>JAYDZK010000039.1:6194200-6205193 GCA_034509185.1 Euphonia xanthogaster | reverse complement strand
ACCCCTGGGCTGCGGGGCCGGCGGTGCCCCGGGGGCGCCTCGGGGCGCTCCGTGCGTGTGCCCGGGCTCCCGCATCTTGGCCGTAGAGTTTGTGAGGGTTTTGGTGAGTTTGCCGCGTTTCAGCTGTTGGAGTGGCCGGCGCTGTTTCTCGTGGCAGATGATCGATACCCCGGCGAGCGGCGGCGCTCGGGACCCGGTGCTGGAGCTGCCCGCAATGCTGGAGCAGGAGCTGCGGGCCCAGCCCCGGGCCGCCGGGCTCCGGCTGCTCGAGGCTGCCCACGACAATGGCCTGCGAATGACCGCACGGCTGCGAGACTTCGAGGTGAAGGATCTCCTCAGCCTAACTCAGTTCTTTGGCTTCCACACTGAGACCTTCTCTCTAGCTGTGAATTTCTTAGATAGATTCTTGTCAAAAATGAAGGTAAGGCTTCTTAAAGGGTAAGCTCTCAGCCTAGTTCCTATTCGAAATTGAAATGTCTTGGGCTAAGGAAAGGTTGCTCCTTCCAGAGTTTCTTGATTGTGTAGAGCTAAAAAATTCTGTACTCTGTTTACATTTTGATATTGTTAAGAAAGGTTTCCTCTGGAAAAGGAAAAACTAAAGGATGTCCATGTGCTGGGAAACAGGATATGTTAATGGCTTAGACCAAGACAGAGTGCCAGTCCTGCTGCATAGATACAAAAAAAAGTTAAATTCTTTTTTAACTGCCTTTTCAACCTGTGAGTTAGCCTTGTGTATATCAAGATGCTGTTGAACACTTAAAATCTGGTCAAACATTATTTAGCAGTGCATTCTCCCGTGCAGATGTGACATGCTGACCTGAGTTGTTTTAAATTGTCTGACAAGACAGGATTACCACTGTACAATTTGGACAAGAACAAAAGCTTGTTTTGCTTGTGTGTTCAAACAAAAATTGAGAAAGCTAGATGGAATGGATGGGAAAATTTCAAAGACTTGTGAATCCCGATTAAGCAGTGAAAATTGGGACTGCATTGTCTGTGGAATAAAATAAGACCATTTATATATACATGTACATATATATGTGTGCATATATGCTTAAAATAAAGTTGTAATCCCCCAATTTTTTACTATCACTCAACATGTAGAACACTTTATGTCCTGAAAGCTTCCTATGAGGCTATTTTAGAACTTTATTAACAAGTCAATCAAAATTGCTCTGCAGTCTTGCTTTTTAGATGAATAGATGCAATTTACAGTGCATAAATGTTTTCTTGTTTAGTTAAATTAAGATAATAATGTACAGTAAAAGATAATTTTCAGTCTCCAAAAAACGAAACAACCACTCATCCCCCATAATTATTTGATGAAATAGATCGGTGCCTACAGTTTGATACTTGCATGTTGTAATAGCTGATCAAAGGCCTTCTTCTTTGAAAATAACAATTCACTTTTCTTTAGGTACAGCCTAAACACTTGGGCTGTGTTGGACTCAGCTGCTTCTACTTGGCTGTGAAGGCATCAGAAGAAGAGAGAAATGTGCCCTTGGCCACTGACTTAATCCGAATAAGCCAGTATAGGTTCACTGTTTCTGATATGATGAGAATGGAGAAAATCATACTGGAGAAATTGTGTTGGAAAGTCAAAGCTATGACAGCCTTCCAATTTCTACAGCTCTATCATTCATTCATTCATGAGAATTTAAGCTGTGAAAGGTACAATAACTAATACTGATCTTGCTATAACCGTCTAAGACCAGAAAATGTAGAATGTAGTAAAATAAGCAGGGAAATTGCTTGAGTAATTGGCCTTTCCATACTTAAAATTCCACAAATTTCCCCCTACTCGTAATTGTCATAAATGTGAGCATCTGTGCTTTAATATTATTGTACTTTTAAATATTGTTTGCATAAATGGAGTATTGCTCTCTGAGCTGAAAACCAAACTTGCTCAATAATGATGGTACAATAAATCTCTGCTTATGCTGCAGTGAAGTATTGCCTCATTGTAAAGATTGCAAAATCTGGTTTAAAAAAGATTTCTTTTGCTACTAAGCACTGAAATTCCTTGTTAAGCCTGCTTTGGTAATGCAACTCTTCCCCAGTGTAACACAAGATTTATTTTTGGCATTGAGACTGCCAAAAGTGAACACCTGTTTGAATGTAACCCCAGAAGTTCGGTGACAAATGAGGCCTTTGTTTAGATAATGAACATTCTTGCTGCTTCTCTGAGTTCCCAGAGTGATGCTGCCTTGATCAAGCTTGCGTTCGTCAAGATTCACTCATCTGTTTTTATTACAGGAGAAAATACCTTAATTTTGAGAGACTTGAGACCCAGCTTAAGGCCTGTCATTGCAGAATCATGTTTTCTAAAGCCAAGGTAACCATCTTGAAAGTTCAAAGAAAATGAAACTGCTGAAACTTAGCAAAGCAGTGTTTAAAAACATCTTCTCTCTCTCCAGCCTTCTGTCTTGGCACTGTCTATTTTGGCACTAGAGACAGAAGAACAGAAACTGCTGGAGTTGACAGAGGCATTGGAATTTCTACAGTTACATTCCAAGGTATGTGCAGATAAAATTTCAGGGGAGGGTGGAAGAAAAATGCATGGAAAGGTCTACACAGTGGGGAAGGAACAGGTGCGTTGGCATATTGGGGGTTTTTTTTGCTTTCTTGTGATGTTTTGTTGGGTTTTTTTCATTTGGCCTGGGATATTTGGCTGCCTCTCTTGTTGAAGAAGCTGAAAGTACACATATTAAGTAAAGATTCAGCTAGTTGCTAACGTAAGCCATTCTGTCTTGTTATGTAGATAAGCAACAGAGAATTGACCTTCTGGAAGGAGCTAGTGTTGAAGTGCCTTACAGAGTATTCCTCAAGCAAGTGTTCCAAACCAAATGTGCAGAAATTAAAATGGATTGTGTCTGGACGTACAGCTCGGCAGCTTAAACATAGCTACTACAGAATAACACACCTTCCTACCATTCCAGAGACCACCTCATAATAGGTAAGTCCTTGTAAAATCAACTTCTGATAATGTAGGAGTAAAATTAGCTGTTAACTACTCCAGGGTCCTTACAGGTTACCTCCTGGAATTGTGGAACAGAAGCATAGCTGGCCTGTTCTCACGTTCATGCTTAAACCAGTGCTGTACCTAAAGAAATGACAGCCTAATTAATGTATGAACACTGGAGAAAGAACTGACGTGTGTTGTGGTAGCAGAAATGTTCTACAGACATTGGGACCACATTCACACTAAAATGGGGAGGGGGAAAAAAACCTTTGCCTTGCTCTTACCCAAAAAGAAAACCAGCCTGTTAGAATGAGTTCACTGAAGCTACTTAAAACAGCCAGTTTTATACAGTTTTACTTGTATAACTGCTTAGTGAAGGCTAAAATCTGCAATTCAGTTATTCCTGTTACTGTTGTTTTACTCTAAAAATGGTAAACTTCCTTACCTAGGCTTTACTTCCAGAGGCTACACAATTTTTTCTAACAGCCATCTTGCTGTTGTCTTGCTGTATTAAGATCTCATGCTTGGCTTGGCTCTTGTAGACAGCACTTCAGTTGACTGGTTTGTTTGGGTTTTTTTACAGGAGTACAATAAAATGGGAAGACCATCTTGTGACCTTGTCAACAGGCACACAAATATTTGAGAAACAGTCTGAACTGTGTTCTTAATAATGAAGAGCTCAACTCATGGAAAGAACATGTAACATTTCAGACTAAAGATCCTTCCAGCAAATTCCAGTTCTTTTCATGATGAATTCAGTATGTGGTGACAGTTTTCATTCTTACTTGGTAGACTGTTCACTAGTCAGTGGAATAACAATCCCAGTACAAGGAATTTTAACACCTTAAGAGTTTGTAGAGCAGTTTGTGTAATCTAACCTCGGTTTACAGTAACTGCAGGTGCTGAATTAGGTATTAATTTCTAAAACCTGGTTCACTTTCTGAGGATTATGCAATACTAGGAAAATCTGACATGCAGTAGTGCAGTGCTGCAGTGTGTTAAGAAAAGAAAGACTAATCCAACTCAATATTGATGACAATGGCAAATGCCTGCCAGCTCACCTGGTGTGCTGTTTGGGCAGTACCTTGTGTCCACGTGATCCTGCCAGGATGGGCACTGGCCTCCTACCACAGACACATTAAACAGCAGCCTGTGATACCCACTGAATGTGTCAAGTAGGTAGAGCAGGACAAAATAGGAACTTGACTGTGTTCTTTAGGAAAGACAGTCACTAGCACAGCATCAGTAACTGCAGTATTTTGTGAGAGCTGTAGTTTGCTGATGCCACTCTCATTGAGTGTAAAAACTTGGTGATACCCAATGAAGGACTAAGGCAAAGAACTGGGTCACGTGTAACCCTTTCATGCCTGAAATCTGACGTAAGCTTTCCGGAGTTTTGCTGTAGTAGAGGTAAATGCTGATACTGAACAGGCACATTGTTACAGGTACAGTAGGAGCGGGGCTAGTTCCCCCCGTGGCCTGTGTAGGAGTGATCCAGATGAGAAACACTGAAGATTGCTTCAACTCTTATCTCTTTATTGGTAAGCTTTGTAAAATACAACTGTTTGTTCTGAAGACCAGGTCAATATTTGAGGCATTCATGCTTCTAGTGCTACAAAGGAAGTGAATAATATGAATGTATTATTGTTTGTTAAATGAAAAGAGGTTCTGGGAGAGTTGCTAATGTCCTCTTGAACTCTGCATCACTGTGGGACAGAGGCTGTTAGCAACAGGCTGTTAAACCTGATTGTTATATGGACTGATGGAGTGGAGAAGGAGAGATCAGAGTGTGGGATGAGGTGTTGGCCAGCCAGCCCTCCCACCAGCTGAGGTGGAAACCATTCTTTGCATATCTCAGACTAGTTAAAGCTTTTTCAGAGGACTCCATACCAAAGCTCTCTAGTGGACAAATCAAATCTCATGAGCTCATTGGAGTGATTGCACTGCAAAACATGTAACTGGGTGTCACAGCTGTCAGTGCTGCCTGGGCATTGTGCTGACTTGTGCAAAGTGATTCAAAGGTGTGGTCAGCCTACTGGGAGAGGATGCAGTGTGCAATTCTAATTGTCCTGTCTCAAGATATGTACCTTTAAATTAAACACTGAAATGCTCGTAACTAAGTAGCTTTTTTCTTGTAATGGGTGTTATGCAACATATTAGTAGGAAACCTGTAAATGTGACTTACGCCTGAAGAGTACCTGGAGAAAAATTTTCAGGCAGGAGGTGAGACATAAGGCACATTTTTTTTCCCCAGTTTATTTTTATAAGAGGTTGAGGCTGCATGGGAGGAACCACATGAGAAATATCTTGGAATATCTGTTCTTCAGCAGTGAATCACAGAATGGGTCAGGTTGGAAGGGACCAGGGGTGGGATCAGCTGGTCCCACCTCCTTGATCAAGCAGGGTCATCGCAGAGCACATGACACTGGATTTCATCCAGACATTTATTTATTAATTCCAGTAAGGCAGACTCCATACCATCTCAGGGAAACCTGTTCTCTGCACAGTCACTGCACAGTAAAGAATTTGTTCCTCCTGTCCAGGTAGAACTTCCTGGGCATCACAGAATCACTAGGTTGGAAGGGACCTTCAAGATCATTGAGTCCAACCCATGCCCTAACACCTCAACTAAGCCATGGCACTGAGTGCCATATCCAATCTTTAAAACACATCCAGGGATGGTGACTCCACCACCTCCCCAGGCCGGTCATTCCAGTATTTATCACTCTTTGCATTAATAACTTTTCCCTAATATCCAACCTGCATTTCCTTTAGTGCAGCTAGAGACTGTGATCTCTTGTTCTGCCAGTTGCTGCCTGGTAAAAGAGACCAAACCCCACCTGACTACTGCCACCTTTCAGGAAGTTGTTGAGAGTGATGAGGTCACCTCTGTGTCTCCTTTTCTCCAGGCTGAGCACCCCCAGCTCCCTCAGGGGTTCCTCACAGGGTTTGTGTTCCCACCCCCTCTCCAGCCTCGTTGCCTCCTCTGGACACACTTGAGCGTCCCAACCTCCTTCCCAAACTGAGGGGCCAGAACTGGACGCAGCACTTGGGGTTTGGCCTCACCAGTGCCATGTACAGGGGGAGAATGACCTCCTTGCTCCTGCTGGCCACTCTGTTCCTGATCCAGGCCAGGAGCCACTGACCTTCTTGGTCACCTGGGCACACTGCTGGCTCATGTTCAGCAGGCTGTCAACCAGCACCCCCAGGTCCCTCTCTGCCTGGGACAGTACAGCCACACTGTCCCCAGCCCATAGCACTGCAGGGGGTTATTGTGGCCAAAATGCAGGACTCTGCACTTGGATTTATTAAACTTCATCCTGTTGGACGCTGCCCATCCATTCCAGATCTCCCTGCAGAGCCCTCCTACCTTCCAACAGATCAACACATGCTGCCAGCTTAATGTTGTCTGCACATTTACTAATGAGAGACTCAATACCTCCATCCATGTCATCAGTCAAGATACTGAACAGAGCTGGCCCCAGCACAGAGCCCTGAGGACACCCTGGTGCCTGCCTGCCAGCTGGATGCTGCACCACCCACCAGCACTCTGGTCTTGGCCATCCAGCCAGTTCTGAACCCAGCACAGAGTGCTCCTGTCCAAGCTGTGGGATGCAGCTTCTCCAGGAGGGTGCTGTGGGGAGACAGTATCAAAGGGCTTGCTAGAGTCCAGACACATCCACAGCCTTTCCTGCACCCACCAGGAGGGGCACCTGGTCATGAGAGGAGACCAGGTTGGTCAAACATGACCTACCCCTCCTAAACCCCTGCTGGCTGGGTTCTGATACCCAGGCCATCCTCTAAGTGCTGTGTAGTGACACTCAATATAAACTGTTCCATTACCTTACTGGGTACTGAGGTCAGGCTTACTGCCCTGTAATTACCAGGATCCTCCTTCCCACCCTTGTTGTGAATGGGCATCACACTGGGCAGCTTCCAGCCATCTGGAGCCTCACCAGTGAGCCAGGACTGCTGGTAAATGATGGAGAACAGCTTTGCAAGCTCATCTGCCAGCTCCTTCATCACCCTGGGGTGTATCCCATCTGGCCCCACGGATTTATGAACATCCAAGCAGCTCAGCAGTTCTCTGACTGCCTCCTCCTGGATAACAGGGGGCCCATTCTGGTCCCTGGTACCACATACCAGCCAAGGAGGACAGCTGTCCTGAGGACAAGGCATCTTCCCACTAAAGAGGCACTTCCCACTGAGGCAAAGAGGGTGAAGCACTTCCTTCTTCTCATCTGTGGGTACTGAGTTCTCTCCCACATCCAGTAGGCTGGTTTTAACAAAGGTTGATTGGTTTGTGCCTTGTCCTGTTGCTGGGCACCATGGAGCAGAGTCTGGTCCCTGCTCTGAGCCCTCCCTGCAGACAGGGACAGACAGGGATGAGGTCCCCTCTCAGCTGTATATCCTCTGCAGACTGAACAGCTCCACCTAGCTCCCAAAGCCTTTCCTTGTAGGGATATCCTTCAATCCCTTCCACAGCCTTTGCTGGACTCGCTCCAGGAGCTCCATGTCCCTCTCATCTTGAGCAGCCCAACTGGACACAGCACTCCAGACCTGGCCTCACCATGGCTGAGCAGAGGGGCAGGATCACCTTCCTGACCTGGCAATGTTCTTCCTGATTCACCCCAGGATATAACTGGCCTTGTCCCAAGGGCACCACTGGCTCAGGGACAGCTCGTTGTCCACCAGGACCCCAAGGTCCCTCTCCACAAAGCTGCTCTCCAGCAGATCAGCCCCAGCCTGGTGCATGGGGAGATTCCTTCCCAAGTGCACATAAGCAAGAATAAGAATCCTTAATCCTTGCATTAAGACAAGTGGTAGATTTATAATTGATTCGTTTACTATAGTGTTTCTAAAAAGAAAAAAACATCCAAACCAAGCATTCTGCTTAAAGACGTTACTTTTTATGTACGCCTTTCTCTATAGCTTGTGCCTTAGTATCATAAAGTTATCACAGCTTATAAATCAGCTGGTAACATTTTGTCTTCAGTCTGCTGGAAAAGATCTTCTTTCTCTTCACTGAAGTAATTATTTTTGACAACAATCCATTGAAGAGATCACTGAAGTCTTCAACAGTTACATGATTCCAGTCCTTAACTGTAACATGTAATTTGTCTAAAGGGTCATATATAAAAAGTTCACTTTTCAAGACTAGAAAAGTCTGGTCCTCCTTTGCTGTAGTTTCCAGAAATTTCTGCCCCACTGAAGTCAAACCCAGGGTTCTGATGGAAGTAAAATTAAAAATTGTTTAGTAAGTAAATTATTTAAAATAAAAGTGCTTTAAAAAATCCCAGACAATCCACAATGAAAAAAACCTAAATTTCTTTTTGTTAATATTCTGCCATTGTAATAAGAACATGTAACAATCAAGTTGTCATACGTTTATGACAGCAATGAAATTCTTGGAACATGCATCAACAAACTCTGAATTCTCATAGTTTGGTTGCCTATTGCTGAAGTGACTTTGTAATGTTCTTGACTTAGCAAGTAGTCAGATCTGCCAGAAAAGAAATTTTAAGGAAAGTTTAAGAACGAGATCTGGCTTTTGGTGTCCTTTGAAATTGCCTTTTGAAAATCTAAGTATGTGTCCTGATGGATTACAAGGTTCATAAAACTGCTGCTCTCTGCTGCAGTACATAGCCTGCTGATTCAGCTGGTACATAAAATGTTGTAATTCTGCACCTCTGCAGACATGCACAGGAACAGTTGTGTGCCAAAGGTATAGCAAAACAATTTAGGCAGTTTCAGTTGAAGTGCAAGGAACATCTTTTCCAGTGAACTACGGCACTCCATCTTACATTATAAACAAGCATATCCAGTAGAGTTTGATGTTCAAATGTTATTGTAAATATGGCTTTGTCATAATTCTAGATAATAACAGAAGTTGTGTGTAGCCTTACAAGTGAAAAATTGTTAGGAAGATGCAATTGCTAAAACAGCAATAGCACCTCCAAATTTACCTAACTTATCGGAAACCCTGCAGAATAATCTCTTCAAAGCACAGTGATAAAACCTTGTCAGCATTTTATAGATATTGAACTAAAGCATATATTTCCATGGCATTTGCTCAGCTTTCCTGGCCATAACCTCTGTGTGCTAATAAAACATATAAGGATTAATTATGGTGCTTTAACTTACTTCTCTTTGGAATCGCTCCAGTGTGAGTTTCCTTTGCATCTGGTCCTGTACCCAGGGATCAGCAGCATATTCATTTTCTAACAGAGAGGTCCAACAATTTCCAGCATCTCTATTTGTCTTCATTAGAACAATTCGTATCAGCTGCCTGTCTTCTGTTGAATGAAAACGCATAGAGCAACTTTAAACTCAGTCCTACATGCTGGTTCTTTTCTTGGTTGGGCGAATTTACCATTAAAAAGCACAAGAAGTGAAGTCATTTAAATTCTTAATACCAATGCCAACCTAGTTCTTGATAAATAAATAAACATTAACAAGAGAAAAAAGGCTAAAGCAAAGATAGCTTGTACTGTCATCTCTCCCCTTCTGGCCTGTAAGATGCTGAAGCTGTTTTAAGGGATTAAACACAGTTCCTAAGTACTTCTACTGCAAGCATAAAGTAACCTCTTGGAGATGTTCACAACAAAGATTTAATCTATTAATATACACAACATTGCTAAGGCAATAATGAAAAATTTAAGGTCAGGCTTTACAGAGAGTTATTACCAACAAAAGTCAGAACTAAGTTTTAGCAACATATGAACAGATAATTATTAAATCGGGTGTGTATGGCCATAGAGAATATATTGGAAGCATGTTTCAAAGTAAATGTGCAGTGCAAGGTGTTCAGTTCTACTGAAGTGAATAAACACAGCATTAGAAGTGTATTTTGAAGATTATTTGCATACTGATAAAGACTAGGCTTCACTTCACAATGTGTATTTAAATTTTAATCCTTAAATTACTAAATTATCAAGAAAAATTTAATATAAATATTGAGTGGAAAAGAAAACCCTTCATGGGAAAACACTAAGAGGCACAGTCCACAAACCCCAAAATATTCAGAATACTTTACAGTATTTATGCTATAATGGCCCAATATGCTTTTTTTTCCTCATTATATGTAGGAACCTTAGTGTGATTTTAAAATTTCTTTCTGATTCTCTTGGACTGTAGATTTAGCCATTCATTCAAAAATTGTAATAAAGAGTAGTAATTATGGAGAGTCATAGACCACGCAGCTCTCCCATAACTGTTTACCTTTAAATGAAGGTTTGCAAAAACCTTCTCATTATATGGAAATGTTTGCAACCCATTGATTAGGACCTTCCAGCATGTGGCATTTTCTCATTAACCTTAGTCTCAAGTGTTTTTGTAATACCTCAGTTCCTTAATCCAGCATTAATGACTTGCCTTTTTACAAGGCTTTGGGAAGAAAGTAATCTTTCCCATTAAAAAAGAGAGGGTAAATTATTCTGCAGTGTCTACTGGAAAGTTTTACTGTCTTTATAACGTCACTTCGGATGTAGATTATTACCTAAGGTCCATGTTCCTTCATCGGTTACTGTAGAGTCAAAAAGTTTACCCTGAAAAAGACAGGTACAATATTACAAATCAGTAAAATCTTTTCAGCATCCAGTTCACATTGAGTTATGAAGTTTTACTCACAACTTAGCCACGTTGTATTCTGCTGAAAATGAACAGGGTGATCTGGCCCTACAAGTATACACTTGCATGTAGCCTGTCAAAGAATTATTGCTTATTATGCAATTTATTTTTTTTTTTAATTGAAGCATTTAATACCTTGTTTCAGTATCTGGAGTCATTGCAAAGGCTTGTGTTTCTCAGCAGGAAATGCCATTTTTAATAATCTTCTAATGAAAATGCAAGTGGTTTTGCCAGGAGTAACATCTAGCTCTGGTGCAGGATACAGGTAGTATGAGCAGTTCATTATAAATGTGAAAGTAACGTACATCTGTCTTTAGGCTGGTTTTTTGTTGGGTGTTTTTTTTTTTTTGTTTTTTTTTTTTTTTTTTTTGGGGTGTTTTTTCTTCTGGAGAAACTAAAGTT
>JAYDZK010000039.1:6177596-6192855 GCA_034509185.1 Euphonia xanthogaster | reverse complement strand
ACGCGCACCGCCGGCCACGCCCCGCGCCGGGCCCGTAGCGCGCGTGCCCCACGCCGGGCATTCCGATTGGCCGAGGCGGGCGGGGCGGCGGCAGCTGATTGGCTGGTCGGCGCGCGCCGCGGCCGTTGGCCGCTTTGAACGCCGGGCCGCGGGGTTGGAGCCCGTCATGGCCTCCGCGCGCGCGCCGCTCCGCCGCCCCCTGCCCCGCGATGGCAGCGCTGGTACGTGAGGGGAGGGCACGGGGGGAGCGGGGGCCCTTCGCTGGCGACCGGCTTCACCGTGTCCCTTCCTGTGGGGAGCAGCCCGTGGCGCGGTGCCTGAGAGCTCTCTGGGTTCTCGCAGGGGTCCTCTTCTAAGGCAGAATGTCCCGACATCGTGTTTAGCCCTGCCGTGCCTATCTACCCCTGGCATGCCGAATACAACCGTGAGCGTGTATAATGTCCGTAGTAGCTAAAGCGGTGCCAAGCCTTGCTGTGGCCTCTGTTTCCGTGGTACAGAGCTGTTAGAGGAGCATGCAGAGCTTGTCGCGGCTGAGGCACTGCTAGCGAGAGCGTTTGTTGATGTACGAGTCCCTCACAGCGAGGTTTTGGCTGTAGATTTACCCTAGATGTGTTATCAGTCTTATTGAAGCTGAAAAACCTTGTCATTAGCCTTCATTGTTTTCTGCTGTTCTGAAAATCTCATTTTTAGCACGTACCCCCCTTCAAGGATCCCGTGACGTTAAGCCATCAGGTGGAGTGGGAAGTTTGCTGTCCTCTGAAGCATGCCAGGGGGTTAGGAAACAGAAGAGTAAGTAAAAGTTGCACAGACCACAATGATAAGATATCTTTAGATGCTGCAATTGTTATTGCTGTTACTGCTCTGCTGCTCAGAAGTTGGTTTCTGCTGCAGAGACTCAGTGCCTACCTTCCAGCTTAAAGGAGCAGCTGTAAACACATTTGTTGGAATTTACCAAAAATAGCTTTATATGTGATTTCTCCTAACTGGGGGGAGGGGGAGCCTGTGGAGGACTAATAAGCTCCTTATTAACCTAGGGTTTAGGGATATTTTCATGCATATTTAATATCAAAAGCATCCCTTAGTTCAAAACTGATATTATGGATCTGGATCATGGCAGGAAAACTCGGCAGAAGTGGAAATATCAAAATTGTCTGTCACCTAGTAGTCTCTCTCTAAATTTTATCAAGTACCCAGATGACCAATATTGACCTGGGTGATTGCAGTAAAAAAGCAACTGGCATTGAGTTCTGAAGCTGATAGTTTACAACCAGGTGTCTTTTGTACACACTCAATTAACCTCGTGTAGTTTGGTTGCATTTGCCTCACTGTGTGCATGCACACCCTCTTCCTTCACCACTCTCTTCTACTTCCTTCTGCAGGTGAGACAAATCTGAGCAGTGAGAAGAGTGCACCCACCCCAGTAACTGCAAGGAGACTCACATCTCTTGGATCAACAGTAAGACTCTGCTGTGGTGTCTGTAGCACTGTAAAAGCCCAGCTAAATCTCTCTGACTGCTTAAACAATGCAGCCTCTTCATACAATTGTCACTAATCTACCCAAGTGAACTGTGGAACATGTTGTTGCATCTGTGCTCCTTAAGACCTAAGCAGGAAAAATGAAATTGGTGCATCCTTGGGAATCATGTGATAATTAACTTGGTACTACAGAGCAACTTGTTCTATTTGGTGCTACACTTTTGGGATTTCTTTTCTTCTTGCTCACCATGTAATTATGGTTTTAAGGCTTCCTTTTTAAGGAAATGGTGTTCTTGCTCTCATGGGCTGGGCAAGGCACAGTGAAAACCTGATGGTGAAAGAAACAGGGAGGGGATGGTACTGCATGTGCAGGTTGTCAGTGTCCTTCGCAAGCATATGGATTTCAAGATGAATGGCTTCACAGGCTGAAAAATGATAGTCCTGACATGCTAATAGGTTCATGAGTATTGATGATGTAGGATGAAATTCTACAAACAAACCTGAGGTGAGGATGTTAAGATGTTTTTATGGAGCTTGGGGGTGCTCAAGTCTCCAACTTTGTTCATCTTCCTGTCCCTGTGGTTATGTGCTGTCCTCTCAGAGTAATGCTTTCGAGAAAGTATAAGGGTAAACCCCATCCTAAGCTGATACTTGTCTGCCTTGTCTGGGAGAGGCAAAGGTTTGCTCTTTATTTGGTGTGTATCTTTGTAGTATTGTCTATATGTAGCACCCACTCTTGTATTTAATTGTGTTCAGCTACTATGAAGCTAGAGATTTCTAACACATCTCTCTTCCAAAGCCGGCTAATGGGATTGTGAAGACTAAAAAAGATGTTCTGCTTATGAAAGAGAAAAAGAAACAGAAGGCACTAGAGAAGGAGGTATGAATCCATTGTGTGAGTGAAATCCTGTTATGTCTCTTCCCACTTACAACAATAGAAAATACCAGCTGGTAGAATTGGCCTCTTTTGCATCACACAACATACAAGTAGTTTACAAACAGCTCTGTGCCAAAGCAGGGTTATCAGATATTATGGATGTACAAAGCTCATGGAATTGCATTAATTCCTGCTGATTGTGAACAACTGTTCTGTCAGTCTTTTCAAAAACAGAACTAAGTCCTCTGTTGGCTACCCCAAAAAGGTTCTGTTTTATTGAACAATCTCTAGCTAAGTTTTTTGCTCACTAATTGTCATACTTTTAATGCTTAAGAGGCACCCTGAGCTGTATCAGTACACTTTGGTGTGCTAATTGGTGCCTTGTGTCTCAAATGTCATGTTCTTTTTGTGTCCCATAGCCAAAAAGGACAGTTGGCTTCTGTTGCCCATTAAAGCTAAGACTATTCTAATTTTGAATAGTCTAATCTTTGTACTGGCTTGGAAGCATAAAATAAGTCAGATGGTATTATATGGTGTGTAATAATGGGGAATTGTGGTAGTTCTGTATTTATTTCCTTCCTGTGAATGAGAGTTGCAGAGCCATGTTCTGAATGAAAGTAAATACCGATGCCTGTGGTTTACTTGGGTAATCTAATGATAGTAGGAAATAAAGACAATGCCTCATGTTTTAGATTCGTGCATTAGTGAGAGAACGTGGAGAGCAGGATAAAAAACTTCATGCTCTGGGTGAAGATCTTGTAAAGATTGAAGCAAAGCTGAGTGCTGCAGTTCAGGAGAAAACCTCTCTTTCAGCAAATGTTGCATGCCTGAAGAAACAGCTGCTGGAGTTAACAAGAAGCAATGAGCTACTCAAGTCAAAGGTATTAGACAAACTGCATCTTTGCTTTGCCTTTGCTGTTATGGAGCTTCCTGTGCAAGAGGAAGCTTTACTTGCTGATCAGCAGGTGTTTTAATGTAAAGCATGTCTGGTTTGGGATCTTGTGCCCTCCTGTCTAAACACAGAGTGGGAGGGGAACGCTTGGAAAGGGTTGTGTGAACAGCAACTCATGCAAAGGAATTACACTTGGTGGTTTTATCTTCTTTTCTAACAAGGTGTCTGAAGATGGTGTGCAGAAGAAAATGAGCAGCTTGTGCATGGAGTTGATGAAGCTCAGAAACATGAGGGATGCTAAGGAAAAGGTATGACCATTTGTACAGGACAGTAATTCTGAGCTGCTCAGGAACAAAGCCAGTGATCCTCAGTGTAGTTTGAGGCTCTTGCTGGTAGTTGTTGTTTAATAAGTGGCTGATATCTTTACAGAGGGATACTTGCAGTCACATTTAGCATAGTAGCTGGTGCTATCATTAAACAGGAATGATGATTAAATTTTATTTCACCACTGTCTCCCACAATGCCTTTGTATTTACTAAATCTCACTTTAATGTTTGTATGGTGTATTTTGTTTTGGTTTTTTTTCAGACTGCACTGGCAAAGCAGGAAAACATGGAAATGAAGTTGCAGGAAGTGCAAAGGAATCTAGAGCATTCAAAAGGAAAAGTAGCACAGTTACAAGAAAAATTGTAAGTGCTAGGAAGATAATTAGATGATGTGATATGACCTGGCTGTGTTTCCATGCTTATCCTTTGTATTAACCAAAATTAAGGCTGTCTCCCTACTGAGAAGGAACAGACATTATCAGTGTTTGGAATAAACACAATGGAATGAAGTTCTAACAGCTTCTGTGGTTTGATAAAACAACCACTAGAAACATTGTTTCTCTAGTGTATCTAGCATTTTTGCAAAATACAGACTGTGTCATGTCAAGCCTTTGTCTTCCAGTGTGGTCTGGGTGTGGTTTTCTTGGGTATGGGGTGGGGAGGGAAGACCCATGTCTTTAGGAGAGAATTGTTGTTTGGGTTGGAGGAGGACATTTGTATGGATGGGCTATTTTTGACCCTTTAGACTACTAAGTCAGGAATAAGCAATAATAGAGAAGCATTAGAGCAGGAGCTGAAATCCTAATTCAGCAGGCATTTGGTTGGATTTGATGAACACATCCATATTCTCCAGAGAAGTGCACTGAAGAGCCATTGTGGTGCCTTCAGAGCTGCTTTGGTGCAGACACGTGCTCTGAAGAAAGACAACTGCAGAGTCTCTTGGTTTTAGCAGCTCTAGGTAGATGTAGAGTGGGTTCTATCTCAGCACTTTCTATTTTGCCTAAAAAATGTCATGTTCTGCACAGGAACAGTGCACTAACATGCAGCCTGTTGCTGAGGATAGGGACCTGGGATGAACTTCCAGGCTATGTTCCATGTAAGGTTGGCACAATTGGCACTGCAGAACAAACTTGGCTGTTAAAGTACTCAAAGGTAATAATGCAGGTAGTGCAGATCACAAAGGGAGGAGATGCTGATGTGCTAAAAAGACTGCATGATGTTAATGCATTATTATGTTTGTGGCATATTGCTTGTGGCAAAATGTGGCTTAGCATCTTTACTACAATGAGAAGACTATCTGGAAAAGGTGGTAGAATCACCTCTTAGAGCCAGTATCAGTTTTTGAGCCCAACTGGGAGATGAAAAGTATGTGTTATGACTTAACTCTGTTTTTTTTTTAAATACATCTGTCATAAAAACTGTCTGGTTTTAGGTCTGCTACTGAGAGAGAGAAAGTTGAAGATAAGTCTGATACTGAAAAACTCTTGGAATATATTACAGAGCTCAGGTAACAACAAATTGTTGTCAAGAAGGCAGCCCTCCTCTTGAAAACCACCAATCCTAAGCATTTACCTTTGTGTTGATGTGTAAGCTTACAAGCTAAACTTAGTGGTAGCAAGTGCCTGAATTTTCTTTTACAGTAGTGTTGCAGAAACAGCAGAGAAGTACAAACTAGAAGTTGCTCAGATGGAGGAGACACTGAGTAAGAAAGACCAAGATATTGAGATCCTGAGGAATACCCTCAAAGCAAAAGAGGAAGAGTCATGTAAACTGATGAAAGAACTTAATGAGAGGTGTCAGTTGCTTCAACAAGAGAAAGGTAATTGTGAGTCCTTGTACACTGTTCCCTATGTAGGATCACTCACATGTCTTAAAGTGCCTCAAATAGGTGTTTTCTAAAATGTCAATTTAGACTGGTTTGTTCTAAATGAGAAGTCAAGTCTGTGAGCTCCAGCTAGAAACATCAAGGCATGTTTTTAACAATAGGCAAATCACTCCACATCTGACATCTCTTAAGTCTGGATTGGTGTTTCCATGGAGGGTAACTTGGGTGCATAGTATACAATGAGAATTGTAGGAGTGGCTTGAATCTGAAAGGTGAACACTAAGATCTTGTTCCTTACTCTTCACTGAGAAGCAGTATAATATTGTGTGAATTCACTGCCAGCAGCTTGTTCACAGATTCACTGAGGTGCTGGAAATGTTGCAAGGATCCTTCTTCACCTCCTTACTCTTTCTCTCCCAGCTCTGCAATCTCAGACATGTACTCACTTTTCTGTACCAGCTGCCTTCTGTGTGCTAGTTTGTGGAAGAAGTTTTGGGAAACTGATGTAGTTGCTTTCCCTGCCCTAGTGCTCTTGTGATGGAGGCTAATTGCTTGGTCCAAGCACTCTTGCTGTTAAAATGTTTTTAAAGTGGTATACCTTGAGCCAGTCTGGAAGAGTTTCCAGATGGGTTGTAGGTATGGATTTGTTGGGGGGGGGGGGGTGGTTCTTTCTGTGTTTTTGGTAGTTAGGCAAGGGAAAAACAAAGATAGAATGGAAGTATTATGATTAATATATATTGTACCTATTTGAAGACAGAAAAGGGAATTTTTGTTTTACCGACATTTTCTTTATGCAGAGAAAGAGTTGTCTGAGGCTAAAGGACAGTTCCTGAATATGAACACTGAAATAGAAGACCTGAAAAAAAAAATTGATTTGGTGGAACAAGAGCACCAAAAACTCATTCAGAAACATGAGGAGGTCATCTCTGAGCTGCAGCAAGAGAAGGTAAATACAGGCTATGAATTAGTCTAAAAATAGATTGGAATCCCAAGGACTGACAGTAAAAATTGTTGTTTGCACATGAGATGTGCATTCCACGGATTAAGTTATCATTAATATGGCAAAGTGGGTACTGGCATGTGTGATCTAATAGGTCTAAGATCCATTCCTGGTGGGATGGGGGTTTTGGTTCTTCCCATAGATTTGAAACTTAAACACGGCAAATTAACCCTTAACTACCCAGGAAGTACTTGTAGTTTTAAATTCTGTGGTGTTCTGTCATGCAGGAGTCATCTGCATCGATGCAGCAGAAGTTACTAGAGTTTGAAGATGAGGTAACAAGTGAGAGACATCTTCTGGAAGAAGAACTGAATGGTACCATGAAGGAGCTGAATAAATTGCATGCGAAGGAGAAGAAAGCTGAAAAGTTGGTGAAGCGACTGGAACAAGAAATCAAATCTCAAGGTCTTGAACTCACACAGATGGAAGAAGAGTTGAAAGGGTTTGTGAAGGAAACTTTCTGACTCAAGCTTTGAAAAGAAAATTGTTAAATTAGTAGTGTAAGCAGAGCTTCTGAGCCTAATTCAGGTTTTAGACACCTGAGCAGATCTGAAGTTATTTCTTGCTGATTGTTGATTACTGATAGTGATGAGATCTAATCACTAGCACTAGTAACTTGAGTCAGTATCAATAGTAATTTGAGTCAGTTTTACATTGTTGTAATTTAAAACCAAAAAAAACAGTTGGGGTTTGCTTGAAAGGCTGGTATTGTAGTGCTCTGACCTTGCTGTGCTGGATAAGATATGTGCATGTTGTACTGGCTATTTCTGTCCTGGAGAAGGCTATGGCAAATATTTTCAAGCCAGTTGTTTCTTGTTTAAGTTTACTATTAAGTCTTCAGTCTATTCTATAGCTCTCTTGGAAGATAAGGGGAGGGGGAAATCCTTAGTAACACCTGTTGTGGAGATTGTGCTTTAGCATCTGAGAAGTTACTGGTTTGTCACAATTAATTTATTGCTGCTGCTTCAAGCTCTCTATAACTGACAGCAGCATTTGGTGATGTGTTCACACATGCTTGTTTCCAGAATGCAAAGCTGAATTTTTATTTCAGGAAGAATGCAGAGTTGGAGCAAATCAAGGCAATGCATAGCAGTGCTGTATTGAAAATCCAAGAAGAGCACAGCAATACACTGCAGGAACTTGGAAAGACTATTGCTGACTTTGAAAGGTATTTAAGTTTTAGTAATGTATAGGACAAGCATTATCTCTAAGATGACAATAAAATGTACTGTTCATTTATGTGCCACATGTGAGTGTTGGCATGGCATTGGAGCAGAGGATTTTGTGATGGTGTTTGGTGGCATTAAGAATTTATTTCTTGAGTACTAGGCAAGTATAGTGACAGAGTATCACTATCTAGTTCAGGAAATTGGATATTTCTTTTTCCAAAATGTAACCAGTTGGAGGAGTTCAGGGGTCTTCAATCACAAAGACTTGAAACTAGTGATGGTGTTCTTGACACTGAAATATCTTGAAAAAAGTCTTATATAGACTCAAAATTTGAACTGAATTGAAAGTAATTTCCTACAGTTACTGCAATTATTTTACCTTAAGATATTCAGGTTTAGAAAGTATATAAAAAGTAATACTGTTATTACTAGGTATATGTGTCACCCATGAAGGATCCTGGGGGATATTTGCCAATGCCAACTACAAATAGTAGGTGCTTTGCTGGTTAAAATAAGCTTCAGAGAGTAGGTCCTTTATGTTTTAAAATACCTACAAAATATAGCAGTAATAGCTGTATCACAGAATTTGTCATAGTTTTACTGCTTATGGCTTTATGGAGCTGTGTTGTGGTTTCTTTCTTACTTTTGGATTTATCAGTGCCTGTACACTTTTATAACCATATCTTCAGGTTATAAAATCTATATCAAGATTTTATAACCATATCTTCAGGTTATAGAATCTTTGATAGTTGCTAACACGAGCTCGTATTACTCTTGCAAGGTGTGAACATATCAGTCTGTATTTTACCTGAAGTAGAAAGGTTTTTCTCATTTGTACTGTAATACCAGCTACAAGACAACATCAGCTGAAGAAATTTGCAGTTTTAAACTGGAGAATTCCTCTCTGCGAGAAGAAGTTGCCAACCTGAAAAAAGCAGGCCAAGAGAATCTGCAGCTGCTTCAAGAAGCACAGCACACTAAAAACAAAGCAAATGAAGAATATGCAAGGTACTACACAAACTTTTCCTTAAGCTAAAGAATGCAAACTGTTTACTTTGTGGTACTTTTTGTGTAAACCTTTATTTCAGTTCTACTAACAGCTTTTCAACCATGGTTACTTGCAGGTTTTAGATTTAGTGTAGTGGAAAAAAAAGTAGAAATCAAGGGCTCATTAAGAAATTATGCTATCTTCCTCAGGATGCTTTTAGAAGTCCAGACCAAGCTTGCACTAAAAGAAGCAGAAACAGAGAGAACAAAAGAGTCTTGCCTTGCACAAATGACTAAACTTCAGGAGAAGCTTGAGGAGCAAACTGAAGATCTGAAAAGAGAACTTGAAGCAGAAAGATCAAGGTGACTTTCTCAAACTTAAGCTGCATATGATGTCACAGCCAAGTTTTATTGGCAAGAAGTGCTGAGGGCTAAGAAAGAACATAACAAAACTGCTCCTTGCTTTTTAGGAAAGCCATAAGTGAAGATGTGACCTCTAACTTAAACCAAGAGATCAAGACCTGGCGTAAACTGTATGAAGACTTACATAACAAAGTTAAGCCTTTTCAGGTGTGTTGTGAAGTAGGTGTTTGTTAGTACCTGTTGACATGAGACTTTTGCTCTTGGCTCAAGTTCTACTCTTGAGAAGTAAATATGCTGCTTCCCATTCTAAGGCATTTCTTCTGCAGTGGTTTCCTAAGTTACTATCCAATGAGCCATCTATTCCCTTTCCCAAACTCATCTTCCTTAGTAGATTTCAGTTCAATAAAAAGCTATGCTTAGTTGAAAGGTTTTTAAGACATTCAAATGTATTTCAGCAACAACTAGATGCTTTTGAAGCAGAGAAGAATGCTCTCCTGGAGGAGCATGGGGCAGCCCAAGAAGAACTGAATAAACTGAGTGATGCATATGCTAAACTACTCGGCCACCAGAACATGAAGCAAAAAATCAAGCATGTTATGAAGCTGAAGGAAGACAATGTCCACCTGAAGCAGGTTTGTGGAATGAAAAATGAGAAATCTGCAAGTTACTTATGTGCTGATGCCTTTGTTTGTTACTCTAAATATTTATAGACTAGTCCTGCAAGCTACTGATTTCTTGGTTTTTGAATTCCCTGTACAAAGTAGATTACAATAAACCACTAGCCTCCAGAAATGCCAAGAGTTTTATTTTTGACTGAATTTACAACATACAGAGGGATCAGCAGTACAAATAACTACCTTTACTCTTAGCTTGGTTGGCTTTTCTTACCTCTTCTTGGGGTCCTAGATTTAATAACCTATCTGCTGAAAGATTCAGACTCCCATACTGCTTATTGGTGTTACACATGCTGCTGGTTTCTCTACGCCTGTATGTTTGGGTTGGGTTATAATGCCTCCAATAATTGTCTCTATGTTTAGCATTAGGCAAAATGGCTCCCTCAGTAAATGATGGAGCAGACTTTTCTCATGTTTTTCATCTAACTTCCAAGTCTTGTCTTGCCTAGGATGTCTCAAAGCTGCGTGCATTGCTTGCCAAGGAAAAGCAAACCAACAGGCAGCTTCAGGAGCAGCTGTGTGCAGTGCAGGGGATCAAGCGTTGTGATCCTTCCAAAGCTTTCCAGCATGATAGCAAGGAAAATATTCCTCCAAAAACACCTTTAAAAGAAGGTAAGTTTGAGATGGCTGTGGCCTTTGTACCTCAAGCTTAACCAAGGAAGGTATGAGAGCCTTGCACAGTCTGCTGCGTCTCTTGTTCCACAGCAGATGTTGGAGGCTGCCATCAATGCGGCACTCCCAGGGTACTTTCCAGCCCAGATCCCTACAGCCTGGCAGGAGTAGGTGGTGTGCCAGGTCAGACAGCAGAGCCACTTTCCTTCTGTCACCAACTCACATTTTTCTGCTGATGAGGTGGCAGGAAGTGTCTCCTGCACATGTCATCGGGTACAAATGGCTCAGCCACACCCCTTTGCACCCTGGTTCTTTAGCTATCTGGCAGGACCTCAGTCTGCTGTAGGTGTCAAGGTAAGGTGTAAAAGGTGCTGCAGATAAATGTGCAGTGAAGGAACAGATGGAGAGAACATGGGGACACACCAAGGGAAGCAGGGTGGGGGAGAGAGTTTGATTATAGTGTCTGTTCCAGGGTCTGAAATCCTGGCTTGCCTGCAAGGTTCAGTGAAGGGCCTTCTGCCCCCCAGGAGACAAGAAATTACTTCATGTGGTGGGAGCACTAGGTGAAAAACTCAAACTTAGTAACATTTTTCTATTGCAGGTAATAAAAACAAAATTTGAAGTCTTCTTGGCATCAAGAAAATACATCACCATAAATTCGTTTGCTCCAGAAGACTTCAACAGACTGCTTCTTCCAGCTGAACTTGGATGCTGTATATAATACAAATTAGTAGGAGCCCTAGAGAAATGATCTGAAACTATATATTTTTAGAAAAACTATGTTTTACTGAGAAGCAACAGGTGACAGCATGTTCCTGACTGCTGGTGACATCATTACAGGCAAGAACTCTGAGAAGTGTTCACTGTTGCACATTTTGGATATGCTGAGGCTGCTTAGCTTGGTTTTGAACAGAGCATTTTAAGTTTGGAAAAGGATAATAAGCACTGGAGATTAAGATTACAAATTAAATCGGATTTCATGTGAGTTTTTTGATTTTTATGTGTTTTAAATATTTTTTTTTGCATCTATCCAGTGTATACAATTCTATGATAAATTATTTTGCTGTTTATAGCTGCTTTGGTACCAATGGCAGCAATACTGCCAAGAGACCTTTTTACTTCTGTGGCCTACACTTTATAGAACCTGAATAGAGATGGGACTGTACACTTAATTTTGGTATTCTACAGGATCTGTATTCATATATGTGAACTTTAATCCTGGAGCTAGGTGTGTATGCAGCTGTTGATCTTTAGAAGAGCATTTGCAGGTCAAAGTCAAATGGACTGCATTTATCTAAATGTTTGTGTACTGTGGCTAAGATTAGTGTCTTAAGAGCAATGCTGTGTCCACTGGACTCTTAAACTGCCATGTAATCTTTGTAGCCAGCTGTTGTAGGTGATCAGTGCTCCAGTGACAGGGAATAACAATAGAACTCTCACTTGGCTGGGAGGGCACCACAGAGCTCACATGCATTGTACAGACTGGAACTTGGACAATGGGAACAGAATCTGTTAAGCTGCATTTAAAATTAAGAACATTTTAGCACAATAAAAATTTTAAATTAAATAATTTGTCCATTTCATTTACAAACAGGTATAAACCCCAAAATTACATTATAGTGGGATTCATCTAATGTTGTTTTTCCTAGTCTTGTCTTCAAACCAAAGCCCAATGTCAGTCTTGCCTCAAAAACTACATTTTCTCTAGTCTTAGGGAAATGATTTAGCTGAACTGTACAAAACATGGAACCTGCAATTCTCTTATTTCTCTTAATATAAACATAAATACTGAATTTAAGTCAAAGGTGGAACTGTGTTTTTGTGTGTCTGTGCAGCTATCTTACACAGAGGTGCTGCAGAGGCAGTACCCAAAGCTTAGCTGGTAGAATTTATTTGCATTTATGCTGACATCATCAGCTTAGAGAGACTTCATAATTCTTAGGAAATTATATACAAAAAATGCACATTAAGTCCAATGAAAGAAGTTGCTAGATGTTTTCTTTTTCTTTGTGTATTTGCAGGATTACTTGATCCTTTGAAGACAGGATAAGGATTAGGTTCAGGTATTTTAATTAAGAGAGCACTTGGTATTCAGCCTGAATTGTTGGGAGATTTTGATAAAGAAGTTGGTAGAAGTGTTTTATACTGGAGTTCTCTCCTTGTGGAGAAAAAAAAAATAAATCAAGGTTTCCTTGTCTGAAAGGTGTAAATGGAGTAAAAAAAAATGTAGTGCAAACAGG
Organism: Euphonia xanthogaster; assembly: GCA_034509185.1. NCBI lineage: Eukaryota > Metazoa > Chordata > Aves > Passeriformes > Fringillidae > Euphonia > Euphonia xanthogaster. The sequence goes on along the minus strand of JAYDZK010000039.1, from coordinate 6,180,414 downwards.
CATTTGTCTGAATGTTAGTGGCAGGTTCCACCAAACTCAAAATATAAAAATGGAGACGTTGATTTAAGGTGTTTTTTTTTTTTTTTGACTGAAGGTGCAAATATGCCAAGGGAAGCCAAGAATGGCAGGTGTCACAGGACTGGGCTTTTAGGGTTCCTACATCCTTGTTTGATACAGCTGACATGAGCAAGCTTATACTGACAGAAAAAAAGACAAACTCCAGCAAGTAATTCTGCTAGCCTTACTGCAAGGGTGATCCTTGAGCTTTAAAATGTTGATAAATCATAGAGCAGAGTGGGGAGAGAAGCAGAGGGTGGAAGTCTAGGGGAAGTTGAGGGCTTTTTGTCAACTTCAGTCTAGGAGACTTTTTTGCTTTCATATGGTATGAAATAAGTATTAAAAACTGAAACCTTGACATGTGTAGCTCAACTGACATTAGTATCCACTGCAGGAATCCATTACTTTCATGTTGTGGAAGATGTTTTTAATTGAAAAATCCAGGATTTAACATAAATCTCTGATCATTTGTCCTACTGTATTGTAGCAAGAGCTGGGCTGTGCTCAGTTGAATTGTAACATGAAGAGCTCCTGGAATTCTCAACCTGCCTGACCTAATTAGAGCCCTCCTCTTGTTTGCCATAAAAGACAAACTGTCTAAGACTCAGTGCCAGTGCTTTGAACGGATCTCATGCACACAATGGCTGTGCTTGCTCATGCTGGCTGTTATGAGGTAAAAATTTAAGCTCATTCTGAGCTGCTTAAATGGTACCAGTGGGACCAGACCAAGAGCTTAACAGGAATCAGAGCCACACGTGATGCAGGACTTGGATGTGTGTTTTGGCTTCAAAGGTCAGCAGAGCCAGTGCTGCTCTCAGTCCATGTGCTCTCTGCAGGCACAGCAGACAAAGGGACAAGTGCACAGTTGAACTGCAATGATTTCCCAGGCTGCTAATTCCCTCTGTGCTTGGGCAGTGCCTGAAATGCTGCTGGAAATGGAGCAGGTAAGGCTCTGCATATTTGCATTAACAGGTTGCTACCACACTTGGGTCACAAAATCAAGGGAAAAACAAATGGGGAGGAGAGAGGGAAACTTAATTATGCTGTAGTCTCTGTAAATTATAGTCTGAAATGTTAATTTAATGAGTGGTCCATTTAATCACCCAGGGATGCATAATGCTTAAGTGACTGTGATCCAGACAACAGTACAATTCTTACTGTAAAATCACAGTGTTTCACAAAATGGATGTAACAATAATAAGGAAATTGAAAGTATAGGTAGAAGGCTACAGAACTTGAGGTAAACATGTGAGAAAAAATAGATTCTGTTATGTAATGAAAATAGAAAAACTGCATATAATTGAAGTTAAACTGGTGACAAAGATGGTAAGATTTTTTACAGGCTGATTTGATGATTATGGCTTGAGATTTCAGTGTTCATGCTTTTGCTGAGCTTTCTCTCTTGCTCTGAGCCCAGAAGACAAAATTTTTATTTCTCTATCATGGTTTTTGTTAAAATGCACAGAGAGCTCTTCCAAGCTGTGCTGGGAGGAGATGGTGTGACATCAGGTGTACTTGCCTCCATGCTGCTAAACAGTTTGGTATTTCTTTGTAGTTTGTTGTTGATTTCAAGTTATGAGTTACTGGTGTTCTGAAATTCTAAGGTTAATGGAAGGGAATTAAATGTCAATAGCTTGTTACAGGGGAAAAAAGGGCATCTGTATTGCATGAAGGCAGAAACTGGCTGAAGTGGTTTTTTTATGAATATACACATTTTTGTCCTTTAAACGTGTTAGTTGTTTGTCATAAAGGTAGTTTACAGTATTCTGTAAAATTTTAGTATGATTCGAACAAATTTTGGTAGACTTTTCTGTTTTTTCTTTGAGTACTACCAATTAAAACTACTTGAATCAAGTCAGTTGAAATTATTCCATTGGCCTAGATACAAGTGTGAAGCAGCTACAGTGAGTTTTGGCCAGTAATTTTTATGCATCTACTTATCTTCAGTTCTCTTGCTAAAATAAAATCTCTTGCCAGGCACAGTGTCTGCCTTTGTGGGTAGAAAGGGTACAGTAACACTTTGTATGCAGTCTCCTGTTACCTTCAAGACTTTGTATTGAAAAAGAAATCACATCTGTCACCTTGTAAGCATGTAATGATACATTCAGGATCAGTACTGAGGGCAGTGATTGCTCTCTCAAAAACAACCCCTCTTCTCTGTGGGATTTACCAGTTGCTTTTGCATCAAACTCTGGGTAAAGGCAATTGAAAATGCCTTTCTCCACTCTAAAACGAGGCATTAAGGAATTTATAGTGAATATATAAAGTCACTATCCATGACAGAGCTAGGGGCGGGATCATGTGGGATTTCGGTCGAATTCTGAAGTTTCACTTTGTTTTTCACAAGTGAGAAATTTCAATAGCAAGTTCACAGTTTCAATGGGGGAAGTGTGGTCAGATGTTAAAACGCAGCGCAACAGGTGCTTAGTGCGGTGACTTTTGTCACTGTTTAGAGCACCAGGAACAGGGGCAGAGGACCGGCCCTGCAGATAAGGCAGCTCGGGAGGCACAGGCCCACGTCCGTCCTTCTCCCCCGCGGCCAGCAGCGTTCGGGTGGCCGTGGCGTGCTGCCGTGGCCGTACCGGGGGGCGGTGCGGGGCTGGCTGCGGGCACGGACAGCCTCACAGCCCCGCAAAGCCCCGCCGTCTCTCCCTGTCCCGCGAGGCGGCGCCTGCCCCTTTAAATACCCGCCATGGCCCCGCCCCCTCCGGCGCGCCCCGGCCAATGAGCGCGCGGCCGGGGGCTGCGCGTGCGTGGAGCG
>JAYDZK010000039.1:6152594-6177295 GCA_034509185.1 Euphonia xanthogaster | reverse complement strand
CCGGGGGATCGGGGCTGCGGCCGGAGGGGCCGCGGGTACCTGAGAACCGCAGCTGGGGGCGCCCACGGGCTCCGGGAGTTGGGGCCGTTTGTGTCCGCACGGCCCCGGCGGAATGGCCAGCGGGACGCTGCGCTCGGCAGCCCGCGGCGCTCGGGGGTCGCGGCGCCACGCTCGGCGGGCCCGAGGCGCGGGGAAGGGCTCGGAGATAGAGACCGAGTGCGGTGGTTCCACAGAGGATTCACTCCGCGGGGAGGCGCGTCCGTGCCCGCTGTCCCGGGCAGGGTCGGTGGTGAGCCACAGGTGTACGTGAGCTGCCGCAGCAATGAGGGTTGGGCGTGGAGGGAGGAGCAGAACAACTTCTGGCAACGCGACCGTAGGCTCACCTGTCATTGCGAGCCGTCGGAAAGCCCCAGGCTTTGCCTTTTGCTTTCTGTATCTGCAGGGCATGTCAGAGCTGTGAGAGCTCAGTCTCACGTTCCCTTCCCTGTTGTGACTTGGATCTCATCGGATTATGTTGTAAATCTTTTATACCGGTGGCTTCCGGGTTTTGGTGGCCATTCCTTAAAATTGGTGTTTTCAGTTCATCATGATTTTCTAAATAAAAATATAAAGCTTGAAAACTTTTATGAAAAATTCTGAAAGTACGTGTTTCTGGTTTTCAACTTGAAATGCATTGTGTTTTGTTCTTTTTATGAATTATACTGTTATATTTTGGTAGTGTCTGCAAAGTGATCTGGTGTCTCATAAATGCTGTTTTTAAGTCTGAATGCTGTGACTTGTTTATGTGAATTGAGACTTCTAAACACAATACGTTTTTGTTATTCTTGGTTAATATCAGATTACAGTAAATGGGATGGTTCATTATAAACCTTAAAATTGCCTGTTTTGGTAGTGTTAGGAGGACCAGCATAGAAATGCTGCTGCAGCTAGGTGATGTCCTGTGAAGGAGTGAGGCAGCATACAGGGAAAGAGTTCATCTGTTCAGGTTCTGTATCACCAGAATGTTCAAACTTCGGGCAAGAAGAGGTTCAAACTGGTAATTAGTTGGTGTTGGATATATGAGAGCCATCTATCGTTTGTCTTGCTCTTTCAGAAACAAGTGACTGGAATCAATTAGTCTTGCAGACAACAGCAGTAGCATGCAAGCTGTGCTTGGTGAAGGCTGTGTTTGTGTCCAGTTCAAGCTGTGCTGCTGATGTATCAGCCTCTTCACGATATGTAAAATAAACAAACTTAGATGAATGAGGTTCTAAAACATCAGGTTTTGCAAATGACCCTTGGCTTTGGGTTGGTCACTTCCTACTTACTGAAGATATTCAGTGATGTTTTGATGTTTTTAGAGGGCCTTTTGACTTTGTTCTGCAGCAAGTATTGGATATTTATTAGTGGGCACCTCTGGCTGTGGAAGCCCTGATCACAGGTCCTGTGACACTGTGCAGACTTTGCTAACAGAAGTAGTACAGAAGAAAACAGTAGTTGCGTGTTCTTGCTCGTGCTGTTAGGAGAAGCCTGGGTAGCCTTAAAAATGGTAAACCAGCTTGTGTTCTCAGGTAAAATTTAAGGATAAAAGTAACTTTTTCAAATGTCACTTGCTGTAGTCTGTCATTTTCAGGCAACTGTCCAGATGTAAATTATTAATTTTCATCTAGTACTAATGGGAATAAAGCTTTCATCTGAGATTTAGAGTTGAGAAAAATTCCTGCGCTGTGCTGGGAACTTGGAACGATTGTTTTGGGTAGGCTGTTTGCATTGTGCCCTCTGCATAAATCCTTATGGAACAGAAGCTTTGTAACTGCACGGGTGAAAGACAGTGAGTGGGAGTGATTGCTGTGGCTTCCTGTGCTACAATCAAAAAGTAGCAGTCTGGGACAATGCTTAGAAATTATAGGGCTATTGAGATTGCATAGCAGAAAGCATTCTGTCATGTACAGAATTATAGTAATTTGTCACAAATTGTCCTTGTGTGGAAAGTGGTCAGGAAACCCAGGATCTGTGGGTTCTGCGCACAGTTTTTTCTGCACAGGCATGGTAAAGATATGCTTTCATTTTTGTTTTTAGCAGGCAGTTTTTTGAGTTTATTCATGGCAGATACAGAAGGAAAGCATTAAAGGAAAATAAAGATTGCAGAAACAGACATGGATCTTGTGTTTGCTGCCTTGAAAACCTGATGTTCTGGTGAGAGGTGGGATGAAGTTCGTGTGTGCTGATGTTCACAGCCGTCCCAAGTACCAAAGCGTGCAGGAGCTGAAGTACAGCTTCAGTCTGTTGTATAAATTGAGAGCTGAAATTGTCAAAATGCTTCCAGGTGCATTTTGTAAAATTGACGAGAGATCCATATCTTGGTTTTACTTGCTATTAGACTATTGTGTTGACGAACAATTAATTACTTTTCTATTTGATAATAAAATTCAAGATTTTAATTACTACAGTAAGTTACATTGTACTGCTGCAGCTTTTAACAGGCACAGTCTATCCAGAGTTAGTTTTTGTGGGATTTGGACCCTATGTGTTACATCTTTTGGGTCTGTTTTCTAAAGAAGTTGGTTCTCTCCTTTCAGAATGCACAAAGGTATCAGCTTTTGAATGAACTTAAAAGTCTGTCTCCACTAGTGGTTTGGATTGTTGTAGAAGTAAATGAGTTTCCCACTGAAGTTTTGTTTCCATTACCTTTGAATATGTGGTTAAATAGTTGAGTGGCTGCAGTGTTGGTTCTCCCAGATGCTGGTGTTGAATGAGACACTCCAAAAGACTCAGGAGGAGCTTTTTTAATACAGTAGCCTTTGACTGTAGTTTAGCATACTTTTAAAGAAAAAACAGTACAGAATTACAGTAGAAACAAAACTTTTCCTGTTGTCATTTCCCTAGGAAGATGTTGACATTCCCAGTAGGCGAGTTTTGATCACTGGTGCTACAGGACTTCTTGGCAGAGCTGTGTTTAAAGAATTCAATGAAAATAATTGGAACGCAGTTGGTTGTGGATACAGGAGAGCTCAGCCCAGATTTGAACATGTTAATCTTCTGGACTCTATTGCAGTTCATGACATCATCCATGATTTTCAGGTAAGTTTCTGGAGTATAAAGTGGATGGGAGGGGTACTTTATGTGGTCAGTAGTCAGTTGATAGTGCTGCTGAGTTCTGAGGCATGAGTGGGGTGGTGCTTTGGCAGAGCTCTGGCAAAGGTGTGTGCTCTGCCCCACCCAGAGCAGAGGTTTGCTGTGTGGGTACAGACAGCTCTGGCCTTTGCTGTGCTCACCACAGGCAGCCTGCAGGCACAGCTGTATGTGCAGCACACTGCAAAGGAAAAGATCCTTTTGAGTTATTGACACAGTAATGTGTCAATATGCAGTTCTGGGGAAGTGGAGGAATATTTAAATACAGCAGCAGTAACTCTGTGTAGTGTGCAGTGTTCACTGTTTTTTCAGTCTGAGTGCCAAGAGGAATATATAAAACCTGAAATACATGATCCAGGGTGCCATTCTATAAAATGGTAAATATCATCTTAATAATCTGCAAAATCAAGTAAGCCACGTGTAAATAGCTTACCTAAAAATTTCTAGTACCCTTGTGTGTGTGAGAGATCTATCTTATATTAATATATGTTTTACTATACAGAGTTAAAAAGAAAAAAATCCCCACAGCTTCAAAGTTGCTGTAAGATTGAAGCTACTGAAGACCATAATTTCACAATTAATGACAGATGTTTTTCTTATCTTGAAACAGCATGGTTTTATTGTAAAGAGATACTAAGGAAAAGGCGTTGCAGGTGTTCTGGAATGCCAGAATTAAAAATAACAATCCTATTTTTATTACTTAGTTTTGCCTGAGGGGTGTCATTGATAGAGTTAGGGTGCAACTGCCATCTCTTGACATGTTGGTTGTTTAAAATTAGTCTTTAATTTCCAGCCTCATGTTATAGTGCACTGTGCAGCTGAGAGAAGGCCAGATGTTGTAGAAGGTCAACCAGATGCTGCTTCTCAGCTCAATGTGGCTGCTTCAGCAAACTTAGCAAAGGAGGCAGGTAAGGAGATCATCTCATGGATTTGCTGTCTGGTTCAAATCCTGCATCTATTTATACAGGGACATCAAGTGCAAGTGTTAATGTCACTTCTGCCATCAGGGTGCTGTTGATCTGCTTTCCATAAGAGTAGTGTGCACAACTCTATGAAGGATCAGGGAACAGACAAAGCAGCAGGAATGAATGCGCATGGAAGATGAGATCCTTGGGAGATTTAAGGGTCTATTGGGATTTCAAAGAAGGCATGAATTAATTTATATTATCTATAAACATTTCCTTCCTAGCTGGGGTTGGAGCATTTCTGATCTACATTAGTACAGACTACGTATTTGATGGAACAAGCCCTCCATATAAAGAGACTGATGTACCAAATCCCCTGAATTTATATGGTAAAACCAAACTGGAGGGTGAAAAGGCAGTTCTGGAAAACAATGAAGGTAAGACACACAACCATTTTTAATACAGGCTTTCTATTTTTACTCAGTTATATATTTGCTTAGGAGACTCCTAAGTCAACGATGAAGTTGCAAAACCATGGAAACGAGTTTCAGAGAAGAATGTGATTAGGGGTTGGTCTCCCTGCTCATGAGCAATTCTTCTTGCTTATATCTTGACTAAAGCTTTTGTTTCTTACCTGTTCCAATCTGCCTTCATGTTATTTATCTCTTCCTGGTGGACATTCATAAGCCTTTGTCTATTGTGAATCTGCTGTTCCTAAGGAAAGATAAAATACTTTATTCAATATATAACTGCAGTTATTTATGGGATGCATTGCAAGTGTTGTTAATGTTTGTTTACTTAAAGGGAAAACCAGACTTGTGATTCAGTAATACAGCTCAAATCAACATGGAGCCTTATTACTCTTTGGGTTTTGCTCTATTATGTATACCAACAGGCCACCCAATTTGGTTTTACTCGCCTGTACACATCGTATTCCTGCTTATAACAAAAGATTTAATAACATATTTATGGTTTTAAACCAGATTTTTAAAATTTGTTTACATCTTTTCTTAATGAAAATTTGGCGCACAAAATATACAAACGTAATTTTTCAAGTTACACTTAAGGGAAAAGAGCATGTTCCCTATAATTTAAGATTTATATATAGTATAAAAGAGAGATCTGGCTGTTTCTAGGTAGTGCACTGTCAGATTATAAGGAAAGAAGTGCTTGTATTTTATCAAAAAATCTGAAGAAAGTAATCTCAGTACACATGCAGAAGAGGCTTCTGATACTCACACTGTGGTTCTGTGCTTCCCAACCGGAGAACGAAGCTATTGATAAATTAGTGTGGTGATCTTCCAGTAAGTAAATATATGCTGTGTATGATGGAGTTGGCATTATTAGTAAGAAAGAAACTTTGTAAAAAAAATACTTTGATAGGAAAAGTCTCATTTAGGTAAAAAGAAATTTAAATGACAAGTTATTCACTCCACCTCTAGATTATATACCATCTCTGAATTTGACTGTGGTGCTGTTTGCTGCCTTCTCTACATTGGTAATGAAGATAAAACTTTACCAGATCCAAGAATGTGTGGGTATCCTGCTAGAGCCTTCCCCCAGCTCAGCACTGCAGTTTGGTTTTGTAACCTTTTGGAGCAGGATCTGTCAGGCAGCAGTGGGTTGCAGCAGTGGTATTATTAGCAGGAGGAGTGTTGAGGTGGTGCTGAGTAAAGGGCTTGAAAAGATGAGTTCTCTTGATTCATACAAATACAAGTATTTTCCATGTTCTGGTGTTCCAACCACTGATTTGCTGATACCGAGTAGGTAGAGTTCCATTGGTCAAATCTGTAGCTGTGTGAAGAACTGCCCTGTCCATTTCTGTTGTAAAATGCAAAAATCTCCAGTAAATGGTTTTAACATTTTTTTAAAAAGATCGTTTACTTTGGTTAGAAGGGGATACATACTTATAAATGTATATGTGTATAGTCATGCTTATAGAACTATAAAGTGTCAGGAGGTCCTCAGAGCTGTTAGTCATGAGGCTGATCCTCTCCACATCCTAGAGAGCTGAGAACAACAGGATGACAGTTGTCTGCTCAAAGAATGAATATTTCTAAAGCAATTTAAAAATAGATGTTTCAACCATTATTTAAAGAGAAGAGCATATCTGCTGAGTGACCAAAAAACTGCATCTTGAGCAGCAGGAAATCAGTGTCATGTTGGGTTTTCTATTTGCTTTTCTTGTCTAAGTGCTTATTTTGGTTTACTTTTCTGTGAGAATAATTTCTGTGTTAGCTTTTTCTGTTTGTCTCTCCAATAGCTATAGCATTTTCCTCCAAGTATATTAAGAATGGCAATTTTTTGATGCCTTCAGCTTCTAATTTCAGGTCTGATTTTTGTGTTTTCTCTTTCAGCAAAACTGTTACTTTTCAGTAATTTGTCATAGCCTTGTATTTCTCCTCAGAGGCTTTTTGAGTCTTCATGACAGAGATAGACTAGTATGATGTATTCCATTATGGAATATATTTCTCTTTGCATTTTGTTAATTTCTCAAATCACTGTCCTGGAATCTGACTTTGTTTACTGTTGTGTTCTGTGAACCTCTTCCTTAGTTGTCAAGCTTTTCATTTATTTCAAGGTTCATGTCTTTTTTTTTCTGGTAAATAATCTCTTTTTTACAGGAGGCTTCTGCATGATGGGTAAAAAAATCTTTGTAATTTATGCCTGAATCAGATGTCCTGGGATTGGTGGGAATTTTTCTCCTTGCTCTTACCCACAGGGGATGGGGAGTGCTGCAGAAACTTCACAGAGTATTCGGGTTTTTTAAAGTTTTAATTTTTGTTCTAACCCAAACAGGCATCTTTATGCAATTAATAAAAGCTTGTAAACTTTCTGGAAATCAATGGCATAAATGAAAATAAATAATAATACCACGATTTCTATAATCTTAGTGTTTATAAACTGGTTTTGATATAAATTAAAATTATATTTTGAGAGCTAACATACTGCTTGCATTTTATTTGTGATTTGTAGATGCTTGATCAGCATATTTCTTAACACTTCCACTTTTCAGATTGTGCTGTAACATTGGTACCCACCCATGATCTAAAATGTTCTCTCTTTTAGACACTGCAGTGCTTAGGATTCCTGTCTTGTACGGAGAGGTGGAAAGACTGGAGGAAAGTGCTGTGACAGTTATGTTTGATAAAGTGCAGTTCAGTAATAAATCTGCCAACATGGACCACTGGCAACAGAGATTTCCTACCAATGTCAAGGATGTAGCAGCTGTTTGTAGACAACTTGCAGAGAAGAGAATGTTGGTAAGAATGGCAAGAAATGAGCCTCTGCAACGTGAAAACAGTTGGAGTGCTCAGCTTTGCTTCTGAACAACTGAGAACTGCACATCACCTGGATTATTTGCATTTCTGCAGTGCTGGGAGGGAGGAAGGAACTGGCTGTAATATTACAGGATCTGTGCACGACTATGGGGGTACTGTAGTCTTTGAAACAAGTGGTTAAAGAGATTGGACAGAACCTTCTGAAAACTCTCTTGTGTCTCCTGGTATAGAGGAAAGAATTAGAAATGCCAATTTATTCTGGTACACCTTTTACAAATTGCTAGCTTGAACTAAAAAAACCCATGTGGTTGAATGTAATTCTCAAAGATGCCCTTGTTTATTTTATTAACCACACTCAAGTGGCCAAACAATGTCTCTGGACTGGAGTACTTCCTTGTATTTGTTCACCACAGCACCTTCAGATTACCATCTTTGCAAGGTAACAGAACAAACCAACAAAGAGCTGCCTTCATGTTTTTCACACAGTAACTTTGAAAACACAGACTGGACTTGTACAGGGTTTGCAGTTTAACATTCAGAATGTGTGTGATGCTTTTTGCCTTTGTTTTTGAGTAAGTGAACATCGCAGAACAGCTGAGTTCCTCCTCCCCAGCTCTTTCACCTTGCTTGGTTGGTGGGCAGCTCCTTCCCCTCCTGTTCGTTCTACAGACTGTCTGTGAAGTCAGTTTCTGGTCTCAGGTCCTGGTCAGGTGTTCTCTGAAAGGGTACAGATGTTTCTAGAACATCACTGAGGTGTTTTGAGGCAGGGTCTTGCTGGATGCTAATTCTGCACAGTTCTTGCACAGGAATTAGCCTGAGGGCCAGCTGACTGCTTCCTTTCATCTGTGTTTCCCCTTTCTTCTCTAGGACCCATCAATAAAAGGAACCTTTCACTGGTCTGGCAATGAACAGATGACTAAGTATGAGATGGCCTGTGCAATTGCAGATGCTTTCAACCTTCCCAGCAGCCACTTGAGACCAGTAAGTGATGTGTTGTTGGACCAGTAGGCAGACAGATGTGCCTGACCATTGCAAGTAGCAGGTCTCCCACTGTACAAGGGAGCTTCCTCTTCAGGACAGGCTGTGCATGTCCAGCACAGCAGCTCTGTAGCTGAGGGGACTGGCTGGTATCAAGCTCAGGAAAAAAACAGCTGCTTTGATCTGCTGAATTAGGAGAATGATGCAGTCACACACCAGTTTCCCAGTCTGTAGTGTAATGGTATTTTTGCAGAACAGTTCCCTTTAGTCACAAGCAAATCTGTACTTTAATTTGATTGATAGAATGTTAACTTGAAGATAGGGCTCTGTAAAAGCTGTGCAATGTCCAGATTTATTTCTGAGTACATGCACTTAAGAGCTGCAAATTATTTTTGCTTTGCTTAAACCACTTGTCCTGCACTTTTATTGACACTTGAGACTACCCTTAAAGACATACTAGTAATGTGATGGGCATATGACATGTCAAGAAGATTCTACCTAGGTACAAAATAAATTCTGAGGATTCTGACTTGGTGAACACTGGAACTGAAATGTGACTTGGAAGATGGAAGAAAAACAATGGAGAACACTTAGTCTTAATTTTTTCTGCCCAGCTCTATTTCTCCTCAAGACATGGTTGTCTTCATATTGATCAATACATGGTTCTGTTTACGTTCTGGAATATTCCTTACCTTGTGACAATAATCACAGAGTGAAAATAGGAATAAAATGTTGAAAAACACAAATAGTAGCAGTAAAGAGAGTGAGAAAAATTTGTCTTAAGACAGTTCACATGGCTTGATGGGTTGAAATAAAGTTAACTATATAACAAGCAAATAGCAAAAAAATTAAAACTGTAGAAACCCCCACAAAATAGAAGGGAGGAGACAACCATAGCTATGTAGAAAGCTGTGAAGAAAATAGTTCTAATGTACATGTACAAGTATTTTTTCTCACTTCTGCTTACTTATTGGTGTGGGTTTGTTTTTTTTGTGTTCTGTTTCTGGTTTTAGATTACTGATAGTCCAGTTGTGGGTGCTCTTCGTCCCAAGAACGCTCAGCTGGACTGCTCCAAGCTGGAGATGCTGGGGATAGGTCAGAGAACGCCATTTCGAGCTGGGATCAGAGAATCACTTTGGCCTTTCCTTGTTGACAAGAGATGGAGACAGACAGTCTTCCATTAGTTTGTAACTTTTTTAGTAAAAGTATGTTATGTGGCACTTTTTTAAAAGAAAAAAAAAATAGTTTTGTATGAGTGTTCTTAAATGGTGACATTTATGAGCTTTCATTTAATTGGGTAAACAAATGGTCTTGCACTAGTGAAATTTAGCCTAAAAAAAGTTCAGTGACAAAAACTGAGCCTCTTTGATGTCATGGATTTTTTCCTTCCATATATACCAGTCGAACTTGATATCTGTTCTTGGTGGGTTGAGGTTCTTAGTAATGAGTACTGTGTGATGCTAAGAATGACTCGGATCACTTGCTGACTTACTTTTGGCTGAAATATGCTGTTGATGCTTAAGGTCTGTGCCATTGTTGTATATACCATTTCTCTTCATTAAAAGACATGGTCAGTTACTTTATCACCAAAAATCTGAGGTTTTTGTTTTTAATTTCGGAAGGTGGTGTTCTTAGGGAGTTAAGCTGAAGTAGGAATCCTTAAATATTTCTTTTGCTTGAGCTCTGATCAAAATGTTTTTTAAAAAAGTGAAACTTTATTTTTGCAATTATCAAGTGTACTTTTTATGCTTGAAATATTTTCAGAATGTTCTGTAAATTGAATGCCTGCAGCTTTGTATTTGTACAGTAAGTTGTATGCATTTGTTTTCATGGTGACTTATAAAAGCTAGGGGAGGGTGGGGACAGTGGGCAACCAGTAGTTTTGACCTGGGGTTTTTTTGGGTGGAGGATTGGAGTTGAAGGATTTTTTTCTTTTTTTTTTTTTTTTTCTGGGTGGTTTTTTGGTTTTTGTATGAAACCACAAAATATCTTCATCCTTCCCTTCCCTTTTTGAGGATAGCATTTGCAACTTGTTAAATTAATGGCAGATGTTTGTTAGTACATGGGAGATGGAGAGGAAGGTGTTCAGTAATTTGTAGCACTGCACCGGCTTTTGCACAGACTGTCAGAGCTGGGACTGCTGCAGCTTGTTGTGGAACAGCAAAGTGTGTGTGGTGAAGGTTTGCAGCATAATAAAACTGCAGTAGTCTAATATAAGACAGTCTTTAAAGCTGGACTCAATAGCCAGATAATGTGGAGAAAGAACATTCTAAAGCTTTGCTTCCTTTTGAAGTTGTAGAATCAACAATATGAATGTTCTGATATTGCTAGCGGGTTATTAGTAAAGCGACTAAAAGGTCCAGTTGGATGATCATTTATTTTTCTGAGGCTGAAATGAAGGGGAAGGGAAAGATGTTCAGATTTAATTTTTCTTCAAGTGTGTGGGGGAGACGCATGCAGAAATAGACCAATTGAAGGTCTGTAAGGGTGAGCTTCACATTCAGTCATTTCATTTCAACTGGCATATGCTAAGCAATCATAATCCCAATCTGTTTTAGTCTGAAGTCCTGATACACACATGGTAAACTATCTCCAAAATGACAATAAATATATATTGCCAGCATGAGAAACAGTCGTTGATTCTTTCTTTACCATGAGGATTTATCTGAATCAGAAATGTTTGCAATTCTTCTTGAAATGTGTGTGCCCTTTCAGCTTTGGGGTTTTTCTCCTTCTTTAATTCAGTAATTATTTCCAGACTTGGATTAGGTTGGATCAGTTTCTCTGTCAGTGTCACTGCCTTGGAGATGTGATAAGTGTACACACCAAAGATACAGAAGGTGTTGAAAATGTGAGCCCTGAAACATCTTGGGCCTCAGGGCTGGATCAGGAAGATTCTGTGTCCCTTCCCCTTGCAGAGAGCAGTTGGACCAGAAATGAAAAAAGAATGACTTCTCTCCTGAGGATAAAGGACCTAAATGAGATGAGTTGGGCATTGTACTGGGAGGACAAAATTGAAATATTTGAACTTTTATTCCACACTGAGCAAGTAAGTCCCACTGTCCAGTTACAGCCTGTCAAAGGGGATCAGTGTCCTCAGCATCACCCTTGGAGACTGCAGTCTTGAGGCATTTTGCTACTGGACAGACGCCTTGGATGAGATTTCCTTCCTTTGCTTATAGAAGTCTAAGACAGCACGTATAAATATTGCAAGAGACAGTGGAACTAACACTCTCATTTTCCAGTCACTTTAAAGATATGTTGCTGTTGAAAGAACTTGTCACACTCTTCCCTTTTTGTTTCTGCCTCCATGACACTGGAGGTGTTTGTGTTCATCCACAAGGATGTGTTCATTCCAGGAACCTTTTAGAGTCAAAACTGCTGTGCTTGCATGAGACAGTCTTGGTGTTGGGAGGAAAGAGTGGCCTCTTTTTACAGAGGCAGTGCCAGTTTCTGCCAGGTTACTGATTGTGGAGTATGGCAATACAGAGTCCTGCTTGAGTCCTCCTTTGAGGGTTGTTGGAGGTTCATATTCATTTTTTCATTGCTGTCTGTCAGCAGTGGGCATAAAGGAAGAAAAGTCAGTGGTTGTAAAGTCTCATTTTCTGTTCAGGCTGGCAGTGCTGTGGAAGCCCAGCAGAGCAGGAGCTGATGTGTGTCTCAAATCCTGATAGCAGGATGGCTGTGGAGCCAGCCTAGGACTGTTGGTGTCTGGTGAGGGGCCACACAGGGGTTGGGCAGCACTTTCCTGGGACAAATACCCTTGTTGTGGCTGCTGGACATCAGCACAACACATAGAGCACTAGCACATGAGTGTGGCCCAGAAGTGGGTGTACATTTTTCAAAAAGACCCCAAAGCTCTCTGCCCCATTCCCAGAAAGGTTTGAAAGAAGGGACTAATTGGAAGAAGGATAACTAATTTGCAGAGAAACAGATAAACTCATCTCTGGGGCAGGGAAAACTTACTTGGAGAAAGGTATCCCTACCAGGCCCAGGACCCAGGGCACATCAGCTGGATCAGCACTGGAACCAGCACTGCTGATCTCTTTTTCTCCCTTTCTTCCTTCTCCCCCTCTTTAATTAATCTCTTCCTCTTTCTCTCTTTCCTTTCACCTCACTCCGTTATGCAAAACCCCCTGCCATGTGCTTATGTAGGAGGTCAGGGACCAAGTGGTATCAATTTCCATGCCAAGTGTGTAATTCACTAATAAAACTTCGTAAGCTTTTGCAGACCCTCTGACTTTTGTCATCCTTTACAACCACAAGTAAATCATTTGAGGAAGTTTCTTGGTTGTTTTGGGAAGCACAAGCATAAGAAGTGTTTGCTTTTCAGTAGAAACTCTGTGGAAGTGCCAGTGATGTAATCTCCAAGGACTTTTGTGCAGAACTAGACTTTGAAGCCCATTAGACTTATAAAGCAAATTGTTGCCAGTTTTATGGCAGCAGGGGAACACCTGCTCCGAAGCACCTGGATGTACCTGCAGGAGCTTCCTGCAGAGCTGTGACCTGTGCCTGTGGGGCAGCTGGCAGGGCAGGCAACACAATCTCCAGTAATATCAGTCATTTCTGCCCTAATGCACATGAGGCTGTTTTACATTAACTCATGAATGACATAAATTATTCAAGTTTTAACTATTCTGATCCCACATACTCTGTAATTAAATTGAAACTGGATGTTCTTTTGAGTGGCCCATCTTTATTTGCTTCATGTGTTTGCTTCATTTAGCAATTTGCTTCATGTGTTTACAAGTCCCTCACATACGAAACTGCTTGTGCATCCAACAATTACAGTATAGCAGGAACTTAAATGACTGTATAACAAGATGAAAATATATAGCCTCCTACAATATCCACTGGTTTTGATGAGCTTTTGGACTTCAGAGATGCATTGCATGGTAAGCTTAGTGCTGTCTTGAGGGTCCCTGAGTTGCAGCTTTGAGTTCAGGGAACTCGTGGCTTCGCAGTGTCGCTTGTTTACTCTATAACAACTTTATTCAGTTACTTGCCTGAATTGGTATTTAATTAAAACCTTAGAGAAGTGAGACTTCTGTCTGAAATGGCTCCTTTATAACCTGAAAGAGGTCTCTTGAGTAGGATTGACTGTTCAGTGACACTGACTTCCAAAATAATGACTGCTGTGTAATGTCATAGGGCATTTGCCAGCATGAAAAAATGTCATTAATAGGTATGGAAAAAGAAAAAATGTGTAGGCAGCAGGGATTAGGAATTACATTAAGAAAACTATTACAGAAAAGATTTCTCTCTGTGCTTAATGTTCCACTGATTTCAGTAGGGTTCCTTACCATGCTTACATTAAAGTACAGGATAAAACTTCTAAGCATCAGTGCTTGGGAGTACCTTGATGAGAGGTGAATAAGGATACAGATTATGGACTTGCATGTATTTTTAAGTTTTGATAGTACTCTGTTGGGGATACTGTAATTCAAATTGTTATCAAAGAGTGCAGCAGTTAACTTGGAAATCTTTTCACTGCAGTTTAAGAACTGGTGATGGCAGTGAGTGCAATCACAGGGGATGGACCTGATGAGATCCCCAAAGCCACTGCTCCTACCCCAGCCCTGTGGGAGGTAAGAATGTGTGCAAATAGAGCTTACACTGTATTTTATGGGGCTGTTGCATTGGTAGAAGGCAAAGGAGGAGCTAAGACAGTTTGTAGTTTTTACTTTTAAGAAATCTGGGAAAGCTAATTGCTCACAGGGCCTAAAAGTCAAGCAGAGACATTAAAGAAACACTGTATGGGAAAAAGTCCCCTTGGACCAACACTCATGGCTCTGCTGTTTGAGCAAAGGGAACAGCCTGCATAGCCAGCAGTTGTGGGAACAGGCTCAGAGTCCTCCAGGATGGCCAACATCCAGAAAACAGAAAAGACACATTTGGCAGATATGTCCAGGAAAAGCTGCTTTGAAATGTTGAGGTTGATGTCCTTTTAACGCCTGGTTGTACACAGAGACATTTTCTCACCTCCTGCCATGCTCTTCCTCCCTCTACCAGCACTCCAGCACACAAATCTTTTTCAGTCATCAGTAGGAATTTTAATTGCTTGGAGTTTCTGATCCCCTTTTATAGACATATGCTAGATTTGCCTAGTATGTCTGGTACACAACTGGTTGTACTTGTTGCCACTGTCTTGTGGGAAGTTTCCAAAACAACCGAGTACTTAACAAATTCAAATAAAGGTTCTCTTCTTGCCTGTCTTGCCAGTTGATTCAGCTGATGTATTTTTATTTTTATTTTTAACTCAACATGCAAAAGGTCTAATTTTCAGAATTACTGATCATCATCTAACAGCGAGTATCTTGCTTGCTATTAGAGTCACTATTCTGAGTCATTAGAATAGAGGTATATCAGGGAGTATTTTTGAAAGTCCTGAGTGATGGATGGACAAATAAAGTATGAGAAAAAAGGAGTCAAGGTTAATGAATCTATTAAAAAAGAAGTTTGGATTTGTATACCAGTCCTAGCCACTTAGTTCTGCTGACCCAGGAAATACAAAGAGGTAGCACAAATATCCTGTATAAGTTCAATTAATTCAACAGCAGCTCTGAAGAACTCATCTCTAGGGCAAACACCTGGGACAAACACTAGAAGGACAATGCCAACTGCACCATTTCTACTGTGAAGAAAATTGAGTCCTTCTCTTTAACAGCTGGAAGAACAAATGGGATGAATGCACATCCTGGGAGAGGTGATGGAATGCATGCTCAGCAAGTCTGCAGATGGCACCCGACTGTGAGGAGCAGTTGTTATGTTCAAGGGCAAGGCTGCCATTCAGACAGCTCTGAACAGGGGAACAGACACTGGCAGTAGTCTGAGTGAATTCATTTGGCCCATTATTCATGAGAAAGGCTGGAGAAGGTCAAATTTTGGAAACTGGAATAAGTGAGATGTTAAAAGGTTTTATGATTATGCTGGAGCAGACAGTCAATTACAGGTATTAAAAGCTGACAAGGCACCAGGTCAAGATGAATTATATATTTCTATATTCTAGCAGGGGTGGGAAGAGAAGTGTTTTGAGCAGCAAATGCTTTGCAACAGTGGAGGTTCAGAAAATGAGTGTAGGTCTGAAGAACTGAAAATTAACCAATATGCCCTTGTATATAAAGAGTAAATTTTGTCCAAATTCAGTTTGTGAATGAAGATGGCAGGAAGGGAAGAGTTTCTGAACAGGAGAAGGGTCCAAATGAAAGCGGAACATATTCCTCTATGTGATATTCTGTATGTTTTCTCAAAGTAGTTAATCTAAATTGTCAATCACTGGTCTTACAAGTTTCACTGTTTCTTGCAAGAAAGGGCAATACAGGAACACAGCCCAGTGGGTGACAGCAGCAGTATCTTTTATCCCTCCCAGGTGTATGAATTTCAAAGAGACAACATGAAAAGCTGCTTGGCTCTCACAGGTGAAGTAGCTTCTGGTTTTCTCCCTGAGGACCTTGAGCACCAGACATCCTGAGGGACAATCTCTGATCAGCTAAAGGAAAAGAAACAGGGACCAAGTCTGTGTTTGACTGTTTCAAGTCTTTAGTGGATAGTTAGCTCCAACAAAAATGCAGTTGTGTACACTGATGACAATGATACACAAAGGCAATAAATACTAGAAGAAAAAAAAAAAAAACCACAGACACACTGAAAGTACAAGATAACCAGCATCCATTAAAAAAAGTTCTCAATATGAAAACAAATAAATTAGTGGAAATGCAGATATGCTTAACTCAGTAGCTAAAATGTTAAAATGTGTAATATTAATCTTATCTTTTCATGCAAACAAGATGTAGATACTGTAAGAGCAAACCTCCATCTGGAACCACTCTGCAGCAGTAGTGCTTGTCTCAGCCTACACCAGGCCTGCACACTCCCTAAGAGAACTGTTCACTTCAACCTGACTTCCAAAAGCACAAAAGGAGAATTACATATCCAGTCCATGAGACCTGGATGCACAGTTCCAGCCTGAACCTTTGCTTGTGCTTTTGACATCCCCTCTCCTCATTATCTTCTGTGCAATTAAGTGGGGAGTTTTGCACTATGCCCTCCTCCCTCCTGCTGAGAGCTGTTCTCCTTTGTTCATCAGGAGAAAAGTCCAGCTTCTTCAGCTTCCAGAAACCTGATTCACCCAGCTGTGGCACGGGGGCACTCGTGTAAGAGCCTGCATGCCCCACAGATCTAGAGGATTCACTTCTGGAGGTTAATGCTAGACTAATGTAGAGGAAAAGAAGAGAAAGATTTGGAAACAGCAACTCCAGACAAAAGGAAGGGAACTTTGAAAACACTGGCTGTGAGCCTTTCCCAAAACACAGCAAAGGACTCTTATTTCTTCCTTTTTCTGGGGCAATACAGGTGGAGTTGAATGGGAGTTCAGCAAAATACCTTGGTATTCAGGCTTTCTTTTATTCCTATTTTAGTTACAGATGCCATGTTATGATTGGTCTCCTTCTTGTTTGATTTTTGAAGAGGACTTCCAGTAGGAAGAGATAAAACACAGAGAGCTGAGTATGGAAATGAATGACTGCAAGGGGCAATGCAGGGAACAGAACAAATACTGAACAGATGTGAAAAATGCCTGCTCATGTTCTTAGCAGTGGCGTGAAAGGCTCAGAGACATGACTTAGATCACCAGGGAACACTGCAGACACATGTCAGGGCCCTGAGGGAGCCCCTGGCCCTGCAGCCCCTTTCCCTGGCCCTGGGCTTGCCTGCAGTGTGCGCTCAGCTCCAGGATGGGGTTCAGTGGGGAAGAGCTGTGGGAAAACTCCCTGGGCCTCTCCCCAGTGCCTGTGGTCACTGCCCCTTCCCCTGTCAGCTGGGGACAGGCTGTGGCCAGAGGATGAGGAGCTCAGCCTGCCTGCCCCTCTGGCTTCTCCCTGGCCAGGGAAGTAAGAAAGCCTAGAGGAAAGAAAAGGCCTCTAGGCTGGCTGAAATCACAGAACCAACTTACTGTGTTTCCCTTCTTGAGTCTAAATGGTGGCTATTTTGACTTTTTCTTTCTAAAGTGTGTATTTTACTGATAATTTATTAAAGGACAAAACACAGCATTAGGCACCAGTGAGCATCTAATAGAAGCAGAAGGAGTAGAAGAAGATTGAGAACACTGTGGGCTTGTAAATCTGATCTCAGCAGCAGAAAATGCATGGAGAGCAATTATGCACACAGAACATTCAGATATATGTAATTGCTTAAGGGGAGTCAGCGTGGATCCTGGAAAAGAAGATTAGGCAAGATAAATGTGCTTGGCAGCTCTGAGTAGGCAGGACAGCTAGAGTGGATATAATTTATCTGGATTATGGGGAGGGAGGGGAAAATTTCTTAATTCTGCATAAACTGAAAGATGACTCATTTTCCAAGTCCATAAACATAGCTTGAGAAAAGAAAGCTGGTGGCCTGGGTTATGGCAGGTAGAGACAACAGGCAGAAATGTCATGTAATATTTTTACAAAAATTCCCCATCTGATTTTCAGGCTGCTTAGTGAACCCCTGAGGCTTTGTGTTTCTCTCAATTGCATTTAAGTAACCCCCACTGGCTCTAGGACTGTCCCAATGTAACCTGAGTCAGGGCAGCAGTTTGTGTGGCAGAGGCTTGAGCCTGCATTCACCGGTGAGCATCCACTGCCACAGAAGGAGGGACACAGGAAGGGGTCCAGCCTGGCATCAAGGGCACTGGCAGTAATTAAGTCACCCATTTTAAGCTGTGGTGGAACCTCTTTTAAGACCACATGTTGCATTAACTCAGGGGTGGAAAGCACTGGATCTAGGACAGCTCTCAGGGCCTCCATTTTAATTTCCATCTCCAGCAGCCATTCTCATGATTTCGCTTTTATTCCACATGAAACATTTTAGAACTTAGAGCAGAGCAGGTGCATTTTCACTTTAGAACATACACCTGAGCTGGACAACTCTTCACAGATTGGACCCCAGTGTGTTTTTCATGTCTCCAGTTGGAGTGGTCATAGACACCCATCCATGGCACATTTATGGCCTTACTGCTGCTGTGCCCCCACTGCAGAGCACTCAGCCCTCCTCAGGAATCAAAACCAGCTGGAGCTTTAAAACTCAAGTGACTGCAAAAGCTCATTTTCATTCTGCACTGAAGGCTTCACCCAGTTTACACAGAGGAATTAAATTGATCAGAGGGACAGCCTCATTTCACAGGGGACAGCCTCATTTCTAGTTCTCAAGGGAGCTGCGCCTTGGGTGCTTCTGGCACTGGGATAAAATATTTGCATACACTGACTACCTGCTTTGTGTGTCCCAGACTGTAACACAGTGAGCACTTCTGTTCCAGCTGTGCTTTACAATTATTTCCCTACACAAAGCTACACTTTCTGTACAAACCAATCCTCAGCCCTGAGGCACCTTTGCTCCTCAAACCATACTGCAGCTTTGAGTTAAAATAGAGCAACTTTGCAAGACTGTTTTCTCCATTCTTCCCTTCTGGAAATGAAGCCCTGGGATTTGCACCACAACCACCAGCCAAGGAGAGCTGAGGATGAAATGGAGAGCTCGGATCCCTCCCAGGGGGAACAGCCTGTGAGCTACAGTGGGGTGGAATCTGTGCAAAGCTACTGAGCTGCAGAAGCTGGCTGGGGAAGAGCCCTACTCTAGTGCCTAAGCCCCAGCGCTAGAGCAGGCACAGCTGTTCCTGGAGGAATTCCCCAAGCCTGTTCTTGAGACCAGCCAATCCTGGAAAATGTGTTATCTCCATGGATATCTGTAACACTTCCCTCATGAAAAATCGGAATATTTTATGGGTGTTGGGGTGGGTGGTTTTTTTTTGGTTGTAATTGTTTGTTGGTTTGGTGCGGGGAGGGGGGCATGTTCCTGATTCTGTTACTTTCTTTTTCTGTTTGTTTCTCTTCGTTTCTGTGGTTTTTTGCTTGCTTTGTTTGGGCTGTCATCTTGTTTAAATAAAGCTATCTGTGCACTGCGAAAGAGATGGAATAAACTGAAACCGAAGCAAGGTAGCAAAGATGGTTTACAACAACCTTTCCTTTTCGAGTTGCCCACTTGCTCAAGAACCGGTGTTTGAGAGCTGGGGTGGTGTTTGCTTTGGCTTCAGAACCTGTCTGAGGCTGAGAGCCCCTGTCCGTGACCAGAGCTGGCTGGGGCTGCTGCAGCCGCAGCGCTCAGGGATGGGGAGAGCGTGCGGGACGAGCCCCGTGCTCACGGCCATTAGCCAAACAGGCAGGGCTCAGGGATAAGGACGGACTGCGGGAGCACTCCCGTGTTTGCACCGTTAACCAAACGCACAGGTGGCTAGGGACCAGACCGGGATATTGGGCAATTCCCGTATTTGCCTCAGTTAGCCAAACACGTGGGTGGTCAATGCCGGGGTGGGACGGCGGGGCTGAATTCCCCGTTTGGGACAATTATCCGCACCCGCGGTTCCGATTCCGGGGCAATATTGGGGCTGCGTCCCCCGTTGGGGCCGGGTTCCCCGTTCGGGCCGGGTTTCCGCACCCGCGGTGCCGGGCCGGGTTCCCCGTTGGGGCCGGGTTCCCCGTTCGGGCCGGGTTTCCGCACCCGCGGTGCCGGGCCGGGTTCCCCGTTCGGGCCGGGTTTCCGCACCCGCGGTGCCGGGCCGGGTTCCCCGTTCGGCCGCGGTTCCCGGGTGCAGTTGCGCAGCGCTGCCGCCGGAGGGCGCTGCTGCCCGCACGGCGCGGCCCCGCGCGTCTCCGGCTGCCGAAGGCGGCTCGCGGTTAAAAATTTATATTGTTTATTATTTCTTTATTATTTCTTCCTGGGTTTACACTGATGCAAGCGGCCAAGCAGCTGATTTAGCTTCATTTGTCAGTTTGATGGACTCGTGCTAATTGCGTGAGTAGGGCGCCCGTTTCCTCGC
Organism: Euphonia xanthogaster; assembly: GCA_034509185.1. Taxonomy (NCBI): domain Eukaryota; kingdom Metazoa; phylum Chordata; class Aves; order Passeriformes; family Fringillidae; genus Euphonia; species Euphonia xanthogaster. The sequence continues at coordinate 6,157,169 of JAYDZK010000039.1, read as the reverse complement.
CGATGCGCGGCTTGTACAACAGGTGATATTTAGTTGCCAGCGCACATCACTTGCTGGATGCTACCTGCCAAAGCTGTCATTAAGATTTCAGGTGTGTTTTTGTACAGGCAGAGTAAAATGGCTGGAGGCAATAGGATCAGTTTTTTGGGGGTGTATGGTAATGAGTTTACTTGCTCCTTTTATGCTGGATGGCTGAGAAACAATAACAATGCCCAAAGTCTGAAAGTTTCTGTGCCAGCAAGCGTGATGTTACACTGTAGTTTTCTCTACTGGTAAGAAAATCCTGAAAACAATTGGTTTAGGAGCTTTCTTGTAAAATATACTGTGAGAACAACTCTGCTAGATTTAGTTTTGTTTATCTAGCTTAAATATAAACAATCTCATTTTCATAACGTGTGAAATTTCTCCGTTTTAAATGGAGTGTTCATCTGCTTCGTCTGGAAGTGTCAGTTACTCATACACGATGACAGAAGTGCATTAATAAGGCAGTCAGGAACAAAATGCCAGGGCCTTCACGTTGTGTCTCTTGACACCTTGGAAATCCTTGTGTTTAGTTTTCACTTACTATGGCAGATTGCGTAAGCATCGAAAAGAAATGCACCTAATCCTGAAATGCACTCTTGACCCCTTGTCTTTGACCCTGACACACGTTGACATCAGAAATTAAATTTTGGCAGTTTTGCTGTGTTCAGTAAAGGGAAGTTTGCAGAGGCAGACAGGAAATCCATTCCTACTCTGTAGATTTATCACAAAAATGCCGAAAGCAAACAACAAAGCAAGTTTGCTTTCCTGGAAACAAACTCACACCTTTGCTCTTTCAAAGATCCTGTTTACAACTTAAAGCCATGGCTCAGACTGTCTTTCTTCTTAAACTACCAATCTATAGGTGCTGCCTGAAGGCACTTGCAGAGGAAGAGATCAGGAGATATCCTGCTGCTATCATGGTCTAACAGAAGCACTTGATGTTCTGAAAACTGGAGGATTGTGTTTCAGCAGTCTGAGAGCCCGGAGAGCTGAAGCTGAAATGGAGGCACAGGTGTGCTGTCACCAGCAAAATGATTGCTCTGTGTAGAAAAACTCCAGTTTTTCTACACAGTTGCCCAGACCAATACAAATCTTTCTGGCACAAAGTGTATTCCCAATAAGCCTATTAATCATATATCATTATATCATAAAGATATTCTAAAAAGGTCAGGTGAAAGGACTCTTGATGTTACCTTCCTCAAAGGCTCTGCCCACACTTGGAATAGAGCTGTGTTTGAAAGTGGTGTTGAGGCACAGTTTGGGTTCAGCTCTAGCTGCTCCATTAGCAGCCTGGCAAGAGCTTGGATGAGATGTTAGGAACTATATTTTCTTCTTGGAGGAGGAGGGGAAGGTTTTGAATTTCATTAGAATTAAACAAGGTGCTGTGAGGCACAAGTAGCTTTACTTTTTAAAAATTTTAATTTATTTTTAGATCCTTCATATGATTGGATTTGTGCTGAACATTTTTCTATGTTACAGGTCATGAATGACACAAAATTCATTCTGGATTGCTTCTAAGACTGCTGTCAGTATGAAATTCCTTCTCAGAAGAGACCCAGTCTGTATTTGGAGAGAATGAAATAAAATCTTTATAGATTATGAAACAGACCCAGCAATGAACGTGTTATGAGAACATGACAAGAACCTTCTCCTGTCACATGGTGGTTATGAAAGTTACTGCACAGAAAGAAGAAAGTGATGAAGAAGTAAAGGTGTAGATTTGTTATGCTGGCTAGAAAATAAATGCAATAAGTTTGTAGTATAATTGGGAAGAAAACCCAAGTAATTTGGTGCCCAGTTCTGCGCCTCTGTTTGCTGGCAATGACTAATTTGCATTTTGTTACTCTAAGAAAGTGGTACATGGAGGTGATTTGTTATGATTGCTGATAACTTGTCAGGTTTCCACTGGGCACTGTTGTTGGTACAGCAAGTGTGAAACTCCATTTTAAATATAGAAACAGATACATTAAAAAGAAGTAAAAATTCCTTTTCTTCCTTTCTGTCCAGGAAATTGCTGTTAACACTTTTTCCAAACTGTTTCCTCTTTCCAGAGGCTGTTTTTACGGTCAGTGAAGAAGGCAGCATGGTGTAGTCAGATACCAAACAGAAGAGAAGCTCCAAAGTTTACATCCATGGCAGCTGCTGACAGCTGCTTTTTACTTAGCACTGCCTCTTGCTGGCTGGTTCTGCATCATCACTCCCCCATGTGGGTGTGTTTATTACACTCTCAGTTATGACATGGCACTTCTTACTTGCAGTGAAAAATCACCTACAAATATAATGGAAATGTCAGGGTATTGTTACAATGCCTAAACATTTGCTCAAGATCAGGTGCTTTATCTTTAAAATCCTCTGGATGGCACTGAAGCCTTACATATATATACTGAGAGTCTTTTCTTTTGGTACCAAATCCTATTATCTAGGTTAGCTCATCTGTATTCAAAAGATCAATGTTGCATTATTACAAAGATCCTTTCAAGTGTAAAAAGGATGGCACTTCATTACAGAAAGTAAAAGAAACTAATCAAACTTTCTTGGTGAAATCATTGACTTTTTATAGTAAAGGGCAAATTTAAGAATTTGAAAGTCCGAAATGTAAGAGTCTTACAGTTGAGGCTCTGTGCTGCTCTAACTTAAATCTTCTGTAGCACGGTCCTTGGATTTTCATATAATCTGGAGAAGAAAGTGGTGTGGTGTAACTCTCCTGATGGCTTCTGGCTAAGCCAAGTTTCCATTTGCCCTGCTGCAATCTGATATTCTGTGTGGCTTAGGAAGTGTCCAGCATGCAAAGAGGGACTTTATATGAGATCATCTCTTTGTTGAGGACAGCTAGTTGTGCCTTAGCAGATATTCAGTTAACCTGAAATCATGATGTGTTTGAGTCCTTACCTAAGATGTCTTTTAGCTTTGTGCAACTTGTAATGACAAATACTCGGCTATTTTTTCCCTTTTTATTATGTTCCATTTGTGAAAGGACAGCAAAGAGTGGTACAGTTTCCTGGTTTATTTCTGATAGCCAGATCTCCTCTCTCATGTCCTTTCCTTGTAGCTTTCCAAATGCTTTGCTACAGAAATGGTTATTACTGCCTTGCATTGCCTGAGGGTGGATCCAGGACAGAACTGACCACTGAACTTGCACTCCTCAGAGAACTGGTGCTGATTAGCAGCTCCTCTATAAACACCTCACAGTGACTATTGGTAATCACATTTTTTTTTTCCTTTTGCTTATTTCCTTGCCTGATTAGGTGACTTGTGCAGCTCACCAGCCATTGGTAGGCCTTGCCATTGAAAATATTGCTCAGAATTCCCTTTTGTTGACTGAGTGCTCAGTTCATTTTCATGAATAAATCTCTAGCATCTGATCATCCACAGAAATGAATATAAATGGATTATGAATGCAGCCAAATCAAAATTCAGCTTTAGTTTGCATGCATATTCATGAATGTTTCTTCTCACCAGCTCCTTTCTCACTGACAACAGGCACGAGTGGAGCTGCCAAAGGTCAGTGCAGTAGCAGATCTCAGCAGCACTTCAAGCAGATCAGTCCAACCAGCTTGTACCAGTTTGCACTTTCAACTTTATTCCTGCTTCTCCACCACATCTCAAACAGTCTCACACTTCCTTTGTGCAGGGAACACTGGACTGGCTGTTTTGTGGACAAGGTGAGGCATTGGAGACTGCAACCCTGAAATAAATGGCAATTAACATGATAATCCAACTACTCCATCCTCAGTACTTAGAAACAGTTGCTGAAGAAAACTGAGCATAAACTGAGTAGTAATTACCTCAAGGAGAGAAGGAAGCATCTTTCCTTTTGTGTTAGGATGGGCTCACTTGGGGATTTCTTGAGATGAGCTCAGTTGGATGGAGCCTGGTGTTGATCATGCTGAGATCCTGAGCTGGATCCCTCTTTGGGCCATTCACCTGAGCTGCACTCAATGATCCTTGTGGGTCCCTCAAACTCAGAGCATCCTCTGATTTCCTGTATTCCTAGAAACAGCTGGTAATGTTTGCTAGCAGAGATGAGGTGCTGGATTAGATGAGCACGTCATAGTTATGGGGTTGGTAGGTTGTTTTTTGTTTCTGGAAATACTGGCAACAAATGTACTGCAGAGGTTGTGCAAGTCTGTCAAAGGGTAGAAATGTGTATTGGGCTGAGGTTTCACATTATTACTTTTCTTCCTGCCATTGGGGAAGATTTGTAAGAACACATACAAACCTAGTTAGTAATTATTAGGCTGTTTCTGGTAAATAATGGAAGATCACAAAAAACTAATATATTTTCTTTAGAGCTGACTGTATTTACAGATTGTAATGTGATTTCTAAATTATGTTAGCTGTGCTTTTTTCCTCTACTCTTTTTTTTATTATTATCTTTTTTGGTGGGTGTTGATATCTTATCTAGTTTGCTGAGCTCATTTAACAGTTCTGTTACAAGTGTCTTTGGCACTGCTGCCCCAGAACAGAATGTACTTAAAAAAAAAAAAAAAAAAAAAAAAAAAAAAAAAAAAAAAAAAAAAAAAAAAAAAAAAAAAAAAAAAAAAAAAAAAA
>JAYDZK010000039.1:6089427-6142058 GCA_034509185.1 Euphonia xanthogaster | reverse complement strand
AGGACGGGACCCCCAGCTCTGCCTCCCAGGGGACAGAGCTGCACTTTCCTCCTCCTCCGAGCCACTCCAGGGAGCGATGACGGTGAAACCGCGGACCCGTCGGGCCTCCCAACCTTGAGCTGATCGCTTTTAATAAAGGCATTGAAAGGAGAAAGATCTCCTGCCCCGTTTATTTCAATTTTCATGTCATTCTTTCAAAAATGCCTGATAATGACTGTTCCAAAGAGAACCAGGGCAGGTTTATGCTGGGTACACATTGTGCACACCTGTGCCACCATACCAGGTGTCCCTGGACATTCCTCCATCCATGCTGTGTGATCAGGTCCTGATTAAGCTTTCCCTTGATCTTTGATTGACATGCAACTGTGCCCTCGTGAATTGGCAGTCTTTTTAGCTTTTCTGGTTTTTCTTTCCATTCCATATAAATAAGTAACCATTCTCTTTGAGGCACTTTAATATTCAGATTTGGAGAACTGAAATTAGAGTCAGCACATTCTGACAAAAACATAGATGCATAAAAGGTTTTTACATATAAAGGATCTTCTGGTCAGTTTCCAGTTTATTTTCATTTTTTTTCTGCTTCCTTTTGGAATTTTTCGGCATTGCTGAGTTCCCACATGAACATCTGCAACATAATTTTCAGCCTAAGTGCTTTATAATCATACACACTATAAATATTAGATTGTCTTTTAGAGGCCACTTCACTTTGATTTTGAATATTAAGTGGAACAAACAAAAAAAAGTATTATTCAGACAATCGCTCTAATTTTGGTGTCCTCGTTTCTGGGCTAAAATGCAACTAAATTCTGCTGTTGTTGGAGTTTGAAATACATGGTCTTCTAATTAAGTAGTGTGCAGGATCACTCAGAGAGCTGGAGGCAGAGGCATACATTGGATAACAGGTATTGGTTTCCTTTCTAATAGCAAACTCAAAGGACTTCTAAATAGGCAGATGAGACCACAGGGAACATTTCCCAGGCCCAGAAAATGCTGCTCATGTGATTTATTTAGAAAAACAAGAGACAGCTGTGCAAAAAGCCCCACCCAGACATAGCTATTGGGCAGGAAGCGTTTATTTGCATTTACTGAGGAAACCTTTTCTGATTAAATTCCAGTACAGTGGGTCTGCAAGTTAGGGTCTGCCCCACTGTTCCCTTCCAAAATCTTGACTTGCCTCCCCAGTCTGTCTCTTTGTGCTTCCTTTTCCCCAGGATCTGGGTGGAGATGGCTTCTCCCAGTGCTGCTGGTGGCCAGGATTGTGTCTCCCCAGAGGTTACTCTGCTCAAGCTGAGTTACTGCAGTCATGCTCAATTGATGTTTGGGAGGGCTTACTGCAGTCTGTCGCTCCACTACTCCCAGAATGTACGGGGCCCAAAATTCCTTAATACTTTTTAAATCCTTAAAGATGGACTTTTCTCAGCCATGGAGAGATGGTAAGAATTGTGGAGCACTGAGGGTGCTGGTTGCTGCTGTTTTCTCTGATTATTGGTGTCTGAAGTGTTTTTATAGATAAGGCAGGTTTCCCAGATGCAGAACACTATCAAGATATTTTCACTTCTACATTACCTGTAAATCAAGAAGGTCTCAAATAACACAAGTCCCCTCTAAGGCTTTATTCCATTACTCCAAAATTTTGATTTTATTTCCTAACTGAAAGCAGCAGGAACTTTTCTTCGTGCTGCCCCATATGGATGATGCAGCATCCATCCAAAAGAGCAGTGGTGAGCTGCAGATTTGTGTCCTGTGAGCTGAAAGAGTGAGAGGCACTGCAGCACACCCATCTTTTCATTTCTTTATGTTTATTTTTTTTTTTTTTCTGATAACCAGGTTATGGAAAGAATGGAGATGAAGTTTTCTAGAGCTCAGGAAGAGTTAGGTCTGGAATACTTTTATTTTTTCCCTATGAATTACCCTTTCTTCTATGAGCAATGAAAGAATTGTATGTTTGCCTGTATTTAAGACCTCATCTGGAGGCTGTTTCCAAAGACCAGTGGTATAGGCTCTATATACAGTTTTGTTCAGGCCAATGTATGTTCATGCGGCATAGAAAATTTTTTAATATTATTTAAAGTGAGCTATAGGAGATTCTGTATCATGTCTCTTAGTTTCTTATATAAGATAGTAAAGGCCTGCTTTCAGAAAACATCTGTATTTAGGACAGTACCTTCATGTGCATCCTCAAAACAATATCCATGCCAAGATGTGTAATTTTGACTATTTCTTAAAATGGCCTCACTTCTCAGTCTCACTTCTGCACTGGCCTGAGCCTGCAGTCTTCTCCCTGCAGCTATGTTTACCTATTTGAAAATATATATGCACATAAAATATTTTTAGGAGTCCACTGCCAAAGTCTGGGAGTAAGAAAAGCCAGAGGAAAAGTCATGACAACCACAGCTTTGGCTGCTGTTTCCATCTGATGTCTCCAAGTAACACCCTGCCATTTTGGGCTTTGTAAGGGCTCTATGCAAGTGTCATTTTCCAGTGTCTCCTCAGCTGAAAATGTGAGTTGGGCAAATGTAATCCCTGCTTTGGAAGGTGGCAGAAGTTGCCTCTGCCTACACTTGTGAAAAGTACAGTGGGCCCAAATGTAATAATAGCCCAATGTAGTTCTTGGGCGTGCTGGCAGCAGTGATATTCCTTGCAGCAAGCCAGATAATTTTAGTCTAAGTCTCTATTTAAATGAGCCCATAATGTGGGAGACCAGAGCAAGCTCCTTATTCACAGAATGAAGTTAACACAGCATCCAACATTACTGTTTGCAAGCTGGAAACTTCCCTCTTGAATAATATTTGATAATTATCCTTGTCTGCATGACCTGTATGTCAGCATATGCTGAGAGCACATCTATTTTGAAACCAGCCTTAATAACACAGCTGCAGCCCTGCAGAAGGGAGAGCTGCCTGAACATGCCTCTGCACTGCTCAGCTACAGCAAAGCTCTGCATCCAGCACTGAAATCTGGGCTCAGGAAAGAGCCTTACAATTAACCTATTATTGAAAGGTTTTTGGGCCTATTCCCCAAGGAAAGAGCATCTAAGACTTGAAAAACCTGTCAGTCTAATACAGGAATAGAAAAGTGAAGCTCTGTGGTCTGACGTATTAGATTTATGAAAAGCTCTTTTGTATTTATCCCCCACAAACACAACCTTGGACTGAAAACCATTATATAATTGTTAATCCATAATACATTTCTCTTGCCAGTTGAATGACAACAGTATGCACTAAGATTTTTGAATGAAGTACTTTTTTGGAGCTCTTTTTTCATTCGAGCAATTTTCTTTAATTCTGCAAGAATTATAGCTCTACTATAAAATGCTACAGGATAATTTTAGGCTGGGGTCTGTATCCTGCTAATCAATACAACTGCATTCTTCATTCTCCCCAATCTCCTTTCCTTTTCCCATTAGTATTAACTACATGATACTGCCTCTGAACTGTGACAGAGGAAGAATTTCTATATAGTATCACCAAAAATGAAAGAGCTTTCCAGCAGATAATTGCAAAGCAGATAAAGAAGTTTGTGGCTGAAATTTCTATAATACCCAGTTCACTTGGTAATGTTCATCTCCCTGGTCAAGCCTTGCCCAGAATGGCTCTTTTGAATGGATGCTGCATCATCCATACGAGGCAACAAGAAGAACAGTTGCTGCTGCTTTCAATTAGGAAAGAAAATCAAAATTTTGGAATAATGGAATAAAGCCTTAAAGGGGACCCGTGTTATTTGAGACCTTCTTGATTTACAGGTAATGTAGAAGTGAAAACATCAGGTCAAAACGTGGAATCCTTTACTTATTTATAATTCTTGATAATGCACACTCCTGAAAGCAAGTGCTACCACTGCACTTTCTCACTGATTTTCAAAAATAAGCTCCACCATGTCTGAAATTTTGCCCTGAAGTTCCAAAAACTAGCTTTTTAAAACAAGATATTGTCTTTCTTTGATGGATCTGAAAATGACTGTTTTGTATCTCTACCTTCTGAATTTGTTTTTACATATGCCTGTGAGCAGGGTTGTTTTTCATTTAATGTGCATCCCTTTAATAAACAGCACGATGCATGATTGTGTAAAACTTGTTTTGCATATGCAGGAGAGGCAGGACTCCTTTCTCCAGCCTTTTAAGTCTGGGATGCAGAGATCTGCAGCTGAGCCTGTTATTTGGAAGAAATGAAGCAACCTCAAAAGAGAGAAAATTGTTTTCTTATTGCTGACTTTCTGGTGAGCTCTCTCCTACAGTTAACAATACCTTTTTTCTATACAAGAGTCTTCAGAAGAGAGATAGCATTTGAAAAAACGCTTGTAAATGATATGTCACAACCTGTCCTTCCCTGCTAATAGCATCAGCATAGCTCTCTAATGCAGTCTGTTTCTGTCATATAAGAGGGAACTTTTCTTTAGTATTGGATGAGATGAAGCAATCATGGGGAGAATGCTCATTACATAGGCTAGCCATGGAAAATCAAGAAGGGCTCTTTTCAGTGTCGACACAAGGGTGCAAAAGGAAAACACCATCAGTGCTCTGCTGCAGCATTCCTTTTCCAATAAAGGGGAGTATTTCCTGAATACTTTTTGCTGGCTTACAGTTGCTGGCAGTACTCATAACTAGAAGATAAAGAATTTGGGGATAAAATGCCAAATTGTGTCTACTGCATGCTAGGGTGTATAGTGCTATCTTCCCTCTGGTTTCTTTCTTGTCAAGTTCTTAAAAAGAAAGTTCACAAATTGCATAAAATGCCTACAGCTTCCCATTATCATATGACATATATAAAATAATTTTAAAATAAACAATGTCCTGCCTGAGAAGGCTTGAGACAGGTAAGTATAAGGTAGTTCATCTGTGATACTCAAATCTGTCTGTACATGTTAGAATCCACACTTGGAAACAACTTGCCACTGTGATTCCCTTTGTCTCTGCCAACCCAGTGTGCTTCTCAGCTCTTCCAAGAAAAGGAATAAATAATTATCCTGTTTCTCTCTTTTTTTCAAATGTGTTCATGTGCCCTGGATACATTATGTGATAAATACAGGCACGGGCTATCTATGAAAGTTTATCACAGTGCAGGCTAAATCACAGTGACTTCACAGATGTTTAGGACAGAAACGTAGAACAATCCTACCAATGATGAAAGTTTCATTCATTGATTAAATACAGGAAGAAGAAAATAAAAGAGGGTTTCAAAACATGAATGGTGGCCTTGGTTTTTATAAGGTCAAATTAACAGCTGCTTATTGCAGTGAATACATTACTGTTGTGATATGCAAAATCCCCCTTAGGAGACAGGCTTGTCAATAGCTTTTCACAAACAGGAACTTTTTCAGAGCACCATTACAAAACTGTTAGGCAAAAAGTGTCCCTTCCAGAAATAGCACATGCACTCTTTTAGTTAATAGAAGATGGATATTTTAATCTGCATGCAAATGACAAAGAAAAATAGTTTCCTCACATTGCTCTTCTAAACTGGCTGATGACACAAGTTAGCAAATGGTACTCCACACTCCACAGAGAGAGTGTGCCAGTGCTCCCTTTGTTGCAAAGAAATTCTCTTTTTTTCAATAGCTGCCTGATGACATTGTGAATTATGCCATTTTAATTTACAGTGCATCATTCCCCTCATTCTTCCATCAAATATCAGAAATCTGGAAAAACTTTCTTCCACAGCTTTTTGGGAGAGGTGCAAAGGTTTTCACACTTTTGTTACTGCTTCATATTTCAGACATTTTGATGTAGCTTGTGAAATAATGTGAGTACTGCATCTACCCTCCTGCACTGACACCATCTTACAGATTTATCATCTCACATCTTAGTGTAACTGAGTGTCTAGCTGACATATTTCTGTATGGGAAGTCACCTTTGCTATAATTAGATAGTAGTTTAATCATTTCTATGTTGATGGTCTGGTTCATTCCAAATGCAGAAGTTCAGGAATTGAGATACCTGGATGCATTTTAGATTTTTGCCCATCTCTTGAGACTGTAGTACCTCCACTGGAAGCACAGAGAAGAGTGACAAAAAATTGGACTGTGGGAATGAGTGCTTTTTCTAAAAGGAAAAATAAAAAAGGTAATGATCTATTATAATTTTATATAATGGACATATCTCTGTGGGTCTAGACATTTTGAGGGGCATCTACACAAGGGGGGAGGAGGCATGTCCTGGGCTAGATTGCACTCTTTGCTCCTAGAAAACCATGTGGGAGTTACAGATGGGAAAACTGTGTCTGCCCTATTGAAAACTGCTCATAGAGCATCCATCAGTAATAGAATAGAAAGAAAGAGGGTAAATAGTTTCTTGGAACTGGAACTTTTTAGGTTTTCACTTCGGGAATGATGATAACAGCATTAATTGACTGAAAGTTTACAAGAGCCTGAACAATGAGACACTGGAAGCTTATGCTGTATGATTATATAGCAGTAGAGGGGGAATTGTCATGGATATTCCTCTGCATATCTTACCTGAAGTGGCTGCCTCCTACTTATTAGCTTTTGTGAGTTTAGGAACATAGATGGCTTCTTTTTGTTCCCTCCTTTCCAAGTCTGGTGGTGCTGAGCTGCAGCTCAGCCATGGCTTGTCCATGGATTTCTCGTCCTGTTGCACAGGGACAGGGTGACAGCACAATGCAACTTTCTGCAGCCCTGCCTCCTGTTTCTGACCTTATCCCATGGAAAATCTCAAAATCCCAGTCAGAAGTCAAGCAGGAGCTTCCTGGTTGCTTTTGAAGGCAGTATTTCACAAGTGGCTGACAAAGGGGAGCTCAGGCAAGGCTGCAATAGCTCTAAATATGCCAGCACTGGAAAAAGCACCTGTTGTAATCACTATGCTAAAGTGGAATAGGTGGCAAATCCCAAACATTGGGAATTTCTGCATCAGCTTGATGTTTCTCTTTCAGCATGTGGATTGTGGTGCTGAAGCTTCGCTAACCAGATGAAAGCAAGCCAGCTACTTTTGTAAAAGTATGTTGAAAAAATCCACACTTCATAGGTTCTTTCAATGCTATCTCTATGAAAATATAAATCAAGTAAGTGTGTAAAATATTCCAGAATTGCAGAAAATGGATTTTAAGATGCTTTTTCAGGAGGAGTTGGGACAGACGCATTAAATATGTTGCCTAAGGAGAGCAATATGTTTTGTAGATTTCCTGCCATACAGAAGATGGCATAACACATCAAACTTCCAGCAAGCTGGAATATTCTTGTGAGAAGTTGTCTGAATTATAGAAAATTGTCATTTTACAGAAGTGTGTATATTTGAGTTCTTCTTTCCTGTTAGGTGATCTGCTACACCAAGGACACATTTAGTATCCTTTATGTTTTTAGTGATCTGAAATTAAAAGTTTGGTTTGCTTCTGCTACTTTTCCACTCTCAGCAGTGAAGTTCACAGGTCAAGAAAGCCATTATCTTGCTGCTTTGATCGTGCATGCAGTTGGGTAATTCCCCTCACAGAGCACTTGCTTAGTTCTGTGTGGTTCATGAGGAATCTCTGCATTTCCTGCAACACGTTCAGTCGGCTGATGGCAGCAATTGGCCTCTCTTCATGGGTATGACACTGACTACTGCCTTTCAAAGACAATTGGGAGGAGGGCTGAATTCCAAACTGAATAAAACTAAGTCATTTCATTAATTCATTTGTACAGTAAGAAATTTGTTAAGATGGAGTGCAGAGAGACCCTCTCTTCAATGTCAAGCAGGCTTGCCTAATTGTGATTTGTGAAGCTTCAGAAGAAGTTTCCCAAGGGAAGTTGTGGAAGACATGGTTCTATTATGTGTAAAGCTGCCTTCATTAATCTTGTCTGCTTTTATTTTTAGCAATATGCCTGAAATTATTGCTTTTTCATTTATAAATTCTAAGGAATTTCAACCTACCTCGATGTATTTCAGATACAGAGTGAGGTGCTCTGTTAGGTAGTGAGTAACTCTGTCACCTGCAACTTAGATGGAGATATATATATGTATAATGTGATTAAAGATGTATGTAGTACAATATTTATCTGGGTCACTTTTCCATCCACTGTTCAGACCTTAATTTAAGATGAAATCAACTGGGGAGTTAATTGCTCAGAACAAGAGCAAGGTGACAGAATTTTCCGGGTGTCCATCCTTTAACCTAGAAAATATAAGCTGCATCATTTCCCTGCAGTGTTTTCACTGAGTACTCGCCGTGTGTTTTTAACAATTCCATTGTTACCAACAATGGAATTTCTGCCTTTTCATTATTAAATCCTTCAGCACCACAGTTTAAAGATTACACTGTAGGGATGTGGCTCTAAGTTAGTATATGTTGAATATAACTTTGATTTCAGTCAAATACTCATTCATTTGCCCACTGGCAGAGTAGTTTTCTCTTCTTCCAAGACTCAAACATACACATCTTTTTGAATATGATTAAGGGTTTGGGGTTTTTTCTAAAGAAAGTCACATACTCTGTATTTCCCCCAGTCTAAACTTCAGTTCACATGTTTTGTTCAGTGGAACCTTGAAGCTGCACAAGGCCAGTACCTTTTATTTTTGGTTTGCTTTTGCACATTTAGTGCCTTGTCATTGCATGGCAGTTTCCAGCTCTCAAACTCACGCTGTTTGAGTGAGATTTTGCTGTGTTCAGATTGAGCATTACAGCAGCTACTCTTCTGTGGCTGGAGCCCAGGCATCACACCTGCAGCTGTGAATGTGTGAGCAAACCAGGAGACAAATTTTCAGTGATAATAGGATTAGCATTGGGAGATTTAATTCCTTTATCTCTCCAACCCATAAAACATCCATTGTTTTAGTGCTGGCTGGGATTTTCCTTTCAAATCAGATTTCTTTGAAGACTTTGGAAAACTGTTACCTGTGTGTAAATGTGATTAAGCTGATGCTGCAGCTCTTTATTATCTGAGCTATTACGATTCAAAACCTGAACCAGTCCTGCTATAAGTAAGAATGAACAGGAAAAGTATTGTAAGAAAGTCAGACATTTTAAGAAAAATGCCTGAATAGATTTGGTGGCACTTTACAATTTGAAAAATAGGATACAGGATTCATGATGGAAAAGTCAATGTTCACCACTGTTAAATTGGCTTTATCTCTGTCAATTTGCTGTTCTAAGACACAGAAAATAGATTTTAGATATTTTTTCATCCCCAGAGATAGAAATAGATTTTCTCATATTGAAGATTTTGTTTTGCCTTTTATTCTCTGCATTCTCCGCAGAAGTTCTGAGATCGAAGAACATGCACTGCACTGAGCAGGAGAATTGTCTTTGTGTTAAACCTCAGCTTGCAAAACATGAAGGGAGTTTTCTACCAGAGTGGAATTGGATTTCAGCACCTGTCATGCATTTGTCTTTCAGCCTGCCCTCCCTGCTGAGAATGGCTTTGTCTGTGGACTCGGCTTGGTACCGTTGGCAGCAACGGGGAGCCCTCAGTCCCTCCCAGGCTCTGTCAGAATCAGCACCACTGCTGCTTTCTGTCAGAGCCAAACCCAAACTCTGGCTGAACACATGGAGGATTGTGCTGCCCGACAATGGGAGACAGTGGAAGGACTGGAAACAAGCTTCTACAGTTTATTCTAGAAACAGGATACAGACCACAAAGTACACATGGTTCACTTTTTTGCCCCGAAATCTTTTGAGACAGTTCCACAGGTAAAAAAACCCATTCAATGTAGGCACAGAGTTTGTGGTGATGGGGAGTGGGGCTGGCCCAGCCCCATCCCCAGTGGGCACAGCTGTGAGCAGCAGGTGAGCAGCCCTGGCAGCAACGAGCCCTGGAGAGCCCAGGGGCACTGAGCAGCCACCCAAGGGAGCAGAGGGCACCCAGGGGCAGGGCAGCAGCGTGAGGGGGTAAAAGGCTGGGCTGAAGAACAAGGAGGGCAGATGCTCCAAGCCTTCTGATGTGACATGATGCTACTCTGTATGGGCAGACACCTGAAGCCTTCTGAAGTGGCACGATGTTACTCCGTATGGGTTGAAGCCTTCTGGAATTTTGTGGTGACTCCCTGTGTATTGTGGTCGTTTCAAGTGCAACATAGACTGCAGCAGGTAATAGTATTTTTATTTGACTGCTGTGCTCTTCAATGATTCTAGTTGATTAGAAAGAAGTCCAACCCCAAACCTTACTAACCTTTAACAAAGAGGAACATTAAAATGGAGTGAGAGGAAAATATAGTACATATTTTTACATTGAGAGTTTTCTGTTGCTTTGAATGTTGCATCAATTTCTATTCAGATGGCCCACGAAAATACCATTTTGATAGGTTTCTCATACTATATAGTAGGGGTTTTGTTTATGGAAGTAGTGTGTATTACTTTGAAATTCATATTTATAAAGTTGTTTTACTACACCTCTCCAATATAAGGACATATAAATTAAACATATATTTGAGGGTATTTTTATTAATTCAGCTGAGGTATGTGTATTGTTCTGTACAACTAATGTTTCACATCAGAGGAATCAAGAGATGTGAAAGCTGAGATGTAAATGTCAACACAGATATTTCTTGGATTTATTACCAGGGGCCCAGGTAAGTGACTCCTAATCTTCCAAACCTCATGTTTTCTAGCACCTACCTTGTAGCTTCGCTGAGGTTAAACATTTTAGCTTTTTCTCCACTTTGCATTATCCCACCCAAGTTCACTCAACATTACTGCTGGAAGGGGGAGGAACTCGGTTTGCAGTTTTCTGGTTTGTGACAAATCACGGTTTGACAAAACTCGCCATTCCTTGTTCCTGGTGTCCGTCTGCAGGAGGCACTTGGCACTGTCAAACCAGCCCGACTTGGCAGTGGTGGCAGCTTTGGGCTGGGAAGCATCCTGCGCCAAAATTCCCAAATCCCACCATTCCCTGGCCCAAATATTCCCAAATTCTGGAATTCCCAAATCCCTAAATTCCCAAATATTCCTGGAAGTCCCAAATCTCAGAATTCCCAAAATTCCCATATCCCAGAATTTCCCATCCCAAATATTCAAAAAATTCACAAATCCCAGAATTCCCAAATTCTGTAATTCCTGATCCCCAATATTCCCAGAATTCCCCAATCCTGGAATTCCCAAATCCCGGAATTCCCAAAATCTGAGCTAAATCATGGATTTACAGTGAAAAATCACATTTGTGTTTACAATATGGAAACAATATATGCTGCTAACTTGCAGGTAAAACAAAAACTGGGTTTTGATCTGCAGTTTTTGGAACTAAGTCATTATCATGTCAAAAATGCCCTTGGGGAGCTGGTGTAAATCACACCTTCACTTGTCAGAGCAGTAATTTGCTTTGAAAGGATGTGTGGGTCTGCAAGACAAGTGAAGGTAAGCTGCTGAGCCTTCTGGGACTCTGTTCTTCTTGGTTTACAAGTGGGATGAACAGCTCAATCCAGCTTTATGCTTTAATAGTAAAAGCAAATAGAAAGAAGGCTAAATACATATGAGAATCAAGAGCTTTTTGGCACCTTAAAGAAATGCCAGTAGAGGCTGCAGAAATGTCATAAATCAAACCTACAAAACAAAGGCTGACCTTAGCTCAGGATATCATAAGTTGGCCTTCTTTTCCTGGAAAAATGCAGAGAACCTGCTATGAAAAGAAGAACTTTTACAATATCTACCTTTATGGCAAAAAGCTTTAGTCCATTGAAAACCTGGACTCATTTTCTAATAAGTTCCTAGAGGCTAATCCTAAAGCCATTGCAGATGAGAGTGTCATCCTGACAAGGTCCCAGGAAAGGGCTGTCTGTGTGCAGCACCAGAATGTGCAGAGGTTTTCTGTTGGAGCCTCCTGGAACTCCAAATGCACTAGTGATGGATGCAGTGCCTTGAGCTGCTGGTCCAGTCATCTCTGCCCAATGCAGCCTCTTCATCTTAAAACAAAAGAACCCCCAAAATGAAGCCAAGCAAAACACCCAACCTCAGAAAATTCTGCAAAACTATGGTAAACATCTTGTTTTAAAACTGCACCAAGCCAAGGGTTTCAGATAAGCAGAGCTGTGTTCTGTAGAAAGGCAGGAGCTGCAGCCAGCTGTGTTTATCGGCTCAGGGGTGTGTGGTTACCATGGCCCACAGGACAGGGTGCAGTGCTGTGTGCTCAGTAAATCACTGTAGAAAATGCCTCAGCACTTGTCGAGCCTGCAGGCCTGGAACAGGGTCCTGGGCAAACAGGGTCTTCAAGGCAGCAAGGCTGAGATTCTGAGGGTGGGTGGCCAGAAGGCAAGTCCTGCGCTCAAAGGCCATTGCTCACTTGAGTGCACAATATGTTAACTACATCTGGATTTAGCATAATCATCCTTGACTAATGTGAAGAGAAGGGAGAGGGTTTAAATGCTGAATAAATAAATCACTTAATTTCATGTTATCAGAGAGGAACAGATGGTCAGTTTAGTGTGTTTTCTGACTGCTTATGTTTTCAGGAGATCAACGCTGGTTCTTGCACAGAAGGTTTTCCAGTGTCAATAATTCATATGTGTGTACATCAAGCAAGTTTTTGCTGTTATCTTTGAGGTGTGCCTTGCTAATACCCTTCCTTTAGGCAACTAAAGGGTCTCAATGTCATCAGAAACAAGTATTTTTTTATCAGTTTCCCTTTTCCTTGTATATTTATTGTAGTGCTAGTTCTTACTACAGGTAAGAAGTGGCTCGGGATACCACACCGGAAGAGCTGGATGACTGTGTGTCCTGTCATATGGGTATTGTACTGTATAAAATAGTTCCATATCTCTTTGGTTTTGCTCTTTGGAATTGTCCTGTAATCTTCTGCCAGCCTCTGAGAAATGCTTTCCTTGAGAGTTATCTCAGATACAGAGTTCAGTGCCTGCAGCGCTTGTGTTAGTTGGTCTGGCCTGCTGTTGCTGTAGCTCTTGCCATCCCATCTTTTTTATCTCATGAGGAATTGTATGTGGAAATTAAGTGTACGAGTGTTTCAGCTTACTTTAATGGTCATTGCCTAAATGCAGGGAAGAGGAGCAGACCCCTTCTCTAGTGTTTGATTTATTAAGAGAACATAAACAGCAAGAGGGAAAGTCTCCATTCTGAAAGCACACTGACAGAAGGCAGGTTTTTCACTGGCTTCTCAAGCAGCAATAAATACTTCTCTATTACCTATAATTTCTTAAAAGTAATACCTTTACTGCTTCCCTGTGTGTATACAGTAAGAGAAAATGCAGCAAAAAAAGTTTGAACCCTGATAATAAGGCATGTCCAAACTCTGAATCCAAGATCCATTTATATAATGAGGTTCATTTCTCAATTTCTGATTTCTTTTGGTAACCCTTTATTTCTCTTCCTAAGTTTGGTTAAAACAAAAAATCAAATCCTCTTTGGATGATGTCTTTTGAGCAGTGGGCAGGAATGAGGGCTACTATCATGTGGTCAACTACCTGTCAGCATCCTTTATTTCCACCTTCGTGCACTCTGACTTTGTAATCATGGCACTAAAGGTCAGGGTCCTGCTATTCAGGGCTGGTGGCTTTCATGTGGAAGTGGTGGTTAGAGGAGATCTCTGTTTACTGTCATGCCTGGTGTTTGGAGACAATAGCAGAAGCAGGAGAATATCAATTTCTGTCATGTAATTGGATTAGTGATCAGTTTACATGACAGAGCAGGCTCTTCATTGAATTAACTTGAAAAGGGATTATATCAATAAATAGCAGGAAGAGGAAGGCCATGTTAGCTACTATTTGTTACAAATACTTCTTCAAACATCTTGTTCAATATCTTTATTCTTTACGGTGGGTCAGACAATTACTGTCCACAGTTAAATCAGGTTTGCTATAAGTTTTTATTGCAAGAAGTAGTTGACTTCTGGATTGTATCCAGATGGGAGGAGAGGGGAATGCTGTGGTGGTGTTTGGTTTTTTTCCCCTCTAAATCTTCTGTATAACTGGCAGCTTGGTGTCTTGGCTTCTTAGGATGGCAGTTTTGTTATTTTTTCCTTTGTGACAGTCCTATGATTAAACTTTAATTAATACTTGGAGTGGTTACTTGTGTGTGTGTCTCTTTCCTGAGAGCAATTTTAGAGTTGTAGCTTACCCTATTGAGTTGGTTTAGGAATATATAGTGTATTAATATTGTTCATCTGCTGTATCATGTGGTTTGGACAGCTTTAGGTGTGTTACTTCTTTGTATTACAAGGGACAGAGCACTTTGGCAAGGAAGAAGTGAATTTCTGAGTGCTGTGGTGCTGTTCATTGGGCTGCTGTATCCAGAGTAGCTGTAATGCTAAGGAACAAAGGTGAGTGTAGCTGTGGTTCAGTGCTGCAAAGAGGAGGATAAAATATGGAGTTGAACAGTAAGCATGGGAAGGGAGATGTTTTGATGAGGTTAATGAAGTGTTCCCTGTTCAGAGAGATTTGACAGAGCTCCCTGGAGTTTGGTCATTTGATTTCTGTTTAGAGAGATGGAGAGAATTAACTGGAAGATGCAAATTGTTGTACTTCAAATGAGAATTTGTGTGTCTTTGCAGTGCCATATGAAATTTGTGTGTGAGACTGAATCAAATGGCTAATATGTGAGTAAGTGCTTGGCTTTTGGTGTGATTTAGTTTTGATGTGCTGTAAACGTGTGAGGATGGAATTGATCCTCTGCTGCTGAACAACTTAGCATCTGCTAATTTAAATCATCTTCAGTGCTTTCATTGTGGGTCTCAAGAAAGCTGCACATCCTTGTATTTGATATTGCAGTATGAATAATAATGTTTGTTCTGAGCTGCTGCTGTGAGGACACCAGCCTTTCCCTTTGCTCCTCCTTGCTCTGATAAACACCGCAGCCCCTCTGATGGGTCACTTCAGTGGCAGTCACTGTTATCTAGCTGGAGGTGTATGTTGCAGGCTGGAGCTCACCCTGGAGCTCTGGTGTCTCACAGCTTTGCAGCTGCTGGCACATGCTGATAATGGACTCCTCGCTAAGCAGCAGCTTCAATGGAAGAAGCAGGTGAACTTAGGTAAGCCTGTCTGTCCCAGGCTGCAGTGAATCAAATTTACTGAGGGCTTGTGGGTGAAATAAGCAGAATTCACATTTCTCTATATGCATGATGAACAGGTGGCAGAAGCCTCACTACCAACAGGCAGGAGCAGATAAGGCATTCCTCTGAACTTTGCCATCTAGAATATCAACGTTAGGATTTCCATCTTATTCCTGTCCTCATTGAGATAAATGTTGCAAAGGAAGCCCAGCCCAAACCAAAGAATCCAACTCAATAATAAGGAAAGATGGTGTGAAGTCAAATTCCCCAGGACAGTACTGGTGGCATATTGTGATGGCTTGGAGCCTCCCACACCAGGGGAGTGTTGTGTGAGAAGTGTGGAGCACAATGGTCTGAGGAAGACAAAACATTGCTACAGAAGCAATGAGCAACAGGATTGACTGGGGCCAAAGGGCAGGACACCAGGGAATGCAGGCTGGGCAGCACCATCCAGAGCTACCAGGGCATATACTGGGACAATTCATGGGAAGGGATCATTGTGTCCCTGGGCCTTCATTAGGGTTTGGGAGGAATGTACATCTTGATTTTCTCCTTCAACTTCACACTGGTAGTGCTGGCTTCTGATCAGATGAAAATGTGGGATTAAGACAACTGTGCATGTAACTGGATTTGTCAACTTTCATTCTTACCACTAGATTGAACATTTCAGGCCTTGGTGTATCATACCAATCAATGCATATTTTCTTTTCCCTTGGCACGTCAGGACAGCAGCTAAGACATCCAGGGAAAATTCTGCTTCTTTCACTTTATTTGTGGATAAATGTTATGTGTAAACATCATGAAGCAGATGCCCTTAAACCAGTGGAGGAGTTGTGAACCCAGTGGCAGCAACTAACAGGGAAAAAGTCACGAAGTACTGGCAACAAAATTAGGACTCCTAAGCACTAAGAATACTCAAGTAAATAAGGGGTTAGACCAAAGTGCTCAAGGTAAAAAGACAGGTCTTGAATTATTTCAAATGACCTGGGAGACCTTAACAGGAATTATTTGTTGAACAGGTTCACTGTCTCACAGAGCTAAAAGCAAACCCCCCTTAGCTATCAATCACCTGCTACACAGCAGGAGGGAGAGAGGGCAGGCTGGTGTTGGGGGCCAGCATTTCAGTGTTGTGGTCTTACTTTTTGCGGTATTTTATTTATTTTTGTTTTGTCTTGTAAGCACTTGGATCTTGTTTAGGTAGAAATTTTAAAGTATATTTTATTATTGTATTACACTGAATTAGCATTTCCTGAAGATCTTACTCTGCCTTGTGTTCACGGGATGGAAACTGTGATGTTTTGTCAGGGTGAAGTGCAAAGCAATTAAAAGTAGTCTGTAAAGAGTAGATTCAGATGAATAATAAATACTAATATCTAATGATAACTCTGAGTTGGCACATCATCTGTCGTTCCAGAAATTATTTCTCAATGAAAACCTCACAGCTGTTGATGTAAAAGAGGTAGTGGACAAGTGTTTTGACAGTTTGTTTGGTTTTCCAAAGTTTCTGCTAGAGATGTTCATGCTGCTCCCAAGTGTACAGAAAGACCTTTAGTGAGGGAGTAAATTACCCTCTTGATAAACAGACAGTCTTAAGTTCTGTTGTAATAAGTATCACTCTTAGCAGTTTGAGGAACATCAATTAGCAGTTATAATTCTTAATTTATAAAAAAAACCCACTGGAATTAAGTATACTCTTATTGAAATCTTCATACCAAAATTTTGCTTAACTTTCTTCCTTTTTATTTTGTTGCTGGTGAAAGGAAAACAAATGGTTTAGAGGAAGAAGTCAGACAATAAAACCCACAAACAGAAAGTAATTTTTTCCCCCTCAATGTTGAAAAGTAAAAGCTGCATAGAAGTCATTTCAGCAACCAAAATTTTAATTAATGGCTTCTATCTGAGTGAGTTTTGAGTAACCACAAGTTTTGGAATAATAAAAAGAAGTTTATATATATATATATATATATATTTAAAAAGTAAAATTGTCAAGCTACATCTTCCTTAGCTATATTTCAGTCCCCCTGTGACTGCTCACTCTGCTGCATGCAAAAGAAAAAACAAGACTTTTTTTTTTTTTTTTTTACTTAAGTGGTTCAAAAGGGCCATTCCTTGGTGCTTTCTGTCCTGCATAGCAAACAGAGGTCTGTTTAGAAATTCATGATGGGTCTTGGCTCTATATTGCCTCTTCAGGTCCCTCAGTTGTTTTTAAATCCTCTAACCTGAGCTATTCTGCAGAGTTTATTTTGGTTTGTGGCTGTTCTGAAGCAGGGAGTTTATTTAAACTGGCCAGCTCCAACAGTTAATGCAGCATCTCTGAAACTGCCAGTGAGCCTAAATTAGGTTGTCAGAGTCAACACAGCGATCTAGTGAGCCTATTAAAATCTTAATAACTTTTAAAATTGGACTGTGGGTAACAAAACATTGTCCCTGTGCATTAGATTTTCAGTAGATAAATCCATTAAACTGCATCTTCTCACCTTCCTTCTCTCTCCATTAGACATTGCCCAAAGAGGAATTTTTAGAAATCCAGTGAGTACCTTTAATGGTGAAACTTCATAGATCAGTTATCATTGGGCTGCATTCAGTTCATCCAAATCAATTCTGCTGTGTTATGAAAATTCTCTGCTTTTCTTTGGGTCTTACTGGTGGTGGTTGGAGGAAGGTTTGTTGTTTTAATGAGGCAAAAGCAGAGGGAAGATGACTACAGTGCTTGTTTGCCTGTTATTTCTTAGCCCATAGTCTCTCCTGATCTTAGTAAAGCAGCTGTCAATTAGATTTAAAATCAGACTTGTGATCTCTTAGCTTCAGTTCTAGGCATGAGAATGTGCTTTCAGTCCAGTAAAATTCTATTGCTTTCCTCCTCTCCCTTCAGTAAAGTGACAGATTACTAGATGTGGCAATATCTATAAAGAATTGCCATAAATTGGAATTTCCTCCTTCACTTTACTCTGAATTGGAAAGAAAATTCTTCTTCTGCCATGATTCTCACGTATCACTTAAGTTCTTCTTCATTAATAGATGTGAGTGGGAGGTCAAAATTGAACTTGTTAATGTGAACAAAGTTGAAGCCTTAATTATGGAGGAAATTGTAGATTACTCATAATAATCAACTGAAGTTTGAATTTTAAGTTTGGCAGAAAAACATCTGTCACTATTATTATTATGTATGAGACCAAATCCATTTGCAGACAAGTAGCAAGTGATTAGACAGATCTAGGAGAAGTAGATGGACTTTTATGAGAAACTCATTATAATTCTTTTCTTTCAAGAAGGATAATTAGTAGCCTTTTAGATATTTCAGCTGGTTGTAATGCTCTCTGAAAGCAAATTAAATAAAACCAAGCATGGTCATATATGACAGCAATAACTGAAATGACCCCTTCTGCTCTGATATCCTTTAGTCTTTGCATTGTGTGAAGTGCAAAGTGGTTATTAGCAAAAAGGAAGAGGTCGTTTTCCCCCAGCAATTAGCTAAAGGAGATGTAAAAGGTGAGTTGTGTATAGCACATGTAGCATGGAAAATTTTTCATAGTAAACAATATCTTGGAATGCAGTTGTCAATTCCACTGTGGTGGTGTCAGAATGTGTACTCTAAACTTGGAATAAAACCATAAAATGGGAATTGAGGAAGGTTGACAAAATAGGTATGCCTGACCTAAAAGAGAGTCATCATCACAGACTCTGAAGTTGATATTACTAGCTGCAGTCAAAAATGCTGCTAAACCCACTGAGGGATTTACAGTAGATTTTCCTGCCTTAGTGCAAAAGGGTGAAGTTGGCTTCAGGTCTCTTGAGCAAACAGAAGTTGTATCTGCCAAGCAATCCAAATGGCAGCACTTGGTTATCATTAAAGCCTAATTGTCAAGAAATCTGTATCAGAGGATATTAATGACAGTGTAGTTTGTTATGTAGACAAAAAACTCCATTAGAAACTTGTGTTAAAGAGCAACAAAGTGATCAAGACAATTACCTCTGCTAAGTGTAGTCTGTGGTACCTTATCTATGGATTTTCTCCTTATATGTTTAAATATTCCCTCTGCAATTTATGTTTCATCCAACAAAGATGATTTGATTTCAGAGAATTCTTCTTTTAAAAAAGCAGTTGGTACTTTAGTCAGCTATTCATCCATATCCACTTATCCCAGAACAAACACTCATTCATGAAAGAATTCAAAATATAGCACAACATGCAACTTCTCACTTACAATAAATTGGTAGGTAGTATTTTTTATTCTCAAATACTTCTCTACCTGTGGCTAAAGCTCCAAGGAGATGAGTGCTTTTGTAAAATATTATATGAGTTTCCCCTTCTCCAAGGGAAGCACAGCTATCCTTGTACACTTTAAAAAAGGACTGCATACTAACCTCAGTGGACACTAGGATTTAGTTTTGTTTTTCTCCTCATTTTTTACAATGACCAAAAAAAGCAACCAGGACATCTGTGTCTTTACAGACAACACAGACCTATTACCTTGTTCATTTCAAAGCTCTCATAAAAAATATAAATTAGCAGGAACCTTAGATTCCTTAGATTGAGAGGCTGTTGTGCTCGGTACCAATTCACTATGTGAAGTTCATAATTTACTCCTAAAGTTTTTATAGTCTAAGCACAAAACTTGTCAATACTGATATTAAACAAATGTCTGGACTGGCTTCACTGTCTGGATTTTAGAAGAGTTGGAGTTTGGGTGGAGGAGCCTGTTTGGTCTGGGACAGGAAGTGAAGGTGGTGGTGGTGTCTCAGATGCCACAAATCTCAGTGAAGTTTGCTTTTAAGCCTGAGAGAATGACATGAGGTGTGAGGAATCTCAAAAAAAGTAAACTGTGCAACACTTTGAGAAATACAGGCTGTAAATATTGCACAGAAGTTGGAAGAAGGAAAAAAGACACTGCTAAAAGGACCCCAAAGCAAACAAAAACCCCCCTTACTGGAGAATCTCCAAGCAGCTTGCAGATATCCATTAATTACCTCTCTGTGGGAAATGATACAAAGATCATTTCTCTTGTTTTGGAATTGGAAATCAGTTGCTGTTAATGTGTAGATCAACATTACTGCCATCTGTTAAAAGTAAGAAAGAAAGCTGAGCTTATGGACAAAGCATTAATTTGCAGTTGGGATGTTCACGCACAGAATGTAACCACCTGACCTTGAATTTAAAATTTAAAAAGCAGGAAAAGGCATTTAGTGGTTTTGTGTAGTAGAAATCTTCATAGCTCACATTTTGTATCATCTCTTTTGAAGTGAAGATTGAGCATTGCTTCCTGGAACTCAAAACCACCTGATTATGCTGTTAATGTGGTCATGTTTCTGACAGCCTCTGCAACTGAACGGGGTCAAAAGCTCCAAGAACTTCCCTGGCTGTTTGAATTTCAGAGCTTCTGTTGTTTTTTTTTATATTTCTTAGGTGCTGCCTCACCCCAGCTGCCCTCTTGGGCTGTTGCCTTTGTGATAGTGGTATATTATAAACCTGCCCATGCTTATTGGGATGCATCAGGTGCAACAAAGACCTCTTTTAACAGGGCTTCACTTTTCAGTTCATCACTTCTCCAGAACTTGTTTTTCTGTAGATATTGAAGTAACTTGTAAATTACTTAACTGGCCTTGTCTGTGATTTTTTTTATTATACACGCCTCCTATTCATATATTTTTAAGGATTTGGCCACAATAGTAATCACATTTTATTTTTCTAGATTTGTGAGCATATTCATTCAGTTTTAGGTTTAGTTACTATTCCCATGAGAATGACTTTTCTATCCTGAGCATATCAGTTAAACCAAGCAAAAGGTGAAATTGCCTTTCACTACTTGAAAAACTGGGCCAAAGTAGCCAACAGATGTTTAACATCAAATACTTTCTTCCATGTGAATGAGCACTTTTGTCAGTTGCCTGGGTAAATAATAGCTCCTATTAGGTGTTAGCACAAATGCATGATGAAAACAATCTCTCATTTTCTATAGAACTAATGCACTGATGCCCTTGAAATAGCTGTAGGGTATTTTTTACTGAGAAGAACTGCACAGGAATGGGGGTGGGGAGATGTCTGTGTGTTACTAGTTTTTTTGTTTGGGTTTTTTTAAGCTATTATTCACAGAACTACTCATCTGTCTTCTGTTCCTTAGGTTTGATTGCAAGTCTGGTGTATTTTGGGGAGAAGAGAGAGATGAAGTGTATGGTTATTATTGCTGAGCAGAGATGAGTATTATTTTCCTGACATGATCTTTGAAGGCACCCACTATCCTTGGTATGGGCTGTTTTGTGGCTTGGTGGTTTTGGTTGGTTGGTTTTGGTTTGTTTTTTTGTTTGTTTGTTTTGTTTTGGTTTTGTTTGTTCCTTTGTTTCTGAGGTGTTATGAGAAGTGACAGTGGACAAGACATTTTAAGAATGGGGATGGCTTGCATGTCACATATGGTAGAAAGGAGGCAAATAAATCCAAAGGTGCTGCTTTTAAAATGTACTAAGAGATGCAATGGCTCAGGTGTGGAGGATAGGGTAGCACTGAGTGTGAGAAGTCAGATCAAGATTAATTGTGGCTGTATCTGATTATGAAAATTAGGATATCTTTGTTCACTTCCTACTCATTCCTGGCATTTGGATGCTTTTTGCCTAACTAGTAATTCTGAGCTTTACTTGCTTAAGAGTCCTCTGTGGGAAGTTCTGCCCTTGTTATTTTTTGTGTGTGTGTAGATTAAGTAGGATTTCTAACAACCTGGGCTCCCCAGTAAAAGTGAGCTGCCAAACCATCTTATTTTAACTTACGTGAAGTGTGCCTTCTAGTGTGATAAAAAAAAATGCACAGAATAAGACCCAAATTCATCCTCTCACCACTTGGTGCCACTCTAGCTTTGTGAACTGCAGTCTGAGCAAAATAACAGGTTTTTCTTTCTTTAGGTTTGCCGAGTGCTGTCTGAGATACGACACTCTGAGACTCAATCTTGGAGCTATGTTGGTCTGAGGCAGAGGACACTGTGGCTGATGGACAGCTTTCTGACATTGCTCAGGAGGGGAAGGAGGTGGTGGGATCAATGATGGGGGTTTAAAACTGAATATGTGGCTACGATAGCTCTGTAGGTTTTTGTTTTCTGATGTTGCTGTAAGTTCAAACCTGAAACAGGACAAAACCATTTCAGTGACTGCTTCAAGACTCTAGTTTTCCTGAAGAGGAGGAGAGACAGCCATTGAGTGTTCTTGCAGGTATTGCTATAAAAATTAGACAGAACTACAGCATGTGTTACTTGCTCCTTCTATTTAAGTACTTCTTATGTACTTAGGCTCTAGGATCTTGCTCTGAGAAGTGTTGTGCAGCACATGCCATTCCTCCACAGGCACCCCCATCACCACAGTTCCCTTTCCCAGTATGAGCAGCTGTACCAAAGGAGACACATAGCCTTTTCCAAGGGGCAGTGAGGAGTTTTAACCTGTGTTGATACTGAGATCATATCCTCTCTCTGCAAACTTCTGTAAATAATGATGGCAAAACCAGAGATGATTTCTTGCAAGGTGAATGTTCTTATTTGCACATTGAAAGGCTTGCACCATCGGAATGGATGAGGGGCCAAACAGGGGCAGCTGATGATGAGAACTCATAAGGCTGGCTGGACAAGAAGCATTGTGCCAGTGAGTTGGTACAAGCTGGCAGCTGCTGGTGCTCTGGGATAGTCCACCCTCGAAGGTGTAAGGCTTTTGAGAGTCCAGAGTTAACCAAGCAGGGGTTGAGCATGGTGAGCCAGACAGAGGAATGCAGTAGTGCATGAGGCTGGTGCTCAGGGAGGTTGCAGCTTGATGCCAGATGGATAAACATCTGCTCCTATGGACAGGGCCCTTATTATCCTTTGCAGTCCTCATGTCCTTTTACCAGTTTGTTTTGCCCTTGCAACCTCATGATCTTGATGCAGGTCTTATCATGGCTGATCTTACAGGTCTCAGCCATGCCCTGATTGATGCTGTTCTACATTGTTGTTGTTGTGCATCTCATATGCCTCCTCCTGTCTCTTGGGTTTGCATTGATCTGCTCTTAAACATAATAAAGGCAAAAAGCTTACCTAATGCAGAGAGTTTCATGTCTGCAGTTCTCTGACACAATGAAAATTCAGACAAAGCCTCTGTCTTGAACCTAAAGCTGGTGTAATTTTGCCCGATTTTGAAGTAGATGACACCATTTTGTGCTACCTTTGCATTTCTCCTAGAGAGAATCTGAATATGTCAACACCACAGTGGGATGTTTTTTCAGTGGTTCTTTGCTTCTGCATATACCCAAGTTACTTTCAAAGAAGCTGACCCAATATTCAACATGCCTAAACTTTAATATATTAAAGAATTGTTAGTACTGTCTAAAAGATTGTTTCCCTCCCCATGTCCTTTAGCTAAAGGGAATGGAAATAAATGCTGTTTTTCTCAAAAGAAAGCTTCATTAATTTCTTTACATTTTCAAGGCTTTGAATGTTTTCCTTTCCCCCCCACATCTTTAACAAAAGGTGACAAAGACTTCTAAGGGTAAATGTTGCCATGATACTAAGGAGGCAGAAATCTTTATGTTGTAAAACCAGGAGTCTGCTGTTAGTGTTTAATATTGTGTAGTTACAGGGTCATATGGGCATGTTTTGCTTTTTTGGGCGCTTTTTAAACATGAAAAATAATGTAACAGTTCTTGGGAATGGAAGGTGTTGTAGTAATGGGTAAAATATACCATACATGCTGTCTCCTTTTGTAAATATATATATTTTTAGTAGGTTTCAGATATAACCTATGACTGAAAGACAAGCAAAATGTGTATTTGTATACTGCATCTAAACTAACAGGATTAGCTGAGTACTGGAAGGAGTTTTTTAAAGACATCACTCCAGAAGTTTTTATTATGGGCTAATTTATCCTTTATTACCATCTTGCTACGGCTTAACTTCTCTCCTGCATGAAATGCTTTCTTTTAATCTAATGTGGATTTCTGTACATTAAATTCAAGTTAGATGTATGGACACACCAGAAAATCAGATCCTGCCCTCCTTTTTGTCTGTGACCTTTAGCACAAAGCAAGGTAAGGGCTGGATGGAGGGTGTGCCTAGGCTGACATATGTGCAGATTAACTTTCAAGCAAGATGAGAAGGTGGCTCAAGCTCTAAACTGCCTTAATTTATCAGTGTAACTCTGTTGCAGTCATCCCACCCCTGTGTATGCCTAGTGCTCTGTGAAATCCTTGCTTTAGTTTTAAAAATAAGACTATGATAGTATTTTTCAAACCACTTGTGAAATGGCAGCTCTGAAAATTGCAAACTTTCAGGGGAAAAAATGAAAAATGTTATGCATAGCTATATAAAGCAGCATGTGCTTTTGATGATGAAAGACAAAATTCCAAAGGAACTCATGAAGTCTGTCTGACTTTTCAAGGCTGTGGTGATGAGACACATAAAACAGTAGATCTTAACAATTGAAAAATAACCTTAAAATGTTCTCATAGGTGTAAACAAGAAGATGGAAATTTACTGTTTGAAAAACTTCTGCTACTAAACAGTTATAATAACTTGTCAGCGAAGGTGGATTTGAGAAAATGTGCCTGGATTCTAAAGAAAACTGAGTGATGATCTGTGAAAAAGCAGACTAACACCTAAAGATGCAATTGTTTTGTTTATTAGTAAGTTGTGTAATCACAAAAAGTACCAGCTGTTTATATTCCTGGCACCTTGTTCATGCAAGCAGGGTGAGATCAACAATCACTTTAAATTTAGGGCATTTGATGGTGCAGTCTTAGGTGAACATCAGTTAATAATATTGAGGTGAATTTTTGTTGGTGGTTTTTGTTTTGTTTTCGTGGTTTTTTGTGGTTTTGTTTTGTTTTGTTTTGTTTTGTTTTTTTAATCTGAAGGAACTATTGGAACACTGCTTTCCTCATGGGAAAAACCTTAACCTGAGCTGCCTGTCCCACCAGGCTCCCTCTGCTCAGCAGCCCTGGTGGCAGTGGTCAGATCCATGTTCTGAGCTGCTGCAGCACCACTCAACTGAGAGTAGAGCAGTGGCCTTTGGAGCAGGCTGGGGGAAGGCACAAAGCTCAAAGTGTGCCATGACTCTGATCTTGCTGCTCTCCTGTGCTCTGTGTGAGCAGCTCTCGCTGGGTGCTGACCTGCACTGGCTGCAGCACTTGTGGGCAGGCTGTTAAAGAGCCAAGCATTTGCTTCCACTGTAATAGGGGCATCAATGTTTGCTCACCATGAAAAATAGATTAGTTACCTGTTGACTTATTGGCTAATGGGAAATATGTGGTTTTGAATGTTGAAGCATGAGGCTGCCATATCAGCTTCAAGGATCACACCACAAAGGTCAGGAAGGGATGTTATTATGGTACCATATATGGGATAATTCCTCAGGATTTAACTGAGTGTGTTCTAGGGGAAGAAAATTGATTTGATAAATGGAAACTAATCAGCCAGCATTCCATTTATAGCATGTGCTTTTTCAAGCAACGTTGCCTGTAGCTGTCTTAGTGTTGAAAAAGAATTGTTGGACCAATACACATTTTCCTGGATGGGCTGAGTGCTTCGGAGTTTACCCTGGGGATTAACAAGGAACAGCAACTGCAGTTCTCAAACCAAGATTCATTCTGTTTAGCTCAAGTGCTGAAGGATATGTGTGGATTTGTGAAAGACTGAAGCTGTGTTTCTGTCCCAGAAAGTAATTATGTAGGCTATATTGAAATATCTGGTTTTTAATATGACTTTAAAGCATATTACACTTGTCCAAAGGGAAAGTTAAATGGTACATGTGGGCTCAAACAGAGTTATTGGGAGAGCAGTATTTTGATCACTAATAAAGAAAATTAAACACAGTGGTAAGCAGTAATAAATAGTGTGAGTTATTAGCTTCATAGGCCAGAGAAACTCAGAAAAGCTGTAGGGTGAATAGGGACAGGAATAGCCAGTGAAGGAAAAGACCAGAACATCAGCTGTCATGTCTGGCAGAGCACGGTGTTGATTGCATTGTAATCAATAAACCTTCACTGAATTGTACCTTGAATTGGTAATGAGTAATCAACTGTACAGCCCAAGGACTGTATGAGGAGACAGAAATCCAGGGAAAATCCAATGATGATTATTGTGCAAGTGCTTGAGGGAAGTGATCCTTACCCCTTCAGTATAGTTTCCTTCCCTCCTTCAGCTGTTCTGTGGCACTTGGCGCTGCATTTGCCTTTCAGACTTCAGCTGGGTTGGAAACTCCAGTGTTAGGAGTTGGATCTCAAACAGCAGGAAGTGAAATGTGCTTCCATAGAGACTAGTTTCCACTGCAAACCCCCAAATTGTTTGCTAACAGGTGCCCATCACTTTGCTCTTGTAAATTTAATAAACGTCTTGGTATAATTTGTTTTCCTTAAATATACTGTTTATTTAGTCAGGATGACCTTCTGGTAACCTGGAGTGAAGCTTCACCAAAGTGAACCCAGTTCTTTGAGGGAGTGTTTCCAGGTCAGGCCTGCAGCAGGTTTCTCTAAGACTGTTGTTGTAAGGATATTATTTGTCAGTCTAAAGAAGTACAAATTTTTAGATTGTTTTGGAAACCACATGGAGTTCTCAAGAGTCCTCATGCTGTAATATTGAGTATGTTCAGAATGCTACATATGAACATATTTGAGTAGAAATCTCATTTAGCTCCAACTACCCATTGCCTCAGATTGACCCAGATTTGTTTACAGACTTGCACTACATTTCTTTAACTGGTTGTAATTAAGCGTATAGGTAGCAATTAATTACCCCCAAGTTAATAGAGAAAATAGACTGTAAAGCCAGAACTTTAACACAATGGCTCAATAGCTTTTACTTATTGTTTACTCCTGCCCACAGAAGCAGGAGGAGCATGCATCAGTGAGAAACCAGCTCCAGTCAAGTGCTGTGTTACAGTTCCCTTTGAGGACTAAATGATCTCTCTATTTTTTGTCCCTCCTTTATGTCTTTGATGTGAAAGACATGTCCTATGTAGGCAAGCTATTTATTGCTCTGTTTATTGATTTTCTTTGCTCTCTTTACTGTAAACCTCATCAGCCTTAGTCTGTAGCTGTTGGAATAACATGAAGTTATAGTTCAGACCTTACAACATCTGTAGTCTCTGAGTTGAGATCAGCAGCAATTTTTGTCCATTGTTTACTTCCTCTTGAAGATATGATTTTAAATAGCATGTGAAAACTTAGGCAAGGGTTTATTGCATGCAATACAAGTAGCACTGCAGATTTTTTGTGGGAGAAAATGGGTGGAAATAGCCCTGAGTAGGTTGGCTGCTCTGCCTTTTGCTCCATAGTCTAGGCTACATTCAATCGAAATATTTTTAAGCTGCTAGTGACAAAAGATAGTTCAGGAGTGAACAGAAGTTCCTGTTCCCTGTCAAGCTCGTGATATTCCATTTCTCTGAAGAAAGTCATAATGGTCATTTTGCAGAATTTCTAGCTGGGGCAGTGCTGGCCTCTCCAGAGAATTAG
The DNA here is from genome assembly GCA_034509185.1 of Euphonia xanthogaster. Lineage (NCBI taxonomy): Eukaryota > Metazoa > Chordata > Aves > Passeriformes > Fringillidae > Euphonia > Euphonia xanthogaster. The sequence goes on along the minus strand of JAYDZK010000039.1, from coordinate 6,114,697 downwards.
ACTCCTTGTAAGAAAAATGCATCTGTCTGCTGGTAAGGTAGAGTGAAGTGAGGAAACTACATCACCAGAGAGCTGAAGCAACTAGTTCTAGATTTTTTAAGAGAAATACACTGTTACATTATTTATACAATCTGTAATAACCACAGCAAATCTTAAGAATCCCAGTTGGAAAATGATTCTTCAATAACAGTTATAGAGATGAGGGTATGGGGTTGGATACTGTAATAAGGGGAATTTTCTTTGGCAAAAGACAACTAGAAAAATGAGTTTGTCTTTCCTTTTAGTAGCTTGTTAGAGTTGTGCTGGCTTCCTGTGAGTTTATTTCAAAATATGAAAAAATAAATATTCTACATTGCATTGAAGAGCAAATGGTGTATTTCATGTTGGATAGATGAGGCAAAGATTGCCTCCTTGAAAATGGAGTTGATACCTTTTTCTGGTGTGTTTTTGTTTGTTTGTTTTAGCTATTAAACAAATGTCATCCTTAATTACAAATATTCTTAAAGTTGTTATATGCCAGGTATGTAAATTTAAAAATAAATCAGTGCTGTGTTCTGATTCCTATTCTTACTCATTGTACAGCATTCTCCTGAGTAGAATAACTGCCCCACGTCTTTGACACTTACCCTTCTGCTGGCTCAGGCAGTTTAGAGCAGTCAGTTTTAATAGCTGTATTTGTCTTACATGGGTAAGAGTTTACTCTGTGATCTCATGGTGTCCTTAATGCAATAGTTCAGGATTGTTTTCCTTAGAATCAACTGAATGCAATTGTTTAAGTGCCTTTTAGCTGATCTAAGCTAAAAATTTATATTCAAACCACAACAACTTCGGGGGAAAAAAAAGCCAAACTCAGAGTGCTGATTTGGTAATCCATCACATATCATTGAGCAAGGGCTGATTCATTTGCTCTGACATCTGTAGGACTGGTGTGAACAATAAAGTAATATGTGAAGAACAATGGAGAGGTTAAACTCTGTGTGGCTCCCACAAGGAAAGATCTTCATCTCTGCATGTTTGGTAGCAGGGATTTGCAAAGTAATATTTCTTTATCATGGTGAGCATGTGTAATGCAGTAAGGACTGGTTATAGTAGTTAGAGAAGGTGTTAGGCTGTCAAGAATTTGTTTTGTTGTTCTAGTGGGGCTTGTTCCTTCTAGAGCAGATGTGTTTTTACAAGCGGAAAGAGGAGGAGGGAGTTTTGTTTGTGTCCTACCTTAGGTGTGAAACAAGGCTCCCTACACCCAGTGACCTCTCATGGTGAGGGTCAAAACTGTGCCCATCCCTAGTGAGATCAGTCAGGGAAAGCAAAGACAAGCATTAGGGTTCTGAGTTCTTAAGTTACAGACACAGTTCTAGGAGTAAACCCAAGTTTCTCTTAACTTCATCTTGCTTTTTTTGGGTCCTAGAAATAGTGTTTTCAGGCTGGTAGAGTAGAAGTGTTAGTATTATGATCTACTTTGCAAAAATGGAGCAATGGAACTCAAGTAGTAGGAGGGAGATCTAGAAGTACACATCTAAAATACCATGAGAAGCAAGTGCACAGTTATGGTCTCAATTGCTTCAAAATTATAAATTGTTTTTCTTCATACAAGTCACTGTTCCTCTTGATCTTAATGCCTGCTCAATAGGAATACAATTTTCTTAAGACACATGACTGCCACTCTGTGCTTTCTTTTAGGATTTATGGATGTTGAAAACATTTTTTAGCTGCTTCAGAGGATTCTTCTGTACTGAGGGATTTATGTTAATGTAAAAATAGATGCTGAAGTTTTCTAGCTTTATGTGTAGTTCTTAAATGTTTTCAAGGAAGCTGGACCTGGTATGATTAATTCTTGGGCATTTAAAGAATTGGTTGTGTAGGAAAGAAAGTGGTGTCTGGGGAAAAGCAAATATAGTACTTCAGGAGGGGATAGGGAAAGGATGAGCTGGTAATTAAAGACCAGTCTGTTTGGCTTAAATCTAGCAAGAAATAATTGGACAGACATCTTATAAGTCCTTGCCAGTTAGCAAGATCTGCTACAAGTAAACAGATTTCTCAAGGGCAAATCGTGACAAACCCATTTAATTTCTTGGTACAGCAGTGTTACAGGTCAGGGGGTGAGGAGAGAAGCCTTTGATACAATATACCTTCATTGGCTCAAGTTTCTTGCACTGAATTCATGTAGTGTTTTCTGGATTCAGATGAGGAAAAGTGGTCTAGAGGTGTCTACTGCCTGGTCAGAACAGGTCAGAAAAAAAAAGTATAATTAGCCAAATGTCAGAACATGGTAAGATTTCAAGGAGGGCTTGTCAATATTCTATGTCTCATATTAATCAGTATTTTTATTAATGACCTGGACAGTAGAATGCAGAGTATTTTCTGAGTCTGTCAACCCTGGCAGAGTGGAAGGAACACAGTACACAGGGAGACAGGTACAGAACTCAAAATTATCTGGGGGAAAATACCCCTTCGACAGGATGAACTAGCTGCATAAATGCCACACAGAAGCATTTGGCTAAATGATGTTCCTGTGTAAAGTGATTTAGGATCTTTAGAGAATCACAATTAATAGTTAAGGGTTGTGACTGTTTTAGACTGATCTATGCTGGAAGGAAAATTTTCTTTGCTGCACTGAATGAAGAATTTTTCAATTACATTTAAACATCCTCATATACTTCCTGGCTCGGGAGATGACTCGTTTTGATTCATCCAGATTGAATCTTAAAATTGTGCAGTAAATATCATCTGTTTCCTCCTGCTCTCTCTTCTTTCTCAAAACCAGCTCCAAAGAAACTACATGAAGACATGTCTGCTTAAGTTAAAAAACAGCCTGGGAGAACTGGAATGACTGAAAGGAAAGAATACCAATTTCTTCCTGTTTCTATTTACAAAAAATCTTTCTCTTTAGAAACTGATCAAGGGTCCCTGGATTACATCAAAAAGCAAGGCTTGTGTGCCTAATGGTAAAAAGTTCTTACACCTTTTGCTAGAAGGAAGTATTGGACTTTATAAATAAATTCTGCATAAAGACATGTTTTTCTCCCTTTGTTTGTAATAAATAGGGAACAGGGATACAAATGTGCATTTTGTAAGAAAACAAAACGGCAAAATGTACAAGTTAGCCTGGTATATCCTAAGTAAGGCTGCACTGACACATTCACAGTCAGATTCAAATTAGTGTTACCTGCCTTCCTGCTGACAGTCTGTCTTCCTGCTCTTAGAGAAGCAAAGATTTATGATCTAAGGTGGATTGGGAAAAGCTATGGTTAAAGCTATGTGGTTAAAGCTATGTGGTTAAAGCTAACCTTTACTCTCCTCCTGAGCCCTCCATCACCTCCAGTTTTGTTTCAGCCAGTTACATCCCTTGTGTCTCACTGCATTGGGCGCCAGGACCAGTGAGTGAGTGAGACAGGAATGGAAACAAGATGGATGGAAAAGGGACAGAATTACCTCATGCGGTGGCACTGCTGGCTCAAACTGTCATGAAGTGCACTTGAAACTTGTCTTTCAATTAAATGCCCAAACTATCAGCTTGTGGCAGCTTTGGCTCAGCTCCTCAGACTCCCTGCACGCCTTTTCTCGGTCCTCACAGGTTTTTTAAAGTACCTGTAGCTTGCTGAAGTAAAGCATGTCTTTTTAGGCTTCCTTGGGCTAAAAGGTTATTTAACTGAAGAACTAAGACAGGTATTATTAAATATTTAGGGAGTATCTCTTCATGCTTGCAGTGCTGTAGGTTATGTGTCAGAATGCAGTTCCCCTGTGCCTGCCCACGTTGCCCAGCACACACACCAGGTGCTGCTTTGATGTCAGTGGGCTTCTGGCACACGCTGCTGGTCAGTGCAAGGGTTGTGGAAACAGCCCCTAGGATATGGCTGGAATCTCCAATCAACACAAAGTTCTGATCACTTTGGATTTGACATTGTGACAGGCCCTCAACTTCTCGTATTTTTCTTGTAAAAATTAGTTCTGAAGATTTAGCTTAGACCAGAGACTTGGGATTCTGAAGCTTATATTGATACTTTATCTTAAAGAATAGAATGTAGAACTGATAGTTTCTTCTGGAGTATGGACTGTTGTTATTTTTGTCCCTAGAGGGGCTTTACTAGTGAGCCACAGGTATTGCATAATGACTCAAGGTTCAGAGTTCATTATTAAAGCAGTTTCAGCCTTGCTAAATGGGTCACTTGGTATGCAGCATCCATACAGCAAGGCCATGGTGAAGAGGGCTCACCTAAATATGAACTCTGGAAAATATATCTGTGTCTATTTTGTGCCTGAAGTGTCAGTTTCTTTTGATGGAATTTCCTTCTTAAGCACAGGAGAAGTGAAAAGCATATGGTGATGCAACCTGAAGAGGGAGAATTCTGTACTGCTCTGGGCACAGCAGTCAAGCAGGTAAAGCCAAGTGCAGGCACCGTGTTGAGTGCATTGTAGGTACTCTTTGCTTTGTCTCTTATTGCTGGTCAGCACCTCTCCTGCTCCAGTTGTGACTATCTTTCAGATAGTTTTTCATACCTAGACCTGTTTTACATATGTTTAGAGGAAATTATTTTGTCCCTTAGAATTTCTTCCTTTGTTTTTATTATTTTTGTTTGTTTCTGTGGGTTTTTAGCAATAGGCTGGAAGATACAAAGGTAGATTTTTAATAAGTGTATGAGCACAAACAACCTCAGAGTAACAAAGAGGGAATATGGATCAAGTAAGCTTAATGTTAACTTTTCCCCTTTCATGGTCTTCCACCATAAACAGTTTGGACAGCTGGGGAGATTGGTGTCAGGATGGTACAGTGTGATTTGAAAGAAATGCATGTTCCAGTGCTTGATGAAACAGTGGCCCTTTCAGCCTTGCATTGTCTGTATGATAATAGCTCTTACCACTCAGAGATTAGTCAGAAAAATTTATTCTGCTTTTCCCCTGTCCCCCAAAGTTGAGGTCAAACTAATTAGGATAAAATGCTCATTCCTTGTTATTTAAATCCTCAGTTTAACTATCTCATCTTTTGACAAATAGCTATAATTAGTTCTCTTGTATAATTTATTAACTTCCATATTAAGTGGTGTACAGATTAGTGAGGCATCAGGCATGCTAGCAAAAATGCTTCCAATTAGAAGATGATAGATGGGTTTGTTGTATTTGATAAACAGGCTTTGTCATATTTTCAAATGTAACTGGAAGGAGCTGTTTTTGTTTAAATCCTGTCATATCATGAGTCTGACTGGTATTGAACTAGATTCTGTTTTGTGCTTTGCCATGATAGCTTGGCAACAAAAGGAGAAGATTTCAAGATAGTAATAGCATATAAAAGGAGAATTTTGACATTGCCTAAGAAGGGTATAAAAAAGGGTTAGAACACAAGCAAAAAGTGAAAATTTCATCATTTTCTTGTACAGTCTGTTGACATAACTTGTGTCTAACTGTGCACTTGAAAATGCCCCAGAAAGTGTTTTCTGAGGGCATGAGCATGATCCAGCCTGTGGCTGGAGCTGTGCTGAGGCTGCCTCTCAGGCTTTGCTTGGCACAGGTGGGCACAGAGGTGTTCATTGAAACAGAGCTGCAGGGATTCCAGCAGTGTTACTGCCATCAGAGCACTGCCCTCTTGGGTAAACCCTCCCAGCAGATGACATGGCTCCTGAAATTTCCATGGACAACAATTTGGTGAACACTCAAAGGATGTCCACAGGGCAGGACATACCCAGGGCATCTCCAGAGGGATGGGTCTGGCTATGGTCAAACATATGTAACAGGAAATGGAGATGAGTCAGAGTTAAAAAAGCAGGTCCCTGACCCTCTACCCTAGCTCTGTTTTCTTTGGAGTGCTTTTTTCTCTGTACAACTTTACATGCAAAATAATATTGCAGAGCAAAATGATAAATTGGACTCACATAATTATACACGGTTATTAAATAAGTTCCTTAGCAATTTGTGTTTATAATTGTCAATATTATGTATCATCACAGAGACAGAGATTTTTGGTGTTTATATTCTTCACCACCAGCATACTCCTGTGCTACTGCTCTTTCTTAAATGAGCTATTTCCTTTCAAATTGATGCTAACTGATCCATATACTGCACTCAGCTAAACATCATGAATCCAGATCTATTCCATCAAAAGAAATGCATTTTGATTTTAGAGAGTTGGCCTAGTGTCTCTCTTCCATCAGTGCTTGTACAGACCTTTCTTATTCTGTTGCTTTTTGGACATCTGTTTTTATTTTTCAAGTGGGATCTTTATCTGCTTTGCCAGCCTGAAATGAGCACCTCCACTGCCCTGTCACTAGCAGTATAATTTAAAATTGTTAGAGAATTATTAGTTTTAATTTCCAAAGTTGTGGTTTCCTCTAAAGTTGTTTTGGTTTGTCTTCCAGGTGTTTTTTTGTTGTTGCTTTGTGTGTGTTTGGTTTTGAGGGAGAAGGCAGAGTTGTCAAGTCAGCCTTTCATACTTTTTTTTTTTTTTCATCTATTAAAACCTGCCTTGGTTTTCAGTCTTTTTTTCTTTTTTGTCCTGCTGATGTATTGCACAGGAGTGAATCTGGCTTCCTGAGATAGTTTATCTTTCTGCTATTTCCCCTGACTCTCTAACTTTGTCATTTCCCTTCAAGGGTTTTATTTACTTTGGAGGTGTTCATAGAGTAGGCAACTTTTTTTTGCTTTCATTCATATCCAGCAGATTGGTTTTCATTGAGCTTACAAGAAGAGGTTTTCCTTTGACCTAAGGATGAAGGGTTACCATTTCAGCCAGTATTTCTGGTACAGCTTCTTCCCTGAGGAATTTTCTAAAGGAATGAGCTTACAATATGACTGCCAACATTAAATATCCAACCTGGAAGTACTGCTTGAAAGTAAAAGACCCTTGGCTTCTGCCTCTCTCTTTCTCTTTTTCTTCAAAAGTGAGGTAATAAAAGTTCTGTCTGTTTGACTATCTGCAAACAGCTAAAATATCTGGGTGATGTGAGGTCTAAAAACCTAGAGCAACTAATGAGCTGGGCGTGGAAGGGACTTGAGGTGATGCAGGTTGTGATGTCTTGGTAAGATTACCTTTTCTCCTGGCTGGTGCTTCATAGGAGCACAAAATTCTGCCTGAAGAGCTTGCCAAACATAGAGAGAGAGTAAAAATGCAATAATTAGACCTTATTTTTTCCATGTGACATATGCTAGAAGTAAATAGAGATTTTACAAGACATACCTGAATTTTGAACTGGGAGTTAATGTGGCACTAAGATACCAACAGAAGTGAGTTGGTTTTGCTCCTATACAGCATCTGCTACTGGACCAAGGAGAGCTCTGTCAAATGGGATATAGCAATGACTTTTGAAGAGTCTGTCGTGAGAGTCCAGACTTCCTTTACCTTCTCCATTCATACTGTGTCTTCCTTCATTGCCAAACTTGAGCATGACCTCCCTGTACCATGGATGCTCCTGAAGAAGCTGCCCACCAGGCCATGTCATTCCTGGGGTCTTCATGCCATCCCCTTGCTCACAGATAAGGAGCAGGACTGCTGTTCAAGCCTAGCATAGCCCAAGCCCTGCCTGGGTTGCAGTTTCTCTCATTTCTCCTGGTCATGTCTCAGAGGCTCTTGCTGGTACATGGGCGTTCTAGCATATGCTGGTGGGTTGCCATGGTAACAAATATCTAGCTACTTGATTGTTCTGTTGCTGTTTTGACTTCTATTTTCTTATACCCTGCCCATCACCATTGTGTTCACTCCCCTTAACAGCACAGAACGGATTTATTCCAGCATCAGACCTTCTCTCACAGCACCTGGAGGCTCAGCTTTGCTCTTTATGTCACAGGATCCAGCTTGGGCTGTTGATCACACAGGAGGAGGAGTCACAAAGTCCTGTCCTTTATCAACAGGGTTTTGCTTTTTATTAGCAGTTTTCTGATAGGAATTTAGTTTGTGTAAATTCTGATAGGAATTTACGTTTTGTGAAATAATGTGTCTTTTTTTTTTTCCCCTTAAAGAGACCATGGGTTCAGGGCCTTGATCTCACTGGTTGAAAGCTCCTTTGAAGCTTTCTTGTGAGGTGGCCCCTAGCTAAAGGTGGGCACGAGAGCACTGCCCTGTGCTGGAGCTCTAAGATGCTGAGATAATACAGACTGCCTAAGCAGCATAAATAACTAGCTTGCTACAAATTATGGCATGGGGAGTTCCTACAGCAAGGCTTTTGCATAGAGCTATTTGTAGGGATGCAAGTTTTTTATTTTGACAGAGCAAAGTATTCAATATTCTTGTGAACGTATGACAGAACTAGTTTGCCAAAATGGCCAAATATTTTTCAGTTATGAACATAAACCTGCCCAGTTCTCAGAGAGTTTTCATTTGGGTGACTTTAACCCAGTCTATTAATGATCCTGGAATCTAATTTCAGTCACTTAATTAACGTATTAGATGCAGCTTCTACAGGGGAAGGTAATTCAGCTAGAATGAAGCTGGCAGGAACATGGCTTTTGCCTGCTTTATAACATTTACTGAGGGGTTTCTGAATATTCTTAGCTAAATGTATTTAGAAGTTGTGTTGCAGATGTTAAAAATTTGCTATACATATAAAGAAACGATACATTGCATATATCTAATCAAACACAGCTGTTAAAGGAAAGAGCAAGTGACCTTCTTGTCTTCCAGAGTAGCTCAGCCTCTTTGTGGCTGTTGGTGCTCCTGCAATAGAAGCCCATGAAGCACTTGAATGGTGTGCTCTTCCTGCTGCTTGGGGACAATAGTTCAGAATATCCTCTCAGAGCTTTTGATAGTTCTCATTCTAGTGGGGAAATCGTCCTTGCTTTAGCATCTTACTAAGTAGTGCACACAAAAAACAGGAAAGGGGGACTTTGTTCTGGTTTTGGGGGACAAAACTAATGAATCTCTTAATTTAGCAATTGAATTTGGAACAAATGGAATAAGGGTATCTGATTATATGAAGGTTTTCTAAACTTAACATTCCAGACGTAATAGTAGAGAAATTCACATCCTCTACTATTTCTCTACTATTACGTCTGGAATGTTAAGTTTAGAAAACCTTCATATAATCAGATACCCTTATTTCACTGTCATTTCACAGATAAATACTTTAGAGACTATGCAAGTTCTTGTATTGTAATGCTGGTGATAATGTATGTGTAGGGATGAATTACAAGACAAAGAAGAGAAGCAAATTATAATGCAAAGAAGACATCCAACCTTCAGTCTACATTTTGAATGTGAAAACATCCTTCACCTGCTCCTAGAAGGAACTGCAGTGTCTTTCAGAGATGATTGACTTATGCTTGAGGTTTTTTATGGGTATTAACAGACTTTTTGGTGTTTTATGTACCAGTGATCTTGGGAAGTAAAATATTCAGGCATTAAGGTGAGATTTTAGGAAAATTTGAATATCCCTTAAATAGGGTGCCAACTACAGCAATATGACTCCATAGCTTTTTTTTTTTTACCCCAATTACTGCTGGTATTTATTTGACTTGCTTCCCTATGTATTTATTTATTAATTTAGGTGTGCCTTCTCTTCTAGTGCTCCAGGCCAGCCTGACATGCTCTGAATCATTAACCCTGTGCTCCAGGGAACTTGCCCTCATGGCAGCATCTTTGATATTTGGTTGGATCCCTTCCGGCCAGAATTTAATTGAGTGGATTTCTAGGGAGAGAGCTGGTTCCCTCAGTGCCTCACTGCTCCAGCATCATTGTCTCAGCAGCTGATTTAGAAGCCAAGTTTGAGCTGTTGTGATAGTGGAGGGAGAGCAGGCAGTGAATCAGAGGGTACAGGCTGTGCTTTGAAGCATAAGCTGCTCTGTTTCTTGGTTTGGGGATGTTTTTGCTCTAAGTGTGCTGGGACTCTATAAGTATTCAAACCAATTAACACAGCATGAGATGGATGAATACAGTTTTGTAGCACTTGATTACAGATGACAGGGAAACCTGGAATTCTGTCCATGGTTATTCAGGGAGACAATCACTGTAACAATACTGTTATAAGGTCATGTATCTTACCTGAAGCTTGATTTATATGACTGGGCTGTGATTGTTGGCAGGTTCAACTCTAGGACAAGCTGGAGAAGAAACAGAGGATATTGATGTGGTTTTTGTATTAGTCATGGCTATAGAATTGCCTCTTACACAAGTGGCCCCTCTGAGGTCAATAGATCTGTTGATAGATGTTTGCTTATTCAGGCACTGCATTGTCAGTGAGTTCTTCCAGGACCATCAGAGTTGTTTTTGATAAAATACAGAGCAGTGATGAGGAGAGCAGCAGTTATGGTTATCCACACACAGCTTCCATGAAAACTGGGATGTGGTACCTTTAGTTGGTAGTAACCAAACCCAAGTGCTCCCTCTTCTGTAAATGTTCAGAATAAAGCAAGACTTAAAGAAAACCCAAGAGACCAAAAGTTCACTGTCAGATTAGTCAAGTCAGGTGTAAAAAGAACGTGAACCCCACATTCTGCCCTTGTATTTCAGGCTGTTTTCCTGTGTTTAGCTGTGTCACAGCCATAGCTCAGGAAGCCTCTGGGTATCTGACACATTCAGGATTAATTTTGTAGGTGTTCAGTATTTTCACTGAGTGTATCATGTACAGGACAAGACTGGTTTTGTAGCAGTGTGGAGCCAGGACTGGAAGGGCTGATAGAAATGGCATATTTTCTGCACTGCCCTTTTGGAAGAAGTTGTAATTTTTTTCAGATATAAATGGTTCTAGCAGTGTTCTTAAACTTAAAGAGAATATTAAGAAGGACAGCCTAACCCAGCAAACCCTTTTCCCTGTGTTTAGATGGATTAGACTCCTTCCTTTGCTATCTAAATCTGGGGTAGTTCTGCTGTTATCTAAGAAGAGTTTTCATTAGAGGAAAAAATGTACATCCAAGTAGAATGTGAAGCTGAAAGTCAGAGTTGAGATAGAGCTGGTTGCATCACTTGATCTCTGTCTGAATGCTGCTGGTGTGATTATCACAGAGCACTGGCTCAGTGGGGAGGGAGGAGGTGCAGGCAGCCAGCAGGAATTTGTTGGGGGAGAAAGTGGAAAAAAATTCACAGCAGTTGCTGTGGGTTTTGACTAGGTTTTGCTGAATGGTGCAAATGGAATTGTACCAACCTTTTTTGGTAGTTTGCTTCCAGGGAAAGGAGAATGCATGAAGAAGAGAATATGTGGGGATAAAAACGAGGCAGTAATCTGCAAATTTCCCTGTCAAAGCAGTTTGAGTTGTGGGGAAAGATAGAAATACAAAACTGTGTTTCTTGTTACTCCCTGTCCCACAGATCTTGGGAAAGCTGAAAGTAGAATCTCAGTCCCATAGTCTCTAATTTCTTTGCATGTTCTGTCACTGGGGTGACTGGCACACAGTGAGGAAACTGGAGCAGCCAGGGAGCCTTTGTTCTGCGAAGATAAATTCAAGTTAATGAAAGAGCAAACAAAAGCAAACAGAGCAACTGTGGGGGATTAAAAGAACAGCAAAAATGCATGAAAGCCTGGTCAAAAACCCAAACCAACAAAACAATCACCTCTAAAAACCAACAGAAAGTCACACTCTTACCTAAAAAAGTCCATCTGCTTGGAGATGCTGCTGTGTCCCAGGCTCTCACTGTGTGCAGGTTCTGCCTTCCTCTGCCTTTTCTCTTTGTTTCTCCCTCTGTATCCATTTCTCAAGGACTGACCCCAGTCCTGCCCTTGGCAATCCTTGCCCTCTCTAGATGTGCCTTGTCCTGGAAAGGTGAATGGGCAAGGTGGCACTAGGCAGAACTTGATGCAAGGGCACTTGCTAGCCCTGCAATACAAATAACAAATAGAAATTCTCAGCAGCTTGCAGGTGAGAGGGGTAAAACTGCTATCTTATTTACTGAGCTCTTCAGAGAAGTCTCTTGGGACAAATGAAGTTCTTCAGCCAGCAAAGGTCTTGCATGTTTTCTGAAAAGCTTTCAGATATTTTTCCCAAATAACTCCCATGTCAGGACTTAACTGCTGTGCTGCTTCCCTCCTGGATAACACAGCCATATACAGTTCTTGGAGGCTATCACTCTAAGGTCTGCACCCCCAAATTTCCTGAAAGCTCCTAAATGAGAGGTTTCATCCCTGTCACAACTTGTGTCAAAGCCCCATCATTTTACACTAACTCCCATTGCTTTGCTTCCTTTCTTTTACCACAGCAGCTGTGAGATTTGCAGCAAGAAAGGGTGTCACATAGTACATCAGCTACGTGAGGTATTGAATTTTTTATGAATTTAGGTCTTCAGTGCTCATTTCTCTTGCTTTTTTTATTTTCATTTAGGAAAACAAATGGTGTCATTCATGTTGCCTAATGTTTTACAGCAGCAACATCTGTTATTTTTTCTCTTTTCTGTTTCTGAGGATATAGACATATCACATGTGGCACTTAAAGCTGCATTTAACATAAATTACAACTGATACACAATTTGTATTTCTCTGCCTGACTTTTTAAATAATTCTTAGAGATTAATCCATGCTCACAACATTTTTTTTCCTCAGTAGAGCTTCTTTTTTCTCCCTATGCTTATGTTTTGCCTCTGAATATGAGGTAAAATCAACAGCATTTGACTCAAACGAGTCATGTGCCACACTCAAAATTGGGCAGAATAAACTTGTATACTCTTTCCCATTCTTTACCACTAGGACTTTAAACCAAGCTCTCCTAAGTTACCATCTGGATTGCTGCAGCATCCTTACAAGCTGCAAGCAAAGCTACATCCCCCTCTTCCACTGCATATGAAAATTCTGCATCCCTAAACAGCCTGCCTATGATGCCTTCTCCTAAATGAATCCTCTCATTATGCTTCATTAGATTCTCATTTTGTTTTATCCTGTTTACATCTTCTGCTACTCAGTTTATTTTCTTATATAATCTTTCATTGAATTGTTCACACTCTTTCTACTTTATTAATGGTCATAACCCCTTTCTTCAATTTTCTATTTTTTTTTTTTTTTGTGCCAGTTAACTGTAGCTTTCTGCCATATTACTCTATTTGGAGAGGTTTTGTGCAGTTTCTCAGTGTTACTTATTCAAAATCCACACTGAGAAGCAGCTCTTCAAGGAAATTCTGTAGTGTTGGTTTCAACCAAGATAACTCAATAATGCAAAACATTTAACTTCCCTGGATAATAATTTAATCTTACTGTTTGCCCAACAATCTTCCCCTTTGATCTTCTGAAATTGTCTTTTGTTTGTTGACACTTTGAATCGCCTCTGTGATCGTGTTGTGGTTCTGAGCTGGCTGCAGGTTTGAGCTCTGTGCTCATGTGGAGTCAAATTGACACTAATGGCCTTAGTCATAGTTTGCAGGTGTGTCTTTATGGGATCTTCACAATATGAATTATGCATCCTTGCATTATGCTCTTCAGCACTGAAGCTAATAATAGAACTGAAACGAACAGAGAAAATTTATGTTTTAATAAAAATGAAGTTAACCTCATGAGATGTTAATACGCTAAGATCTGAAATGCTTTAATGTGGAAATGTTATTTGTAATTATCTCTATTTCCAGGACTCTGATTCTAGATTTTGTAGTATATTGTTGAAATACACAGTTGAAGTTTTTGATAAGGTATGAATGAAATCTGAATTTTCTGTAACACTGAAAAATAACATCAGGAAAGATTTATTATTTGCAAAATAGATAGCTTGATTTTGTACCCTCTTGAAGACAGAGCCTGTGAAATTTTCATTGCTGCTCTCCAGGGCTGACCTCAGCTAACACTCATCAGTGAACTCTACAGCTCCACAGTGCTGCTCTGGTGCTGCTGCTGCTGCTGCCAGTGCTGTTGAGTTGGAATTCACTGTGATACGAAGGGAGCAGGAGAGCTTCTGGCTTATGACATGTTTAAATTCAATAAGTGCCCCTTATGCCATGGGAGGCCATTGCAGTATCTGAAGAGGAGAAAAAGAAATAAATTTCTGCAGCCCTCTCTGGTTTGTACTTCTTGCTGTTTTCCTAGAGCCCTGCTCTGAATTTAAATTGTGTTCATTGCAAGTGGCACAAATCAGCAGATATTGAAAGCAGGATTGTTGTGGTTAAACCCCAGCTGGTAACAAAGCCCCACAGTGCCACTGGCTCCTTCCCCTTCCCAGCATTAAACAATTCTTCCCCACCAACCAAATGATGCCCAGACAGTCCCAGAGCATCAGCCCCTGAACAACCTTGCCCCAGTTTATTGCTGAGCATGATGCCATGGTCTGGAATATCCCTTTGGCCATTTGGGATAAGCTGTCCCAGCTGTGTCCCTTCCCAGCTCCTTGTGCATCCCCATCTTCCTCACTGGTGGCACAGAGTGAGGAGCAGGCAAGTCCTTGGCTGTACAAGCCCTGCTCAGCAGTAACTAAAATAACCCTGAGTTATCAGCACTGCTGCCAGCCCAAATGGAAAACACAGCCCATACCAGCTACTGTGAAGAAAATTAACTCTACCCAGCCCCAAACAGCACAATTATGAAGAAATAAACACTTATCAGATGGCCTTTTGAGAAGTTGAATAATTGAGCTAGAAACATTCTAACAATAACTAAAGCATGCTGCTGACTGACAATTTATTTCATCCCGTTGAGATGCAAGGAGTTGTTGCATGCTGAGTGAATATTGATCTGCTCTATACAGATAAATGAAATTCCTCTTACAATTCTTTAGTTGCTCACTTGTCACCAATTAAAACTGAAGACCATGGTCAGGCTCCAAAAATATTAATTAGCTGTCTTCAGAGAGCTGCTGGTTATCTGCTGACCCAAGAGGCTGTGAGCTGGCTTGTTGGATCCAGGCCTTCACCCCTTGCAAGAGCTCTTCTCTGTCTCATGTCATTCCCTTTCCATTACTCTTTGTGATGATGATGAGAGTAGTAGGGTGTAGACAGGTGGGGGGAAAAAAATTATTTGTTCCTTCCTTGCCCTACTTCCTTTCAGTTTTATCTGGTTGTTAGTCATTATCTTTTTGGATATATTCTAGTCACTCTTTCTCAATACTAACTGAGGAGTCACTGGCCATAATTTAAAAGCTGTGTCTTTACTGGATGTGCAACCATGTAACAAGGTATGAAGTGATGAAAAAACCAGTTGTACTGGAGGCAAAAATGAGCTTGTAAGTAAATTATTTGTTCTTGGGATTATGAGGTTTCAGAAAGTCACAGGGCCCCTATCAGGAGTAGTACTGATTGCCAGAAAGTGGGCCAGTATTACAGGAGGAGGAGAAAACAAATTGTAGAGTGAAAGCTGGGGAATGAGATCAAAAGGAGCACTGAGTTTGCTGGAGGAGTTTCTGGTCAGCAGAGCAGCTGGAGCTCCTTTGCTGATGTTCCTGCCCATTGCTGCAGCAGGGCTGTAACACCTGCAAGGAGGCTGGGCAGTTGAGCTTTGAGAAGCAATAATGGCTCTCCTAATAGAAGTCAGGTCTCTGACTTCTCACCTTTCCTCACAGTCAGGGGTTCTAAAAATGCCTTCAGAAAAAAGGCAGAAAATAAATAAGATGATGAGGCTGTGTTTTGAGCAATTTCTTTTGCAAATCCTCACAGTGATTCTGCTTGCATGTAGTTGTACAGGCATAATGGAGATCATGATCTAGACCTTCATCTGAAAATGACATTTCAGTGTTTTGGCAGCCCAAAAGACACTGGTATTTCTAGGAGTAGGAGAGCATGAAAATATTGATTCAGCAACAGAATTGCTTTGTAAAGCCTTGATGGCTGGTTTCTGAAAGGAAGCACGTTGCTCCAGGTTCTAGATTATATTGCTTTCAAGGAAGGAGTAAGGCCATTGGAAACCAAACATTTGGTTTGGTAGGTGAGGAACATTGCTTAAGAAATAAGCTAAGTTGCAGCTTTCTGACTATATATCCCATTGTCACATAACTTAGAAAAAAAGAAGTTGTTTTGAGAAAACCAGACTTGCCCTATAGTTAAAGCTACTTTAAGGCATGGGAGAGGTCCCCAGATTCATCTTCCTTAGGGAATCTTTAAAATAAGCCCACTGGATGGTAAAATATAATAGAATCCACAGCATTTGGAGAAATTAAAATGATAAAATACTACTAGACAGAACAAGCTTGCTTGTCACTGTCAAAATTTACATGAACCTGAGACATACAAAACAGAGCAGAAGCACTTACTAGTATTTACAGTATGTGGGCAATGTAGTTATTTTTTCATTAAGAGAGCAGTCAGGAGAAGAAAAATCAACAGACCTTGAGGAGGAAATGTACATTGTTAAGTGTTTTCTTCAGAAAGAGCTTATTCAACAACCCCTGCCATGCTCCAGTAAACACTGAAGTAGAGGAAGGCAGTAGAGGAAGAGTATTTTGGGAGCTGGTGTGCCTTGGAGTCTGTGTGTGTCAGAGTAACAGAGGCAAGCCCAGCTCTGAAACAGGCAAGTTTATTTCTCTTGTGCTGGTAGCCAAAGAAATGACAGAGAGATGAGGGTGAGGAAGGGGTCCCTCTATTGTGCTGTTGTCACGGTGTTCTAACAAGAATTAGAGTGTTAATGTTTGTCATGTTTGCTCTTGTTTCATAGACTTCCCTGCATTTACTGTTCAGCAGGAACACATTCTAAGCATGCTTCTCTCCTGGTCTCTCCACAACCTTTTGCCCATTTTGCTTCCATCCTGTCCTCTGGTTCATGTCTGTTTCATCACCAAAGGCAAAAAAAAAACCCAAAAACCTACGTTTGGGGGGTGTTTTTTTATTTGTGTGTCTAGAAGGATTGCAAGGATTCTTTTAATTCAAAGGAACCAAGAGGGTCCTTCATTTGTTGGTTCATTTGCATGAAGATGCAGTTAGAAGGGCAGAGTCTTTGCTCTCATCTGGTTTAGTCCTGTCTTCCCTGCAGCTGGCAATTTCAGAGAAGGGAGAATGTTCAGGACCATGGCAGTGCAATTTCGATAGGGAATTCCCTTCAAAATCCCCTGAAGAGGAAAACTTAGACCAAGTCTAACACCAACCAATGCCACTGTGTTGGAGTCTTATCAGCAGAGCAATTGTGTGAGTCTGTTATTGGAAGGTTGGTGTTAGCAAGACTCTGCAGCTTGCTCATCCCAACATGGGCATTGGAAATATCTGTAATGTGAGGGAAGGGGAAGAGAGACAGGAGAGTGAGATTCAGCTCCTGTTCCTATGGTAATAGCTAATCCTCCTGGTATGTGAACAACATGATTGCTCCCAAATCAGTTATTTAAAGCTTGATGAGCCATCAATGGAACTGCCTTGCAAATAGCACACAAATCAGAAGCCAAGCCAATGATTCTATTGATCACTTCTTTCCCTCCTAAAAGTTTCTTGTGTTTTAGGGACAAGACACTGCTGCTGCTCCATCACTCTACTACTGCCACTGTAGTTGCATAAAGGAATTTACTACTTTTGATTTATCCCCTATGGAATTATATATTATATTATTCCATTTCCTTCAAACCAAGTGTAATGTTAGAAGTTCAGTGAGAGAGGTGGTGTAAATTGAATTTAAGGGAAATCATCACCTGGTTGGCATCTAAAGCTGAAAAACTTCCAGTATTGTACCAGTAATCAAGTACTGGGAGTGGGCAGAGAGTGTAGGAAAAGCTGGAGAGCTCCTCCAATGTTTCTTCCAGTTCTCTATATCAACAAACTTGTACTTCTTCAGCCCAAACGTATTCATGCTCTCAGGAATAGCATATTCCAGTTTGGGTTTTGATGGTCCATCAAAGAATATGCTGACCACATCATGCCTTTCAGCTGGAAACCTTGGAAAAAGAAATTCCTCGGAAGCTGAAGGAAACTGAGATCCCAAAGGCTGGTCTCTGTCAATGGGGCTGCTTTTGGGTTTGCACCAAAAGGTATGGTTTGCACCCATATCGCTGAGGGGAGGCTCTTGATAACTTTTCTTGGCTCTAGAATTATGAGCCAGACACAATTAAGGGATAGAAGGGATTTTACCTTGGTGTTTAATAAGGATCCTGCAACAATCTGTCAAGGTGGGAAATGTGAAAATGCACACCCAGTGTACTGTGTATACAATTGTACAGACCTTGCAAAATAGCATATCTGACAAAGATTTCCTAATGAGAAGCTTAAATGACTGGCTTGACATCTCCCTAAAGTGTTACCCCAGATGGGGATTAACCCTGGACTACAAAACATGTTCTAGAGAGCCCTGGTTTCTCAAGACAGTGGAAGGCTTGCTGGCCTCCAGCTGTGAGGCCTTCAGAGTGTTTGGTCTTCTTGCCTAGCAGAAGAGCAAGACTGTGCTAAAATATCTGGCTTAAAGAATTACAACATATGCTAAGAATACTGAGAATGCATAAAAGGGTATAAAAAGAAAAGGCAAAAAATCATCATGGCATCACTGTAGTCTTGTACCATCTTGGCCTCTGTTGCACTTGGGATTGGAAACTCAGCACTCTCTTTTTATTAAGAGAACTTTGGATACTGGAGTTTCAGTTAAAATTTTGCTCAAAAAGGCAGAAAGAAAAGCTCTTTGAGAAAAAATAACTGCATTTTCCCCAAGATGCCAAGGAAGTGGGTTCAGAAACATACCATGAAATTGAAATTTCTCAAAGTGCCTCTTAAATCTTTGCTGCAATTACTGTAATTCACAATAATAGATTCAGTGCTATTTTTAAAAGCTTTTGAAAGTTGCAAGTAGCATCCATAAATTGTGGGTTGTGGGCAAGCTATGAAACCATAGGTTTCCAGAGCTTTTATTTGAATGAGAACGAGAGAGAAAGATGTAATAAAAGTACCTATGAAAAAACATGAAAGTTTGCATTGTGATGAACAGTAACTAAAAAAACAGGCAGGGAATGCTTTAGCCTTTGTAAAAGTTGTCTTCAGGTTGGGCATCATCTTGCAGAGCTGGGAATGAGCCTCTTTTATTCTAGTAGTTGCTTTTTTTTGAAAAGACTGGTTGAAATGGTAGCTCACTGGGCAAGACAGCATAACTGTAACAAGTTGGAGAGAATATGAATGTACATCTACAACAGCCAGAGGAGCCTGTTTAGGCTGCTCTCTATAGGCACAGACTGGTATTCAGGTAAGGCAGGTGGATGGATTGTGGGGATGCGAGGAAGGATATTGGCAACAAGAGAGGGAAAGGAGGCAAATGGCTACCAAAAGAAAGTTAACACTGGTGATATTCACAAAGGGCCCAACAATTGTAAAATGGTAGATAATGGCAGGAACTGCTGATAAGAGACCTATTTTTTCACTTGAAAAGGAGAATATAAGAAAGCAATGTGTTTTTGATATACTTCTATGAAAATTAGTTTTATCTCTAGGGCAGAGAACTGCTCTGGGAAGGATTCAAACTCAGAGTTGAAGGATTTGCCTCAATGTTAGTCTCATCAGCCCATCTCTGGAAGCATAAGAAATTATTAGTGTTTCGACAAGGAGAGCAGTACTAGTAATAAAGACTACTTGATGGGAATACAATGGCTATTAAAAAGTGCATGGTCTAGGAATGGTACTGAATTGTTGGAGGTAGTCCACAGAACAGTCAAATGCATTTTATGCTGAGGGATTCAGGGATTGCAGTCCACTGGCTTTATCAAAGGGAACCGGAGAGGAATGTAATCATTGTGTACGTAAGGGCTGAGAAAACAAAAGGCTCATCTGTATTACTGTTGTCTGATGAATCAACTGCGTGAAAAAGCAGGAAATGATACATATTGGAGTCAGTGGCAAATGTCTGAGAATAGGTTTTGTGAGCTATGTGGCTGCAACATCTTGTCAAGGCAAACCCCAACAAAATGCATCGCCCCGAGCTGAGAAGGAATCATAGTTGTGTACAGTACTGTGGTACTGTCCACAGCTGTACTTCAGGCAGTTCTGTGCCATGTCACTGCTCATTAGTGGGTGCAGGAGGATGTATGAGTCAGTGTGTGGCCTGCCAAGATGTATTTGAAGGACCTGTGCAGCCTTCAGCGAGGACAACCTGCAGAACAAAAATACAGAAATCCTGTCCTGACAGCAGGCTTGTGAAAGCAGCACCTCTCTATCCACCTGGGCTGATGCATTGCGTGAGGGTTTGTCTTGACGGGATGCTGCAGTCACACAGCAAGGTATGAAAGGGATGTCACATAACTCAGTCGTTAATGAAGCAGCTTCTCCTTGAATGCTACAACTCATCATGTGTCTTCTCTGACAGGCCATGAAAGAAGGGGCTTTATTTGAGAAAGAAGAAGTGCCAGTGAGAAATGAAAAAGAAAGAAGCTGTTGAGTAGAATGCATATTCCTGAGTGTTGCCTCTTCTGCTGTACCAATGCATTGCAGGTAATTAGGTGACTCATTTAAAACAGAGCCCCCACCTCCTCAGATGGTTTGGGAGGTGGGTGATTGCTCCCAGCCTTGTAGGTGAAGGAATTTCTCATCAGGCGTTTGGCATCCCAGGCAGTGATGTAGATCTTCTGACAACAAAATCAATTGCATTGCTAAGTTGCACAATTTGATTACTTTATAAAAAGTCTCTAGAGCAGCTCTCTGTGTGATTATATAGACTTCTGAACTGCAGGCTTAGTCCCACATGCTTCACAGGTCTAAACAATTTGTAGTAATTATTTTGATTAGACATGTACTGAAATGCGACTGCAATAACGAACAAGGCGAGGTGCAAATTATAGACAAGAATATGCATAGAAGCCTTAAAGATAAATATAATAAGGCTAAATGCAGCTCTGGGATTGCTGTAGAAGCTTCCTGAGGTTTATGTTATGTTATGCTTTTGAGTTCAAATCCCTTGTCAGCTTGGATGTCTTTGCAACAAGAGTAGTTTTGTAGATGAGATCTTCCATTTCTCTTGTTTCTGATCTGTTTTGAGTGATTAAGTGTTAAAATAATGTACATGCATAAGAAATGGTAAATTGGGTTACTATTAGTGATGAGCCCATTAGAGAAAAAAAGCTGTAGACATTTAAACTCACTAAAAAGAAAGTATTGACTATATCACAGGCAAGTCATCCAGCCATCTGAATCTATTAGACTGTTTAATATCGTGCTCAATGTTAAAGTATGGATGAAATAACAGAAAACAGCAAAATTAACTGCAGAGCTGTGCTAGCATGAACATATTTTTGGCCTGTAGGTCAGGCTCCCCTGTGTAAAACCATCACTTGTTGTTGATAACAAGATTTTGAATGTCATTTTTGGAGATACTCAAAACTTACTTGAGTAAGATCCTAAGCAAACTGAGGCAATTGGACCTGTTTTGAGCAGGGGAGTGGGTTAGAGAACTCCAAACTTCCCCTCCAAACGAAACTTATCATTCTAGGGTTAGCTAATAAGACTTCTTGTGTGACGAGAAAAATGAAAATCACCTGCCTGCAAGAAAATAAGTTCATTTTAAATAAGTGGGAAAAAGACAAATACAGATGAATTAATAGTTTGAATATAGTGTGTTTGGGGATTTTTACTTCTTTCTTAGAGCCCCTATATAATCAATTCTCTTACTTGAGATGTACAGATCTCCCTTTAATGAAAAAAAATCACAAACTGATTTTAAATAATGTCTAACTCTTATATTGAAAAGTGTCAGCAGAAATGGCAGGAATTAGGGGGAGGAGAATATTTCTTTTGAAGGCCCACTTTGTTTGAGAAATGGGGTTTAATGACTACTTTTTGTCCAATTCCATTTATTTCCCAGCAAAGATATGGAATTCACAATACCAGAAAATGTGAGCCTTGAAAGTAGGATGAGAAGTGAGACTATGCAGTGTGGGCTTTCCACTGAAGTGAGGGTGGAACGGATTTTCAGGAACCAGTGGGGGAGCATTAGTTCCTATTTTAGGTGACAACAGTGTTGGATAATTAAGGTCCTATTTTCTCAGCCCTGTGGGAGAGTGTGGATATTACAATGCCTGCACATTTTCTGTATTCTTTGTTGAAGGTTGCACTCAACATTTATTTTATGTGTGAGAGAATGAGCCTAGTTTGAATTTATGACAAGTTCTTTCTCCATAATACTCTGGCATAAGGCATAATTTTTGCCTTCTCTGCATAAAATTCTGTGCATAGCTTCTATTTCACTGTTTCCTTGCACTGCTTTGTAAGGAGAGCGACCACTGCTCTTTGTATAGAGGAAAGTTCAAATACCTTTCATTTTGAAAAGTGGCATCAGTGGCAGTGCTAAGTGATTTGAGAGTGAATTAGAGTGATGCAGACTGACTGTCACAGCAGAGATTTGTGAACTGTTTCTTAAAATTCTTTCTTTGTAGTTGTCCTGGGGTGTGGGGTGTGTTATTTTTATTTTTAATAATTTTATTTCTTATTTATTTTTAAATTTTAGATCATGCATTACGGCCAAACATGTTCATCCTGTGCTGATAAAGAATGTGCCCGTTGTTCATTGTTAGATAATGACAACTGTGTTTTCAATGAGTATCTTTTTCACTGAGGATGCATTTACTTCCCTTAGGAAGGAGCTGAACTCTGTTTAGTCCTGGAGTGTGGTCTGCATGGAAGCTCTGTAGCTCCAGAAATGGCACTTCAGTCCTTCTATATATAATTTTACAGTAGCCCTTTACCATGTGGCACATTGCTTTTGGCACTGAGATTTATTAAAACTAGTTTGGGTGACCAAAAAAAAAAAAATTACCTGTCAAGTAGCAACATGGACATTGTCAGGATGGATCCAGAAAGAGATCCATTGGGTCTGGAGCAGCAGCCTGTAAGAGTGCATAATTGTGTAAAAGTCAAGGAGAGAAGTAAAGAACAAGTGCCTGATCTGGTTAAAAAAAATGGCAAAAAAGATGCATAAAAATGTTCAGATCTAATCAGGTTAGCATTTACCAGTGTTTGTCCATCCTGTTGGTGCTTTTTCAGATAGATCAACTCCTGAAATATCAGTCCCAGCTCTACATGACTTTTAATTTGAAAACTTCAGTCACTACAGTGGCACACTTGCCCTAAAACCTCTTGGCAGAAATGGGAACGTTGAGATTGTAGATGCTAAATGGAGAAATATAAAACAAATACAATTTTTTTATTTCCTTTCTTCCAGTTAGGAGGTCTGTTCACTTTTCTTCCATTCCACCACAGTTGTGTCAGGCAAGGAAGGAGTTAAGGAGTTTGGAATGGACTGGGCCCTACACCATTATGTGCCTGTAGAGCATGTTGTACATCCACTAACAAGCCTGCCATTCATTTTTTCAATAAATCCTGCACAGAGGTATTAGGGTCTGTGAACTGACAATTGATTTGCTGCCTGGAAAATTATTCTTTATTGATTTATATTACACAGCAGCAACCACAAATCTATAGCAGCCTTAATCAGAGAGAAAATGCTAAAGTTAGTGTCATTCTTACTTAGTCAGGCAATTACAAGTAGGAGAATTGGTTTAGTACCTCTAGGTGACATCTACATATTATTCAATTATGAATCTCAGTAATCCATGAATTACAATACATAAAAGTGTGTGAGATCTGGTTAATTAATTTTTTCAATATGAACAGTGCCCTTTGTGCAAGAAGGTGTTCTAAATGTCAACCTAGCATTTAAAATGAAATTTGGCACCAGAAACTAAGTATGATTTTTAATGAAGATTCTTGAGATCTTTACTGTGCCTGGAATTTTTCTCATATTTCGTGTGAACTGGACAAAATGAATCTGGGAAATTTACAGAGTTTGTATATGTGATATTTTTAAAAATTTTAGATAGTCAATTTTTTTTTATTCTGAGCTTAAAATGGATTGTATGTGACAGGATAGAGCCATCCATAGACACAGGAACTGTGATTCTGGGCTGGATGTTCTTGAACTGTCTTGACAACAGACTGAAATCAAACAGCAAAAGCCCAGAGCTCATTCTGGACTGAATTTTCCAGCCTCACCTTCCATTAACTCTGTAATCTGTCTCAGGTCCAGCTGTGCAGACATGGCTGTCATTGCAAACCCTTCAGCTCTGTGGGTTGGAAATTGGGGATTGCTGGGCAGACACACGTGCCAAAAGGATTTGCAGAGGATGGGGCTGGAAACAGAACTGGATGGAAAAACCTCTTGATGGGGTTGGGATCTCTGGAATTTGACTGCAAAGCTTTGGGAACATATCTGAGATGTGGAATTTAGCCCTTTCATTTTTCTCAGAAAAGTTTGTAAAAATAAATGTACCTGACTCTATTGGTAAAATAGAGATGGTTCTCTGTGGGTTTTGAGATGGGTTATTCAAAGAGCATTTTCCTTCTCAGGGAAGAAAGTCTGGGATTTAGAACGGGAAAACAGACTGTGTTGTATTATGTATGGCTACAGTCTTTAAAGTTATTTCTCCTGTAAGAGTAGAATGAAACTTTCTCTCCATGGATTTTGTATTTGTTTAGTAGGTAAAGGATATTTTTCTGCTTTGCAGGCAGTGCTAACTAATATGGCCTAAAGGGTTCTGTGCACCTGGTCCTGATTGACATGGCACCTTAATTGAAAGAGTTTAGAAAAAAATAAAATACTGGTTTAAGGGAGAGAATTTGCTGTCTCTGTGGCTCATTATAGTGAGGTGTTTTTCCAGGCAGTGTGAAAGTGCAGCTTCTTTTGGATCTATTTCCATTAAGTATTTAAGACCCTTATAAGTTTGTCTGCTTTGTTACTGACTGACATAACTGGGAGTCTTGAAGAAATTCCAGAGCCCAGTTATTTCATCCTGCTGGTCACTGTTAAGTCCCTGACCCAGGAGGCAGAAATGGTAAAATATGAGCTGTGTGTGCTGTGTGAGGCTTTGTCAGTAGCCAGGCAGGAGAAGCAGAAAGCAGTGGAGAGCCCAAGTCTCCTGCACAGGCTGTGCTGCTCTGTTGTGCTGCAGCTTCACACTGCTGCTGCTTGGCAGTTCCAAGGGATGGCTAATTGTCAACATCTCTGTCCAGACCTCCTTGTACAGCACCACAGCCACCCATGGTTTGTTCATTCTCCTGCTTTCAGCCAACAAAGATACTGGCTTTGAAAACCAGGCCTTTTGAAGGGGGAGTGGTGATTGTTGCTGTAGACAAGCAGGTTAATGAAGATGTTACTAAAATGCCTTTTCATCAATGAAAACTTGGAAATCAATTGCAAAAGCCATTCCCTATCCCAGCGTGGTTTTGTTATGTTTGACCAGGGGTTTGATAAGCATTAGTTCTTGCTGAGAGCCAGGAGAAAATTTTATTTCTGGCATTGCTTTCCTGTGTTTGGAAAAAGAAACAACCAGGAGGGCACTTAGACCTGTGGGTCTGATCCCCTTGTCCAGGGCATGGGTGGCTCTCTGCAGCAGGCCCTTGGTGGGCAGCCTAACTAGCAAATAAAAAAGAAATATCCCAATACCTTTGGCGAGTCCTTAGTCTTCAGGAGTTTGTTTCAAAATGCCATGTTTGAAATATTTACTCAGTGTGTTCATTATG
>JAYDZK010000039.1:5997309-6079340 GCA_034509185.1 Euphonia xanthogaster | reverse complement strand
CTGGGCCAATTATCAAAGATTAGGAACAGGCCTGACTTTAACAGGCCACAGCTGTAAGCAATGAGAAGAAGAGTGCAGTAAAAGAGTGGGGAGGCTGCTTGAGAGGGGAGCTGGAGTCCGTTGGCTGCTTTGTGAGGAAGAGAGAGTCACTGCTCGGAGGAGCTGCCCACGAGAAACACCAAGAGGGTTTGAAACCTTTGTGAGAAGGAGACAGCAGGATGGAACACCTGCGATCAGACGGCAGCACAGGCGTGTGCCTTATTGCTGAGGCAGTTACTGAAAGGCCAAGGTCAGCAATGTGGATTGTATCTTCTAGAACTCTTTTGTAGTTAATACTTTATTTCTTGGGTTCTTTTGCAAAAGAAACTGCATAGATAATACAAGTGGGATTTTCATCATAGTATATCAGATATCTTTTGAGATTCAAGCTACTGTTCCTTGCCAAATGGGCAGTTCTTTGTGGAGTAAATGCTTTTTGGAGTATCTGCTAAGATTTATGGACTGTTATTAAGTGCATATAGTATATTTAAAATAAGAAATTAATGACACAAACATTTTTTCCCAAGGCGATAAATTGCCTTATCTGGTGTATCTATCAGGCTACAGACACAAATTTTATTTGAAACAGATTTTTTTATTAATACCACTATGTTGTGACTGTTTTTCTAAAGCTTATTTAGTTTTGAAAAAGGAATAGAATACATGCAATCTGAGTCATTTGGCAACTCCCTGGTACTATAAAGATTGTATTATTTAATTCCTTTCCCAGGAGGAGTTACTTCACATTTCAAAGGTTTCTTAAAAGCCTGTGATGAGAGAGACTTCCTTGGCTCTCTGCTAGGTAATTTCTCATTAGGACATGGACCTGTTATGTTTAATAATGTCAATAAGATGATTCTAAACATGTGTGGTATCTGTCCTTTAAATTATTAGTTTGGGGTGCAGTTGGATGCAATGCTGTTTGACTTACAGCTATTGAAGCCTGCAAATGACTGGACGCATAGAGAGTGCAAAAATGCAGCTAAGCTGATGTAAACATTCCAAGCTGAATTATGAACTTTTAGTGTCCTTCCCATCTCTACAAAATAGAAAACAAATCTTGCAGTATCTGGGCCAAAGAAAAGACCAATGTAGTCCTAGGTGATTATGAATCATTTTGTTCTATCTGTGACACCAAAATAGTGTCTAGTGATGAGGCTTTTTCTTCTTTTCTAGTGACCTCCAGTAGTAAAGGAAAAACTGAAAAGTTTGTCGAGCAGTTCCTGTTTGGAGTACTGCAAAGACAAGAAACAGGTGTAAGGAAGCATCTCCAGGAATGCAACCTGCTCAGATTCTGAGGATTTGGAGTTAAAGAGGAAGCAGTAGGGTGAAGTCTGAGAAAGGACTTAAATGGCTGCCAGTGGATTTTTAACTGTGCAGGGATCTGTCAGGGCTCTGGAGCCCTGGGCTGCCTGAGGCCTTGGGGACTGGAGAGGAAAAGAAAGAGCAAAGCTCTGAGACTGCTGCTGCTGCTTTTGGGCAGCATCTGTATCCCTCCTTAGCCTTTGTGAAGAGAAGACTCTGTGAAATGTATGATGTTCCTGTGGAACAGTGACACAGAGCTCCTTAGTGCAGCAGTGACTTTACCTGTGTGACAATGCAGTTCCTTCTGCATTTCCCAGCCTGTGGTTCACCTGACTGAGCCTGTGAAACCGTGTTGTTGAGCACACTGTACCCATTACATAGAGCATTTCCCATAGCTCCACAAGTATTAGTGATCCTTAGATGATCGCTTTAGGGATGATGTGAGAGGGCTGATTCTGAGATGATAATGGCACTCATTTTACAGTTACAATTTACATGCTGACCCAGAATGTTTAACGTAGGGAACGGATCATACCCTCTGTTCTTTGAAATCTGATACTTGGTCATTCTGGTTTTTTGTCTAGTTCTGTTGTTCTGGTTGGTTGGGGTTTTGTTTGGTTTCTGGTGCCTGCCATCATTCATTCACCAGTGCAACATTTTAGGGAGCTTAAATCCAAGGAATGAGAGAGAGGGACTGCTGTTCAATGACAAGATGCTTAAACACAGTGGGAACTATGCAAGAAAAAGGGCAAATTTGTGCTACCATGATGATTTTCTGCCAAATCGACATGAATTAAAGAGGAACTATGCACAAACATACCTTGGAAAACAAGCTAGTGGACTAAATACTGACCATACTATGCAGCCTGGGGTTCTTACTTATTACTGGGAAAGCGTTATTTGATCAAAAGATAAAAATGCATGGTCTGGAGCTTAAGGTAAGACCTGCCTAATAGGGAGGGGCTGGAAGAAAAATGAGAGATGAAATGCAAACACTGGCAGGAAACTTTTCTCTCTGGTGCCCTCTTTGAGTGATGAGTTTTGACAATTGTGAGATGAGGCATAATATGCAAGTACAACCTCTATTAGACTTTGCTCTGTAAATCTGCCTTATTTCAGTTCTCCTTGCTTAAGTCTAACTCCAAAGCTACGTGCCATGTCTGTTAACTCTTTTTTTCACCCTTACAGACTATGCCTACACATACCCAGGTAACAGGAAATGAGAAGTGACACCATGCACTTAGCCAGGGAGGTCAGAAACCTCTTGGAAATCCACAATGAATGTGAAGCTCTGTGGTCCAATTTTTGTAAATACTCAATAATCCCTTTTTGTTTTTAGGGACAGAAGTATTTCTCCAACAGTGTCTTGGCAGGCTTTTAAGTTGTAGGACCAACTTCTGAAAGAAAAGGGAAGAGATGCAGTTATTTTGCAAATATAAACATGGTTATTGAAGCCATATCATCCTTTGGTTTTGGATAATGCCAAAGACATTTTAATGCATAGTTTTGTCCGCTTGTGAACAATTAGGACTGTCAGCATAAGAGGTCAGTTGAATGTTTAGGTTAAACTGCCTTTTTTTTAGATGTTTTCTTGGATTGCATTTGGAAATCTTCCTTTGCAATTACAATCACAGCCATTGACTGGATAGCTGAAGTGGCAGAATCTAATTATTGCTGAAATCCCCACGGCTATATCTTCTTAAAATACATCACAAACAACTAAAGAGAGGATGGGGAGAGAATGGATTGGTACAAGAAAATGTTGGTAATGGAGGCAGTCTTTCAGTGAACAAGTGGATCAAGCAATTAGAGCCAGGGTTTCTGCCTCACTAAGTAGAGTTTCTGGAAGAGACAGACATGGCAAATGCATGTCTGTGAATTTCTGCCTCAAAAAAAAAGTGTTCAGGAGTGAAATGGGAAAAAAGTACACCTGGTCCAGTGCTGCTGTTGGTCAAGTAGAGGCAGCTTTGCTAATTTATTCACTGTCAGCTCTGACACGTGTGTGTGCATGTATATGAATGTGCCTTTTTGAATATATCCTTTTTCCCACGTGTTGTGTGTTGGGAAGTCAATGTTTAAACTAATGAGAAACTTAACCTATTCTTATAATTTAACCTCAGTATAAAACAAATGCCTTAATGTGATATCTTGTAAGCTGAAATTCTGCCCTGACACATGCCCAGTGTAACCTATTGATTGCTATGGTGTCTCACAGGATATGTGCTGAGTCATCTGCATGATTTCTGTGCCAGTAATCCAGATTTGAATTAACAGGTTAGAGCTTTATTTTGACCTTTTCTGACTTTTTTTTTCCTGTACTCATTGACTTTTTTAGTGTCATTATAACACTTTTTCTAATGACAGTAAAATAACTGTTGGAGATGGGCTTAATGACCTGGAAGTAATTAGAAGAGTCTGCAAACAAAGATAACTGCCACATCCCAAACAGAACTGATATTTTATGCACTCAAGCTTCCAGCTACTGCAATAAATCTAGATCAGTGACTGTACTCATTAAGTAAAGAGATAATTAAAACTTGAAGGAGTCTGGATAAACCACCTGGCAGGATAGCACCTTTTATGAAGGGAGACAGGGAGCAGGTCTGCAAGTCATGAGAAGGCTTTATTAAAATAGTCAAATGCTACTTGAAAGATGCCCATACAATGCCATTATTTTTCTGTGTGAAAGGATTGCATATTATAGTGAAAAACTAGAGCAAATTAATCCAGTTCTGTGAAGAGCATCAGCTCTAGGCTTCACTCTGTTTCTTACACTTAGCTGCATGAGACTAGGTCTGTCTGCTTGTTTGCTGCTCTGTGGTGGCTTTAAGATATTCTTTTGTTGAGAGGTAAATGAGATAAGGGACAGTAAATTCTGATGTGACCCTTTGCATTGAGGTTCAATAGAACATGAGTGCAATGCCTACATAAAAATGTAATTCCATGATTCTATTTTTGTTGAAATATCTCATTGTTTTTCTTTTATTTTTAACCTCCTCAAGTAGGCAGGTAGATCTTGGATATGAGCTGAGTTCTGTTCACATAATCAGTAAAATCAGTTTTACTGCAAACAGTTTTTCTTGATGTCAGACTTCTGTTTTCAGTCTACATCCATGCAGACAATCTGAAGAAGGATATGGTGTCAAAAGATGAAAACAGCTAAAGCAGCCTGATTGATATTATGTCATATAGCAGAAAGTCTTAAAACTATGTGTCAAGGGCTGATTAAATACAGAAGATTCAAGAATAGGAAGATAAGAATTCAGTCACTCAAAATTTTGCCTCTTAAAACTTTTAACTTTATCAGAATATATGTTGAGTTTGCATCTAATCCATGTCAGCTCTCTGGTGCATTTATCCTGCTTGTCTAATAGCTTGTGGTTAGAGTTTAGCCATCTGTGAGCAATTAAGGGGTAGGCACTGATTTTCATGTAGTGGGACACCTTACAAAGACAGCCATTTGCTGGGACTTTATCTCTTTAAGGGCAAAGCTGAGTAGGAAATCAATCATGCTTTTCCCTGGGTCAGTAACCAGTGTAATGTGGGTTTTAGTATAAAAAACAGCATCAAAACCACACTTGGTCAGTGTGCAGTACATCACTGTGGCATGTTGCACAGATATAAAGGTGATAACAGCTTAAGTTCCTTTTGAGCAGATAAGTTATGTCACAAAGAGTTGGATTAGACTTCATTCTTGTAAAAGGTTTAGAGGCATGGGTTCTTCACTCTGATTTTCTTAATGTAATGTGTTTTAGAAATGGGAACGTAAATATTAAAAAAAAAATCAATGTCACCTGAACAGCTTGCCTGAGATTTTGATCAGTAGAAGGCAAGAGGATTTGTTTGTTCGTTTGTTTGTTGGATTCTTTTGTTGGACTGAGTTTAACACAAATGAAAGGAAGGAGATTGATAACAACTAGGACCAGAATATCCTTCCAAAAAATCCTCAAGCCCACCCAACACTGGCAGTGCAGATTTCACTCAGAGAACTGTGTGTTGGTACTTCACTGTTCGTCAGGGGCTCCTTTTTTGCTGTTGTTCCTATCAACTTTTTAACAATTTCTGAAATTGCTGCATTCCTGGTTAGTTTTGGATCTTCATTTAGAGCTGTGAATTGATCCTGTGTGTTCACTTACAGACTTGCTTTAGTGTAAACAATCCAAACCCTTTTAAGTCAATGCAAACTAATTTTGCTGTGTGATCTTTGGGTTGGTGCACTTACCTGTTACTTGTTTTGTGACTAACTTAAGCTATAAAAGAAACAAAAGTTTTTCTCTTATTCAGTGATACAGTCTATACTATACAAGCAAAATTGCAAACTCCATATACTCCATTTTAAGATAAGGATGCAATGTCAATATTTTAATCTATATTTAAAGGCACGTTTGTGCATCCATTTTCTTTGAAACCTGGCGAGAAAGCAGGAATCTGTGCAACACTAGCTCTTTAGAAAAGCACCCCACTTAGCTACAGGCTTAAACACTTTTCCCTAAAGTAGCTGGAGTTGAAGCAGAGAAGAAATATTGTATGTGAAATTGAAGAGGAAAAGCTGCATTACAGAAATTAGTTATTCAAGTTTAGAATTTAATCTCCAGTGAGTACATGG
The DNA here is from genome assembly GCA_034509185.1 of Euphonia xanthogaster. Classification (NCBI taxonomy): domain Eukaryota; kingdom Metazoa; phylum Chordata; class Aves; order Passeriformes; family Fringillidae; genus Euphonia; species Euphonia xanthogaster. The sequence goes on along the minus strand of JAYDZK010000039.1, from coordinate 6,073,390 downwards.
AAGAGGGAAGATGCAGTTAAGTAGGAGGAACTTGGAGCAATTGTCTGCCAATAGTTGAGAAGATGCAGAACATATTATCAGTGAGAAGGGCTCTCTGCTTAAACTCTGCTTGTGAGGTTGAGGAATCCATTCATCTACACTTCCTTTGATTAAAGGGATTTACTTTTGCAGAGGGTTCCACAAAGAGCAGTTGGTGTACCTGAATACTCCCAAAACACTCCAGGTGTGGGGGTGAAGGGAGGACACTTGTGTGGGGTTTTTTTTCCCTCTGGATGTTCCATGGGCTGCAGCTGCCTTTCCTGGACGTTTGTGTTGCGCGGAGCTGTGACTCCTGTCCCCAGCAGTGCAGCAGCCTCTCCCTGTTGGCCTGCATGGCTCTTGCCCATCCTGATGTGTTTAATGGGATTCCTTGGTTTAAGCAGCTCATGTGATGGTTGTGTGTTCTGCCTCCCAAGCACCAGACAGGCTCCTCCCTTTGACACCAAATTTGGATCAAAATTCTTAAAACCAGCATGAACAAGGGGAAAGCATTTTGAGCACATGCTGGCTCTAAGGGCCCTTTCCCATTTTCAGAGAGGCAAGGTTTCTCTTGGTAGGAGAATTCATTAGAATGGAAATGACTCGTTTAAGAGTGCCTGGGACAGTGTAGAATTGGAGCCTGGATTGCAGGTCAGCTGGGACTGGGACTGGGTGATTCCTGAAGTGTTAGAGTGTGACACAGGCTTATCAGGACTAGCTAGCAGGCTCTCTCTTCTTCCCTGGGGAAGATAGCTGGTTTGTTCTGGGTAAACAAAAGCCTAAGATAAACCTGAGTTAAGAATAAACTTCCGTAACAGCTAACTATGGATTTTATATCGTGAAAATATTGATGTGTTTCATTGCTTTGGGCAATTGCTGCTTCGAGAGGATTTGAGTCTTTCAAAGGTATTCTTAAAAATAAGATTATCTACACTCTTTAAAGTAAAACAGATTGTCCTTTATATTATGAGTATTTAAGCAACATTTTTTCTTGTAACTGAACAAAATGTTTTATTCTTCCTGGTTCTGTGGATAGGTGCCTCTAATTTTGCAATGTGAACGGGAAACCTCCTGCCTCACTCCAGTGCTAGCAGGCGTAGGCACTTAGGGGAAAGTCCATGAAGTGCATGTGTTCAGAGGCATGAACTTGCAGTGGTCCCAGATGACACAGACCAGGGTATAACCTAGTTTGCTGTTGGTCTCATACAAAAAGAATGCATGCTTTAACAAAAAGGGTGCATTACCAATAGGTACCATCTGAGAAAACTTACATGCCATGTAGCAGAATCCCTAAAACATCCTCTTGTGAACCTTCAATAGGTTGCTCTTTTGTACTGCCCTGTTTCTCATCTGAATACTATTCAGATCGGCTCTAATTAAATAAAGCCACTGCAGAAGAGTCCAGATAGAAGACAAAGTATCTTGAAGCAGTATTACCTCTTGATGGTTAAACCAGGCAGTTCATTCAGCCTTACAGGAAGAAAACCAAAAAAATTGCCCTAATGGTCAGCCATTCAGTGCTGCCTGAAGTTCAGCTAAATGCAGTTTTTTTCTGTGTACTCAAAGAGGGGCTTTGGTAAGAAGCTGTGTGGGACTGGATACCTCTGTGCCATGCAAATCTTACACCTTTTTTTCCCACCCTCTGGCTGGTTATCTCTGGGCCTGCAAAGATCCTTAACCAACACAAGCTTCAGAGGACTTTAGTGAAATTCTGGGAGTCTGAATAATAGCTTAAGTGCCAATCTTTAATGGCACAGGAGAAGGTTGATGGACACATCTGCCATTTGTTTAAGTAGTTTTCACATGCTTTTACTTTAATACACAATACCATCTGTTGAGCTTTTCTGCAAATGGAATTCTTCAGTTTACTCACACACTTAATTATGGATGTGAGGATTGTAGAGGCTACCTTTTTAAATATAGAGCCAGCATTTCTTGGGAAAAAAAAAAAAACAAAAAAAACCCAACAAGTCTTCAGTTCTTGTTTGTGTGAATTATTTAACAGATGGCAAAAATGCATTTCTGATATTACCCCTGTCCCTACTGTGGAGGAGAGCAGTGTTTATGTGGGGCTGGGCTTTGCTGTTGACAGCATACAGCACTCCTTGGCATGCTTAAATGTGATGGGGTCTGATCCACAAATCTTTCTTCTGATTATTTATTTGATATTTAACCTATGTTAAAATGATTTACAAAGGCAAGGGCCTTCATTATTTTAATGAGGGCTAAATTGCATCAAATGACTTGCAGGGTGCAGGGCCTTTTCACGGAGGACTGCCAAGGATAAGGTGATGTAATTGTAACCTGGTGACCCTTCTAAATACTGAGACTGTGAAGACAGAATTGTTCTGTGGAACTCTTTCATGTAAATTAATATTAATGTGATTTTTAAAAACCTCACAAAACCAACAAGATATCCCCAAGCTTTGATAAAATTCATACACTTTTCTTCTGAATAATTTTTGGCTCGCTGGATGAGTTCCAGGAAGTAAATTTGCTTTCAGCTGAAGTGGCTAGAGTTTGAAGGGTTACTGAAGTATCTTATTTTTTATTGCCACCATGCTTCCTCTTCTACCTGATATAATCACTATTGTTTAAGCTCTAATCCAGCTATTATGCATCTGAGATTGACATGAGAGCTGAGAAGAAGAGAGCAGACTGTCAAAACCAGCTGTCAGGATAGATAGGAAGAGTGTGAAATTGAAAGAAAGCTGGAATAGCCACAGCATCTGTTCGAAGATTTTGGAGAATTTGACCAGTTGGCATCCACCCAGCCCCAGCTGAGTGACAGCATTTAATATCAGTCAGACACCTTTGTCTTTCATCTGTATGATTCATATGATGTCAGGTGCTGTACACTGGAGAAAAAAAGCTTTAAAATTACAGAGGAAGATTTAAATCTGACAGTTGAGCCAACAGGTGATTGGAAATGACAGTAGTTACTGTATTGAGGGCAAGAATGCTTGAGACAAGATTTAACTTGGGCCTTTGTAGAGACTGTGAGTTCTAACTGTGCTGTGATGCATTTATCAATGGACAAGCAGATAAGGTCAGCAGATGTCCTTTATCTGAGATATCATTGCTCAGTAACCTCTTCCTGCCACTGAGAGATGTTAGACAAACAGGACGCATGCTTTCTGAAAGGACTTGAAGTTTTGCAAAATAATCTGGAAAATGTAATACATTTGGGATTGTAAAGCTCAGCTATGAGAATGATTTTTACCACTAGTCTGTGATATCCAGCTCTTGGTTGTAAAGAGCACCCAATTTACTCACCCATCAGCAGCAAGAGGTGAATGAAAGGCTTGGAGAAATTCTCATTAATTTTTTGATTCTTTATCTGGTCTCTCCTAGAGCCTTAGTTTGGGATTTGGATCAAGCCCTTTCTAAGTTCATCTGCTGCATTGTCTTTGATTGTCCATATTTCCTCTTGCTAATGTGTAAGATGCCAATCCTTCTTTTACTGCCTTTCTTCTCTTTCTATGTGGTCCTTTATTCTGTCATTTTGGATGTTTTTCTATTTTTTTACTCCATCTTTCCTCTTGTCCAGCACCAATTTATATACAAACATATTCTCTCTAAAAACTTTTTGTATTTTGTGCTGTAAGGTCCCAGTAAACAATTACTGTACATCAATTCATTCTGTGCTTGGATATTGACCTTGGTGAGAATTTTCCTCTGTGTTACCATCTTGCTTCACTTACTCAGCAGTTGAACAAAGCAGCCTTAATGTTAACAAAGAACGAGTGGCTTTGCCCATTTTGTCACCTGCATTAGCTGCAAAAAGTTAAAATTTTCATCAATGTCAGCAAGCTCTGTTCCATTCTTACTGTGGTGGAAGGAGGTTGTTAAGCAAAATGGAGGGAAGGTTTGGGGGTAAGGAGGAGCTTTGTGGAAATTTAAGTTGTGTAGCCTGTGAACCTTGACAAGTCTCAACTCTATCTGGAAATAGTTGAGCTTTGCAAGATTTGTCTGAATATTGGCCAATTCTATGTCCTGTAGCATATGGCTTTCCCCAGTTTGCAGCTATCATTTTATTACAGGGACTAGCAATAATAAAAAAATTGATATAAGCTACAGGAGATATTTTAGGACTTGTAAGATATTGTTAAAGATATGTCTACCAGTGCTCATGCTTGCCTTCAAATCCACTACATCCTGGGTCTCAAGGATAATAAAGCACACATTTTTCATTCTTGTGTAAATGTGTTTTCTGCTTCAAATGATTTGTCAGGGGTCTTTTTTGGAAAACAAACTTTCTCCTTGGCAAAATGACTGCTGCATGCCTCACAGCTATTCTTGGGTATCAGGAAAGAATCTAGCTAGAATTAATCTGATTGACATCTTGCAGACAGACACATCAAAAGGGCTGGAAAAGATGTCATAATCTTTGGTTATGTAAATATCTGAATCGAGATTGCTCTGAGGCAAACTGCAGAGCAGATGATAATATAGCCTTTTATACTACATCAACAATCATTTTGACAGATGAATTTGAATGCTAATATATCATGAATAACATTTTGGGAGGGAGGGTAGAAGATATTGTCTGCAGTATGGAAACTTATCACCAAAACACATCTCCATGTTGGTAAACAATGAGCATTTTTCAGTTCTCTTCAATAATTTATGGTGAAAAAGTCAGTCTTTTCTGTCAATGCTTGTTTTGTTCATAGCTGCTTTTCTAGTCCTTCCCTGTTCAGAAATGGTACAAAAAGCAGAGAGGAGAGGAGCCTAAATGTGGAGTGTGACTTAGCAGTGTGGTGGCACTGCTGATGGCTGGGTGATGCTTCTCTGAAATCTTGACTGCTCTGTGCTGGTTGGGGCATTGTTGTGAGGGCAATGTTCATCTGCTGAAGGATGTCTTGTCTTAATTCACAGGGAGTCCTCAACACTTCCAGTCCTTCTCTTCATCGTAGTTTTGTGATTGGTAAAAAATAATTGGTGATTTTTCTTTTCATGCTGCAATAATCTGAGAAATGAACACTTGAGAGCTCCTCAGAAGGGATTGGGTTTATTTGACTGGAAATAAGACAACAAGCAGTGATCTCTGGTTTTGTGAGGTGGTACTTTTTTGTTGTTGTTGGGTATTATTGTTTTTTTTTTTTCCTGTGGGAGTTGAGACATGATTTCACTTTAATTGTGTTGCCTCTAATGCTGATTGTGAACTGCTTTCTAAGAACAGCCTGGAAGGCCTTCCAGCTCCTCTGTTTCTGCCATTGGGACTTAATGAATGATAAAGCATTTTAATAAGCAACTTGCAGCTGTGCATCTCCACTTAAGCTGTTAATGCTCGTTCTTGATATCCAGGCAACTTACAAAAGTTGTTTTTAGCCAGATGTTCTAGTGAGGTAAGTTCTTTGCAGAATAGAATCTCAGCAGGAAAGAAAGGACATTAGGATTCCCCTATGCTGTATTCAGAATCTACTGGAATGCATAATTTTTATCAAGAGTACCATTACTTTTTATTTTCACAGATTACTTTATGTAGCACTTCAGGTCTCAGATATGCTGAGGGGCAAAAGAAGTTAAACTAGCACTTTTGCATTTTATTTTTGTCATCTGTTTCTTTCAGTCATTGGTGCAGGTGATGCCACTGGGACCCACTGAATGGACCAGGAAAAATGATGGCTATTTACAAATAAGTGAAAGTGAGCACTTACCTGTTTGGGAGATAAGTCACCTTGAATGCCATCTGTTGTTCTCAAAGGGATGTCTGCTATTTATTCCTACAGCAACTGCATTTTGTGCCTCTGAGAGCTCTTTAAAATCATATCAATAAAGCTGCTTTGTTTTGAATCTATAAAGCAAGAGGGAGGTCATTGCCCTGATAATACTTTCTGCCTTCTAATGCTCATCCAGTCATCCTTTGAAACAACAAATGAGGTTGGATACCTTGCAGGGAATATTTTATGATAGGATTGGCATTTCCCCCCTCCCCCCACCCCCTCAAATTTTAAATAAAATTTTTCGTTGATATACCAAAATAGGTCATGGGAGAGTTAAAAATACAGCTTTTCCCCTCAGTGCACTTTTTGTTACTGCCTTTCTGCATAGGTGTGTTTTGCTTGCAGGTCTAATGTTCGTGCCCTCCAGCAGCAGGAACATGCAGAGACAATGTCAAATCTCTTGCTGCCAAATGATAATGGAGATTTTCTTTAGCTCAGGAGAGAGGTCTTTGAGGATCTGAGTGTTTTCTCTTGAAGTCAAAGCAGGGGCAGGTTTCAGAAAGAGGGGCTGCATCTGACACCAAAGCTGTGTTATTTTTGGATGTCAGTGTACCTCCCACCTCTGTAAGGACGATTTCCCTGAGGGGCTCTGAACCCATGCATCACTCCACTTTTGAACAAATGTACTTTTACACAGGCCTGAGTTTTATGAAAACCTGCATCTTTCTGCCACTTCCTTTCTGGGAGAAAAAGACAAGACCTCCTGCAAGCCCCCCGCCCTCCCCATCTTCTGCTTAGCAGGCCATGACAGTGTGTCAGTGCTGTGTCACATCACTGGCGGGGTAATGAGCCTGTGAAAAACTTTTAAAATGTTGGGACTGTCAGACTTGCTGCTCAGATTTATTCTGCTGGCATCTAATCTGAAATCAGAACACTGTGTCCTACCAATACTGCTTTAGTGTTGCTATAAGTTAATCAGAAGTTTCAGGTACACATTGAATTGGTGTTTTTACAAGGCTGCTGTCTACTTGCTTGTGTGGGGGTTTATTTTGCTTGGTTGGTTTACTTTATGTGATTTTTCTTGTTTTGATAGAAGTATGTATGGGCTGAACTTTTTTGTTTGCTACAAAAGAAATTCTTCTTTGAATTGTTTAGATCTATGCCTATGAGTCAGACCAACTGACAGCTTGTGGATATTTTTCAGGCTGGACAAGAAAGAACGAGATGTTTTATATTTAGAAAAGGAAGGTGATATGCAAGGAAGTGTTTCAAACAGTGAAGTACTGGCTTCTGTGTGGTGTACAACAGCCAAGGCCACAGTGCTAAATGCAGAGGGCAGAAAGGGGTTCTGCCTGCCTGACCAAATCCTGGATCATTAAGAATCTTCTCCCCACTACCAGAACTCTTAACCTGAGGCACTTCTTTGAGGTGCTCAAGTAACACCATTTGCTTTCTCTCACCTTCTTGTGTGTCATCCTTCTCTGGGACTCCATGCAGGGATCTGAGGGGAAGGAGCAGCTGCAGGTGTGGGATTGTGACATGGAGCCATCCCTGCCTCCCTGAGGAATGAAAGTTCTAGCTGAAGAGAAAGGGTTTCTAGTACTGGAGGTGGGAGAGGGAAGAGGAAAATAATTCAGTTTCCACACAGAGAACTGAAACTTCCAGTTTCAAGCTGCAGTCATTTAAATGTGTATTCAAATATAACATGGCCACACTGATATTGGTAATGCTGTCACTTCCTCCTATTTAACTGAGCTGGTGTTGTATGTTTGCAATTGAAATGCTTTTTGTTTTTCTTTTTCCCCACTAACTCTTTGGTGAAAGGTTTCTTTTGCTGAAGGAATTGAAAAGAGTTTACTGGGCCCACTGATTGTACAAGACTGTGTTATATTCCTGATTTCTGCAGGAGTGAGCTGCCTAAGTGTCTGAAAATACTGGTTGGGTTATTCTTACATATCTAAGCAGTGCTTGAAAATATAATGCTTTCTCCATCTTGTATTTGTAGTATATTTACTCTTAGTTACCAGTGGCAAAATTAAAGGAAGAAGCTAAAATTCTGATAGACTTTAGAATACATCCTCAGTCAGTTTTTGTCAACTAAATTCATCGACATGTATATGTGCTATAAAATCTCTGTTAAGTACTGGATATCCAGCTGAGTATGGGTTTTATTTTAACGAGCTATAGTGCATGTAAAATGAACAAGCAATTTTTTTAATTATTTATTATTATACATTCAGGTATTTTCTACTTAAATGGAAGTTGTTAAGCCTCTGGGAATAAACCTGGATATTTACATAGGCAATTATAGGATTGACAAGGTTTTGACATTTGCAGAGGCTCTATGGAATTTGTTATGGTTTGTTTCTTTAATCTGCTTTCTATATATTTTTCCTTCTCCCCTCCTTGTAGCAATTGTGACTAATTATTTGTGAAAAATGATCAGTGAGCAAATTAATCTTCTCCAGACAGTCTCAACAGTATTTTCTTCTTTTTTTTAGCCTTGTTGAAGCTGTTAGATCAAAAGCTTGTGGGGAAAAAATGGGATGAAAAAAAAAAATCTATCTGTCCTTCACCTTTCCTTTGGGCCACTTAATAGTTAAAGGCAAAGGGGCATCCTTGTCACTCCAGGGGCAGTGATGCCAGGGTGCCATGGCCATTCTGAAATCCCTCTGCAGGGATGGGAGGTACAGCAGGGAGGCCTGGGAGCTGGTTCCTGGTGTTTTTTAGGAGTTCATGCTCTGTCAGAGTTCTTGCCATAAACAACACTAATGTTTGAGAGCAAGAGAAACCCGTTTTCATGCTGCTGTGTCTGACACTGAGCAGTGGTGGGATGTTTTGGAACCTTCTCTTTCTATCCTCTTCATTCATGTTCAAGTGTTCCAAGATGAAACATCTGCCTTTCACCCATTTCCAGTCTCAAATTAGTTACTGCTGTCTTGGATTGCACCAGTCAGCAACTAAAAAGAACTGGAGTTTGCATTCTGAGCTGTTGCACAATGCTTCAGTCCTCTGCTTTTGACTGTTGAATATCCTTTGAAAATTTCAATAAATCATTGAAATATGGGGGGAAAACTATCCCAAGCTTTATCTCTGCTGAAGCTCTCAGTGCAGCCCATGTGATGTGATGCTGCATTCCACCAGTTTGGTTTTAAATTCCTTTATTTTGCCCTCACTTCTTTAAATACATTGACTCCATGGAGGAGTGTGGCAAAATATGTTTTGTATTCCTGAGCACTTTGGCAGCATTTATTCCTTTCCATCGTGTACTTTTACATGTTGATAAGCATTTAGTGGAGTCAATAGGTATAAAAATAACAATAGGAATTTGTTTGCTTCTCATGCTTTGAAATGTACATGGGTATTTCAGAAGAGAATGGCCACAACTGCAGCTTAGTGCTTATTGTTGGGAAGGAGCTGCATAAAAAGAAGAGATTTGGTCCTCTAAAGCAATGTCAGAAATCTTGACAACCCATGTTACACCCAAAATGTGCAGGAGTTTACACTTAGGAAAAATGCAGTAGATACTTCGGTGCTCTTTTTAGTCTTTATTCCATTTCTAATTTTATACAGAAGAATCACCTAACAAAAATCTATTAGTGTTGAAACAAGAAGATAAGATTGACCCAAGTCAGACTTCTAGCAAAGTAGAAAAGATGACATTGCCTCACATTAATTGCCATGCAGTATTGCTGTGATCTCTTGCTAAATAAGTTGTACAGGTCATGATCTTACCTTCATTAACTGGGAAGAAATCTCATTTTGGGTAACACATCCTAGTGCACAAGATGGAGGAAGCAAGAAGATTTCAGTCTGTTCTAGAACAGACTCTTGGCCCTGCATTACTGCAGAAGCCTTTTTTCAGGCACAGAAAGGTTTTAACTTGTTATTTCCCTTATCTGTTGCAGTCAAGTAGAAAAATTATTAAAGAAAGGCCTCATAAAATCAGGCCTGCTCTGTTAGATGGTGGCTGGCCTGTCACTTCTGTCACTTCTTCTAAGTGCAGCTAGAGCTTTGCAAGTTCCCATGTGAAAACAATCCTGGTGTGAACAGTTGGTTAACATAACAATCTATTCCTGGGTGAAAAACAACTAGCACCTGCACAAATATTAAGTCTGTCCTATGAGAATCAGTGAAGAAAATATGGAAACGATTTAAGAATAGAGAGACTTGATGGACAAGTAAAATACCTTTCACTAACCAATAGAGTAATTGGCAAGAAAGCTTCTAACCAGTTGGAGTCACACACAAGGGCTGTAAAACTGTATTAAAAAAATGGGTTATGTGAATTAAGAAGCTTTTTCCTGCAGGAAGAAAATGGAGTCTCTCCTGTTCTGGTAATTACTTAGAAATTGCTAAAATTTGTGCTTTTGTTTTTTAAAATGGGGTAATTGTTAAATGGTAGTTTAGAGTAGTTTATTTGCAGTAAATCTCCTTTGCTGAAATCTTGATCTTAGTTGTGTTGCTAAATGGAAAGTGTGACACTGGAGCATTAAGGAAAAAGGTTGGCTTCTCTTTTTTCATACATGCAGATCAACTTGAAAAAATTACTGAATAATCTATTTTTACAACCTTAGATCTTAGTTTCTGTAGGCAAAGGAATATTTCAGAGTCACATATTTCTGCTATCATTCATTGTCCCAGCATTGGAGCAGTTTTGCTTTTGTCTCAATAGTCTGATTTGATCTAATCTGTTCTGTCTTCTTGCATTGAGACTAAGAAGACCTGTACCTTCAGGCATAGGCCAGATCTACAGCAGCAGAGCCCAAATGAACTCGAACACAGGGTCAATCAGCTGCACAAAATACATCACACAGTTTGTCCAAGGCTCATGCTGTGTCTGTAATTGCCCCTTGTTCTGTCATTAGAGCTCCCCTACAGGTCATTATTTTGAGTCAGCAGAGCTGCAGGGAACAGTCAGCCTGATGGTTAGAGTGGTGCTGAAGAGATAATATAAATATCTCATTTTGAGTCAGCAGAGCTGCAGGGAACAGTCAGGCTGATGGTTAGAGTGTTGCTGAAGAGATAATATAAATATCTCCCAAAACAGAAATACAAGGGGCAGGTATTGAGATTAAACCTTGTAAAATGGCAAGTTTGTTAGCCCCTTTTTGTCTCTGACTTAAACCAGTCCCTACATGTACCCACAAAGCTCCAGTAAGGCTGTGTATTGGCCCCTTCAAATGGTGATTTTCTTTCACTTGATATTTCCCAAAAAAATACATAGAAACTGGGCAGCAATTGTGCCATGAGGTTATGAAAACCTTACTGAAAGAACACTTAAATCATGGAACTGCTGCTTTGGAAGTACTGCTCTGTCTTTTTGCATAAATCTTGAAATTACTCCTGTTGGTGAGAGTGTTTGCATAAGTGGTTTTCCTACTCAACCTGTATGAGGGTCCTGTGAGCAGGTGCTGGATAGATCCCTGGCATTCATTGTACATACAGAAATTTTGATTTTTAAGAACAAATGCCAAGCAGCTATTGGTGAGTGAGGGTGAGGACATGTGGACCAAGTACTCCAAAGCATTTGTGTGATTGAGCATTCAAGACAATGACCCACAAGGTGCACTTTTTCTTGGAGAAGCTAATTCCCTTGTACAGTCAGCAGAGCTCCCTTCATGGGGGTGTTGATAGAACATCAGTCATACAATTACAGAAACTTGTCCAGAAGCTTTGAAAAGAGCTTTGAGACTACAAAATCCAGCTGTTAACCCAGCACTGCTGAGCCCACCATGAAGGCATGTCCCCAGGTACCCCATCTACACAGCAGCTCCAGGGATGGGGATTCCACCACTTCCCTGGGCAGCCTGTTCCAGTTCCTGACAGCCCTTGCAGTGAAGAAATTTTTCCTAACATCCAATTTAAATCTCTCCAATTTGGTGCAATTTGAGGCTGTTTCCTTATTGTCTTTCTCTGTTGACTGTGGAAGAGAATTGGGGAATATGAAATTTCCAAAGTTAAAGCTGGGCTGTGAAAGCCTCAGTTTCATTTTCAAAAGAAATGTCAAGGCTCAATACAAAGACTCTGAATTTGCGGAATGATGGCACTGTAGAAATTTAGAGAATTGGCAGATAAAAAGTGGAGCTTTCTAGATTGGTGAAGGGTAAAGATATGTGATTAACAGGTCCATCCATGTTTCTTAACATAGAAAATAGATTCAAAAAATCACAATGAACATAAAATACTCTCCAGAAGAATTTGGTTAGAAGCTATAGACTTTTTGGCGAATTGTTAGTCCTCAGAATCCACACTTGGATAAAAATGTCAACCAGTGATTAGTTCTTACTGTTGTAATCATAAAAGTGGACATTATTTGAATTATACTAAAGCTGTGCACACGTTTTCCAGCTGAAAATAATAACCTGGATTTGCTGGTGCTGCTGAACTTGATGGTCTCTTTGCGATCTTACTCCTAACAAATGGCGACATAGTTGTGGCAAAGCCAAGTTTATGAAGAAAAGCAATCTTACTTTTCCACATAATAAATACCATTTTTCACTGTTCTCCAATAAATGATAAACCAACCAAATCCCAGATGGAAAACTGAAATACAGAATGGCACTTAAGCTGTTCTTTTTCTAGTGCTTTCTTTGAGCACAGGGTTTTGTCCATAAGACTTCATTAGTCTTGTATATTTGCAAGAAAAAAATGCAGCTCATGTGCAGCCAGTTAAGAGCAGGATTAGATTTGAGATTACAATCTGTAAAGAAGATGTTTTTACACAGATCCTGATTGCAGGATGATCTACAGGAGGCATGGAGGAAAACCCACACTGAGATTTTAAATAGAGCCCTAAAATGAAATAGGATGTGATGTGAATGCAAATTCATGATGACTTAGGCTGATTTTTGGAGCAGTATTGCTTCATGCAAGTGGAAGCTCCTGAGATGGAGCTGGTTGTGTCCTAAGGACAGACACCCTTTAGAACAGAGCAGATGTCATCATCACAAGGTCACCTGCAGTGTGGTCAAACTCAAACCTTCAAAAATGGTGTCTCATGTCTGCCTAAAATAGGAAATCATTTTAAATTCTTGATATTTAAAAAAATATATACAATAATTTATCTTGATTTGGTTCCCAGCTTCTCTATTACAGCAGGTATAAGGAGCCCACTTATTAAATGAAATCAGAAAATCATGAATGTAGGAAGTGAAGCTATTAATAAAGCAGGCCTAATATTTTACATGTATATGAAGCAGTTGTGAGCATCATGACTGGTGGGATTTCCCCACAGTGGTATTTTTATGGCACAAAACAATTTTTGTGTGTAATATGTAGCTGCAAAAAGCTGACTATTCATAGCATACATTGAACAAATGTTTTTGTATCTCCAGGCTTTAAAAACCAAGCAGTCAAACAAAAAGGCAAATATTTGTACCCTAGTATGTTTTTGTATCAAGCCTCAAAGTAAGTTAAGGCTCCTGGCAGCTTATTTTAGACTGGTAGCTGAACACCTAATTTTGCACAATTTATAGGATTCTGTAATTGTTACAGAACTGATCCATAAAAAACTCATGAGGGGAAGTGGAAATTATCTGTAACGTATCAACTACTTTTGCAATCATAATGCATGAGAAAATCATGCTTGACTGGGATAGAAAAATGAAATTAGAAACCTTGGCATGCCGTGTTTGTACTGCTTGTTATGATGGATTCTTATTCATAAACATATCAAATTCCTTTGAAGAGTTGGGAATCCAGCATTATGATTATATTTTTCATTAAAATTTTTGAATTGTGATGTGAACGTAATTAAAAGTCTCATGGAAAACCATAAAAATATACATCTGTTTTAGAGTTGAGTCCATTTTTAAGGACTTAAAATGCTGCAAATGCTTTGCCTTCTTGCACCCACTGGGTTGTTGATCCTATTCTTGTCTATCAGTTTATATTTCAGAAATACAACATATTAACATTATAAAGTGTAATGAATAACACAGGAGTCTGAAATGTTTCTGAACTCTTATTTTAGACATCCTGTGCATGGGGGCTGTGAGGGTTTTCTCACTGGAACCTGACTCTTAGAAATTCTATGGAAAGCATCCTGTATAAAACAGAACGGCAGAGTTTAGGAGCCATGCTCAGCTAAGTTTCACTCTCTGCTTTTTATATTCTACATCACAGTAATAAGTCATCTGAACTCATGCCATGTTGGAATCCTTATGGATTACTTCCTTGTCTTCCTACAAGACTGGTCATTATGCCCTTCATGTTGTTCAGAAATCCAGAGGACACAGATGTACCCAGGTGTTCAGTCAAAAGAAAGGGTTCACTGCCTTAAAGGGGCAAATTTGTGCCTCATAGCACTGTAAACTCCAGATTGGCAGCCTAGCACTTGATGCCAAGACAGATTTTCTGCATTTGTGTAGTCTCATTTCAGAGATTATTAGAAGACTGGAAAGCCTGTATTTAATTAACATACAGCTGGGCAGCTCAGGCTATGGATATTGAAGGTGCAACTGGCTTTCCAATCCAAAAAAGCAGAGATCTACATCTGATTTTTCTGACACTTCTCCCCTTGGAGTTTGCAAAATTGTCAGCTTCAGGAGAGACTGTGGATGAAGTTTATAGAGTCATGGCATTATACAAGTCATGAGAATTATAAAGATGAGGCAGAATTGTCTTCCTCCACATGAGTTTCACCTCTGCCATTAGAGACCACAGAAAAGACAAGAAAAAGACAAAAGAGGGAATGGATTATAGGAAGTAAAAAACCAAAAGAAAATAGTAATAAATGTAAGACACAGCATAGCCCGTAGGAAAACAAACACAGTGACATTTTGTGACTTGCTTATACTATTTTGAGATGCAATGAATTAATGGGTGACAGGGTCTGCTACTGGAAGAGAAGAAAAAAGGTGCTCTTACAGATTTGAGCTTCCCATGATCTATTGAATCTAAAAGACAGTGTGTTCCTGGGAAGACCATAAAAAGTGTTTTTATCTCTGCATTTTGGGTACTTGTTTTGCCTACCTAGCTCTGCAGACAAAAGCTGTATATTTTGATATGTAACTGAAGTCTTCTCTGTCTTGCGTTATTTTTTTAAAGAGAGATTGAATAGTGTATATGTCAAGAACGGAGAATCCTCTGCATTTTCTTTCAAGCCTTTGTGTACATGATGAGCTAGAATAACCTCCCTGAACTGAATTATCCTTCCATACTATGGTTCAGCGAATATCATTATATTTCAGCACAGCTTGAGTGATTTTTAATGCCAAAAACATCAGCAAGAAATACAAATGTTACAAAAATATTGAAACAATACCATAAAAAACTCTGGGATCATAAATACTTTACTTTGCAAGGTCTGGAAGGTCAACATAGCTATAGTGTGGAAAATTAAAATGCTCTCTGTGTGAATGCCTTTGGAAAAAAAAAAAAAAGGCAATATTTTAGCCTAGAAATACGGAATTCCTGTCTGAAGCTGGTTAAAAATGAAAGCTATTTTTCTCATAATAGAATTTGATGAAATAAGTAGTCTATGATTTTTTACAATGTTAGCTGCTATGTTCTTAAATATAATATAATTAAATCAGCATTAGAGAAGGTAGAAAATCAGTGACAGCTTTCATGTCAGTGTTGCACTGCACCAGGTAATGTACATCAACCTAAGATTTTGACAGAATGAAATCAAATGTGTACAGGCTCTAGCTGATGCTTTTGACAAGCTTTGAATTTGGAAAGCTTTCCCTTTGCAGGCAGGTGTTCTGTCGGTGCACAGCCAATGTGTCACAATGCACAGGATCACAGGGAGGGGGAGAGCAGGAGCAGAGGAGTTCTGCTGCTGATTGCTGGGGTGGAATTGAACAATTAATATTTTACACAATCCTACCTGTTCTCAGTTACTACTTTGCAGCTGGAAACTTGGCTTTGTCCATTAGTCCTAAGTCAGCAGTTGTTCTCTCCCTTGGAGGTCTTGCTTGGTTTCAGTGTTCCAGTGCTTAGACATTCCCACCATCTTGAG
This sequence comes from Euphonia xanthogaster, assembly GCA_034509185.1. Classification (NCBI taxonomy): domain Eukaryota; kingdom Metazoa; phylum Chordata; class Aves; order Passeriformes; family Fringillidae; genus Euphonia; species Euphonia xanthogaster. Next base: position 6,057,736 of record JAYDZK010000039.1, on the reverse strand, counting down.
GCCCCTTTTACAGAATCACTGTAAATTTGTGGAAGTGCAACTTAGCAGAGTTCAGTGGCAAGGTTCACTCGATATCTTAGTGTATAGATGAATCATACATGGGAAAATAGGATTAGAATCAATCTTGAATGGTTTAAATGGATACAGGCTGAAAAAGAGTAAGGGTGCAAAGGATATGGATACAAAAGGTAAGGATTCAAAGGGATTTAGCAGCACTTCATCATTGACTAATTGAATATTTAATGACTGATTTAATAGGATTTGCTACAATTATAACTGTGACTTAATTGTAGATTCATGATAACAGTATTCATACCAGAATCAATTCACACACACACAGAAAGATGTGTACATCTATATCTGTGTGTGTAAAGGTACCTCTCAGAAATCCCCCTTGGATTCAGTGAAATACCCGTGCCAAATCCCTTAGTGTTTCTCAGCAGGTGTGGGTTGCCTCAAGGTGTGTCTGTGTGTGTGTGTGTGTGTCTGTGTGTGTGTGTGTGTCTGTGTGTGTGTGTGTCTAGGTTATCATCTATGACTGATTTTTTCAATAGACCTCCTAACAACGGGACCATTTCACTCAGGCTGTGGTTCAGATAAACTGATTACCAAAGTTAACATTATTTTCCATCTCCTGACAACAGAGTGTGTTCTGTTTCCTAAGAACATCATCTTACAGTGTCTAAAAATTTCCCTTCTGGGTGTTTTCTGCTTAGACATCCAGAGGAAGAGCTATGAGGGTTCAGGAGCAAGCCTCTTAATACAATATATTGAGATGAATATATCTGCTGTATCTCAGAAAAGCAGCTACGTGAACTGTTCTACTTCAGAAATAGCCATCTTTATTTGCAGTACTATAAGAGACAACAGATTGGTTTAAAAGCATCCACATAGAAGAAAAAGTTAAAATCAGAGATGCCTTCATTCCGCCTTTGACTCAGTTCATTGTCTGTAAGCTCTGCTGTCCCTGCAGTAGCATTCCAGCAACTTCGTGCAGTAATACTCACAGTGATGTGGGTAACAAGGCATGGCTTGATCTGCCGTGGTGCTGGAGGGGATGAGAAAGTGCAGCCATAGTCTTGGTCTCCCTGCTGACCTCTATAAAAGCTGGCAGCAGGATGTTGGAATGAGAGCAGTGGTGTTACTGGCACTGAGGAAAGTGCTGTGCTGGTGGTGTGGTAGAGACACAGACAGCAGATTAGAGCAATAAGAAGCCTCAGTAGTGTACTTGTACATCATTCTTCACCCTGGGTTAAACAGCATCACTATTTTTTCCCAATCTTACATTATAGCAACAGCAGAAAAAACCCCATAGTTTTGGGTATAAATTGCCATGAATAATGCTTTCTGAATTTGGCTGAAGTCTGAGCCTGCTATAAGGCTGTCCGACCTTGCAGACAAGCAAATGATTTAAAAATAGCATGCAGGTGTAGAATCACTTAGCAAAAAGTTATTTTCCTTTTTTTTATTGCCTGGAAAATGCAAGTCAATTGCTTCATGAATAGAAACTGCATTAAAGGGAATTTGAAATGAAAGAGGTCTTTATGCCTCAGAATGATCCTTTCTTTTTGCCTTAACCTCCTCATAGTAACACATTTTGCAAACACTGGAAACCTTCCTGGCCTTTTCAACTAAGAACTGTAGGCAAACAGCTGACACTGTAAAACGAAGCAGAGTTGAACTTCTTCTGTGGTTGCTTCTATTCTGGGTAATTATGCCATCAGTGGGAATAACATTTGCTGCCACTGAAAGTGGAAAAAAGCCAAAGGTGCTGGCTGGGTCTGTAAGCTGCACATGCTGCAGAAGGCAGCACACTTCTCAGGTACCCTCTGTCATGTGGCAGGACAGACAGGCACGTTACACCGAGTCAGCTGGCTCATAAATTACTGCAATTTGTGAAGTTGTTCTGTCATGAGAACTTAAGTACAGCTTTCCCTTCCTGCTCAGATAAAAATTAAAACTCTGATTTGCAAAATAGAGCTGTTGGTCATTTCTAAGTACGCTGTGACAACTGTTAAGGTTGCAATAATTGCCTTTTAACAGAGCTCACTTTCTCTCCTCTTGGGCTCATATCAGAGAATTTGTTGCTTACCAGCTGTATGGTGAGATTATTGCACCAGCTGGTATATGTTTCTTGGTACCATATAAAATTAATTATCAGTTTTTTTAGATCTTGGAAGGACACAGGTAATTACTTTGCATTTCAACCTTGTGAAACCTGGTAGGTTTCATTAGAGAAATCCTGCATTTTTTTCGAAATCCCAGATGAAATCAATATGCATAATTATTTTAAAATGGCATGATGCTTATGCAAATAAGGGCTCTACATGGACAACAGTGATTTTATTTTTCTTGGCGTAAGATACAACAGGCACTCTGAGGGGTTGAAAGCCATTGACTTCTGGTCGTTACTAATTTAATAAGCAGCCCTCACAGTTCCTGCATATACAAAGGAATCTGACTTTACACGTGTAATATGCAGTGTGCAGAAAATACTTAGTGCTGTTCTCTTTGAAACTTAGAGGACAGTTATTAAAGTTTTATGGTTCAAATTAAAATTTAAGATTAAAATACAAGATCAAAAGAATCAATTTTTTCCCCTCAATGCTATTAGGAATAAGTCTTTTGGAATAGAGGGTCTCAATTGGCTTAAATGCCATGTCCTCCTCCTTCTCCAGACACCTCAATTGGAAATAATCACTGCTCACTACAGGAATATAACTTTTTTTTTTCTTTTTTTTTTTCTAAAGAAAGGAACAAGCTTTTATTACTTTTTAATGTATTACGCTATTGTAGAGTCATGAAGTGTGAGTGCTGCTTGGGCACCACAGTGAAAGTTCTTGAAGAAGCAGTTTGTTTTGTGAGCAGGAGGGAAATCCAGAGCTGTGGAACTGTTAAAATGAGTTGGAGGATGCCAGAGGATTTGCTTCTTTGTCAGAGCAAAGGGGAGCAAGGGGAGGCTCATGCTGTAGCTGGGTCTGATTAATAACTATCAGAGTGCCCATTTTTCTAAGGTTTCATGCCATTAATATGTCTCCCAGTGTCAAATCCACTTGCCATTTCTCTTGTAAGACACTTTAATAATAAACTGCAAAATCAATGGCACACAGAAGCAACCTTATAAGGAGAAAGTGCCCTGCTATATCTTAACTTGAAACACAAAGTCACAAATCTCCTTTCTGGTTTATGTATTGCTTTGCTGAAACTTTACCATGGTGCTGTACCCTCAGTGTAGCTCAGTTTTAAGAAGCTGTTTTTGCTGTTCCTGAGCAGCTGTTTGTCACTGGGAAGCACACTGACATCATAGGCAGTTCTGTGATACAGATCACAAGAGAGGTGGCAGTGTGCCTTCCTTTCTTCATGGAACTGGCACAGAATTGTCCTGATCCCTGGAAGTGCTGCTGCTGATTTCAGTGGGATTTGGTTAAATCCCCCCAGGCACAGCTCTCCTCTTGGAGGCTGTTGGAGCAGTATGGAATGACACTGAGCACTCTGTTGGTTGCATGAACAGCTGTGCCCTGTGCTAGGGAATAGGCTCAAGCCAGAATGTGCTTAGGGGTTCTCCCAACCTTGAATAAGTAAATAAATAACATCTATATCTATCTGTATCTGCAAAATTTACTCCATTCCTGGACAAACACTACCTTGAGCAAAACAAAACCTCACCAAACTCTGTCAGTCAATAAACAGTTGTTCATCTGTTTTTATGCAAAATGTGCATGTACCTCTTAGTTTTTCCCATGACTTTAGGCTGAACCATGATTTGAATATTTTTTAAAACTGCAGAAATTATGAGATTGATATCATGTAAAGAAAAACAGTTTCCACGAAACTGATCGAGGATTAAGTCTTTATCTTTCATTTATAAGCCTTCAAATCCCAAGGCAATGGAAAATTAAGCTCCTTTTATTTCACTGAGGAGCTTAAGATGACTGGATGACCAGCATGAAATGCACGGTAGCATTCATTGAACAAATACAGAACTGGATTACTCCAAATCTGCAGAGAACTGCAGAATAAAGGGAATTATCACGGATTTGGTGGCAAATTCCCCTTATTGACAAGCATTTGTTATAACACTGAAAGAAAAGCACTGCATGGAAACCATAGGCTACAAAATTCATTAAGAAAGATCCTTTTAAAATGAGGCCTAGGAGACTCTGTCTTATCACAGAAGCCAAAACGTGGCCATCTGTGGTTACAAGCTTTTCAGACTAGTATGTTATTGAAGCTAAATAGATGAAAAGACTGACTATGCCAAAATGCAGGGAGAGGAAATAAAAAGAACAAATAGGAAAGAGAAAAAACATTGTTGACTCTATATACAAGGAAAGCAAGGATTGAGTAGAGGAAAATGTGGGGACAAAATATATTTAAGCATTATAACTCGTGTAGGGTCTGGTTTTGTGTGTATAACACCAGACATTGCCATTACTTTGTGTAGGAGGATGAAGATCCAGCATGTCTTTGACAGTATCTAGAAAATTGACCTGAATCAAGCAGATGGAAAGTGCACCAGCTGTGAAAGGATGGTTTCTCTCCTACCAGTCATCATGGAGAGGACATGAATCACATGTTTCAAGTGCCATGCTCAAAGAAAACCCCAGGGTTTGGTTTGCCATCCTTTCCCATCCAAGGAAATGCAAAGGAGAAACTCGTTTGTCTTTCTAGGTGAAGCTAATGACTTCAGATTTAATCACAGGCAGGTAGAGGATAACAGAAACTGCAATCCATTCAGCCTCTGCTTGCTTAGAGTTGATGGAACTATTTAGGATTCAGGCAAGCTCTGGTGTGCTTCACCTTTTGAATTAACATATTTGCTATTTTGTAATCCAAATGTCAGCAAGCTTCATCATATTATTGCTACATGACCTACTTTACTAAGGGGATGTTTTTCATGGTAACCCAACACTGACTGCTGCTTCTCTGAGTTTGATGGAACTGCAATTAGCTGGTTCAGCAGAGGAACAATAGCATTTAGATTTCTTTTCAGTATTTTTAATCATCATGTCTATCTCCACTACACTTCACTCTAGATGTATCTTTGTCTTTGGCCTGGTAAAAAGAGATGCCACCATCCAGCTGGGTAGGATTTGAGGAGAGTTGGATAATCCAGCCTGAAAACCCAGATACATTCAGGAAGGCTGGGATAGGGACTGTCAGCTCCCAGGCACTCATTAGCTCTTTCTGAAACTGTAGTAGAAGAGGTTTTGTTTATTATTGTGCAGCACTTATATACCAAATGAAGGTTTAACCGTCTCCTCAGTACAGCTTTGGATACAGAATACATATATTTATATATGTATATATATATACACAGTACAGCTTTTGGGTGTATTATGTCTATTTTTTTGGTCAGGAAAAGTTTCCAATAAAGTGATGTTTTGTCCATGAAAGGCATTTTACAGAACACTTACAGAACTGTTATGTTCAGTGTTAGGCAGTAGTATGGGTTTTGTTTATTCAACAGGTATTTGTATTTAAATTTGAGTGCTGTTCCTCTGGTTCCTACAGCAGGAGGCAGCAGCCAGGAGCACCTTAACAGCTGCAATACAGTGAGTTTAAGGGATGGACTAGAAAATACAGTGTGGTAGATGATCTCTGTGGCAAGAGACTGTGGGACCTGGAACACGGGGATGGATAAAGGCAATATCTGCATTTTCTGTGTTTGTTTAATAGAACATGAAAAAAAGGAAAACGAAAGTGACAGAGTCATAACGGGGAGCATCTTCCTCCTCACTCAGGGGCTTCTGCTGCTCGATTGGAGCTGTTACAGGTGACAAATGCACATGAGAAGTTTTTGGGGAGTACCAGTTGCAAGCATCATGTAAAATCAATATGCAGATTGAGTCCCATAACAATCAAAATGTAATCGAACAGTTTGATAACTGAATTGTCATTAACACAGTCAGACTTCACATTGCTCTTGAAATTACTGACTTTACTTTAGTGGAAAATTAACCTGCTCAATACGGTATGCAGTAGCTCATTCTTTTGATTTACATCTAGCTATTCCCACAACAATAAAACATTAATACTCTGAATCTTTCATTTGGAAAATATCCACTATAGAAAACTGTGCATTAAGGTATCTGCTTACTTTTTTATTCTCTAGCTCTTTAGAGTTTTCATTTCATGTATGCCTGTTTTTCATTTTGTTTTTGAAATTAGCTCTCCAGCAAACCATTTCTCTTATAGTCCTCCTATGACAACAGGTTTTAAATTGCTGTCCAAGAATGTCCATTGAAGTAGCAATTAGTTAATATCTTTAAACCCCAACAACCCCGTGGAAAAAAATTTGCTGAGATGAAGAAGCCCTAAAATGTGCTTTGTTTTGTGTTAGTTTGCTTGTTTGTGAGTTTGTTTTTTTTTGTTTTTTTTTGTAAATTTGTACAATATACTCTCACTTTTACTGAATACACTATTGAAAGGTACCAACATAATTAAAAAAAAAACAAAAACAGCTTTTACTGATGTTTACTGGAACATTGGTAGCAGCTGAATGACAATTCAATATCTGCTGCTGATACGGTTTGCAGCTAGAATTGAAAGTTCTCATTTTCTTTTTACATATCAGGCAGACTTCTCCTTTCACAGTACAAAGTATATCCTTGCAGAGATTTTGTAGATAGAAAAATAAACATGAGATCAATAATGATGAAGTGGGCTGGCCTCAGCTGAAGGCCACAAAAAGAGGAGGGAGAAGATGAGTGGAAGGAATAAATTGGGAGATGGCTGTGGCAAAGGGAGATTTAGGACATGCTAACACTGGCAGCAGGAGCCCATCTTAGCACAGCTCCACACGGCACATCCGCAGTTACCTGCATCCCCTCTGAACAGCTCCTCAGGAGCGTCAGAGCCTGCTCTGCTGGGCTGAGCTGCTGCCCTGCAAGGAGCCCTTTAGGATGCACAGTGCTGTGGCTGTGCTGCTCCTGCTGTCCCTGACTGCCTCCTGGGATCTGGCTGAGGTGTCCATTAATCAAAAAACTCTCCCTCCGTCTTTGGCATCAGCGTCATGCCTTGTGAAGGCTGACCTAGAACGGAGACCAGACCCAGCTAAAGAATAAAGCAGGGACTTATTATGAGGCCTGAAATAGATCCACCTTGGGCAGCACAACCCAAAATGGACAGTAGGTCACGGGGTCTCACACTTTTTATACGTTTTGGTCCATTTGCATATTGGAGCTAATTAGTCAATTACAGCTTTAGCCCATGAAGTCCCATCCTTCTCATTTTCTCTCTTCAGTCCATGTTGTTTATGCTCTTGGGCCTGAGATCTGGACTGGCTGTCCTTGGTCCCAGCTAATGAAGGAATTGTTTTGTTTCCCTACTCTGTGGAGGAATCTTACCATCCCCTAATATGAAGCCTAAACTTGCACAGTAAAGCAGAATAGAATCTGAAAAATATAGAAGCTAAAACCTGAGGCATCAAGTGCTGTTTAGAAAATTACTCCAGAGATTTAAAAAATCTGAAAACTTCATTTATTCTCAGTGATTCTTCAAATCTATATTGGGGTTTTTTAAATAAAGAGATTTTTCAAATATTTTTGCTATGGATTTACATAGAAAATATAGGCTTCTGAAATGAAAAAAAAGGTTGAGTTGGTTCTTAAGACTGCTGAAGAACATGGAAAACTTAAGCTCTAGAATCAGTGGTGTCTGCATCAAGGTTTTAATTGGTCGTGCTGCTTGCTGTTTGGAGAAGGATGGTCCCCAGCTCTGAGGTCAGTGCAGAGCTGTGCTCAGCTCAGGGGGTGTTGGATTGGCTCCCTTGCCCAGCTGGGTTGGAGGGCAGCAGTAGGGAGGAGCTGTGGTGCCAGGCAGAAGTGCAGCTCTCACCAGGAGCACAGGCCCTGCCTGGGAGGGAATCTCCGTGGAGAGAGCTGAAAAGAAAATTGGGTTTTACGTTTTCGGCCAAGGAAGCTACTTTGAATCCATTTGATTAAACAGAATATTTCATTTTACTGTTTTAATAATAAATCACACACACTGAATAAATGCAATATTTGTAATACCATTAAAATGTAATTTCTTTTGTACTGTGAGTGAATTACATGAGAGGTGTAACATACTTTGTCTTTGTTCTTGGTAGAGTTTTAGCATGTAATTATTTTCCAATTATCAGACTGTTTCTTGAGCATTTTAATCCATTTTGGAAATGGCACTGAGGAGTTTCATTTCAATGGGAGCAAGGGCTTTAAATGCCACAAAGGGTGTGGGCTTAGTTCTGCAATTCTTAGTTTTTATTGGTAAATATGCAGAATGCATGGCCCCTAAACACACCAACTGACTGTCTTCAGTTGTTATAAATTCAGGATGGTACAGTGCAGCCTGATGGTAATTTGCTTTTCATCAAGATAGGGATGCTGGTTTGTGTTTGCTGAGACCATAAGCTCATGGTCCTGCTCTGGGCTGTGTTCTGGTTTTTAGGAATGGTGAATATGTTGTGTATTTCAAAAAGAATTAGACTTTTCTTCCTGGAAAGGTGGTCACAAATTTTGGTGTGCAGCTTTTAATGGTGCTTGTTTCCTCTTCTGCATCTTGGAATCACTTCAATCAATACAGAGCAAAACAAAGAGGAATATCCAAAAAGGTAATTTTATTTCCATCATTACTGTGGGGATGCAGCTCGAAAGTGTGTGGTTGGGGTTTTAGTTTTGTTATTTTTTTATGAATTCCTCTAAACTTCTGAAATGGAACTGATTGTTATGAGTAAGCCTTTTCTCTTGACTGGCACAAATCCCATCTTTGACCACAGTGATATTAAAACGTTTTGGTTACCAGCTCCTTGTTAATCTGTTGTGTAGAGGCAAGAAGACTCCAAGAGTTAAAAACTGGAAGCATAAAATGGAAATTACTTTGGGAAACAATCTCTTGATGCTGAAAATTTTATAATGATCTGCCTTCTGCTTATCTGCTTTGTGAGCAGCCCAGTATCCACAGCCTTGTTACATGACAGTGAGCAGCATCTTTGTTTTCCAGGGTGAATTGCTTACCACAGAGCAGTCTGAATCTTTCTTTTGTCTAAAATGAACGTGGCCTGGTGGCATTCTCAACATCTGCCACCCCTGTGGTGTTGCCTTTAGCCACTAATGCTGCCTCAGTCCCACGGGGCAGGGGGCAGCAGTGGCTGATGGAGGGTGGGTGGTGTGGGCAGGGGACATGCAGGGTGTGGAAGTGACAGGTGACAGCTGCAGGTTTTGCTGTTCTCTCTCAGCTCTGCATCCACCAAAATCCAAGGAACTGGCTTTTTATCAGTGAAGTGCTCCTGATATGAGGCTTGGCATTAGACCTTTAGCAGGTTATAAATGACAATATACGACAGTAAAATACTCTTTTCCTGTTATAGGTGGCATGATAGTTTGAAACGAGTTCATGCTATTGCCTTACAGCTCAGAATTTTGTAGTGGTGAGGTTGCTGATAAAGTTGATTAATTAATGTATTACTTTTAAAGCTTTATTTATTTAATTCTCTAATGGGATGGCTGGAGGAGCTGCCTCCCACATAATATCTTTTACACCTATTTTAATTTGATTCCTAATATCCTTTGTGTTTGTAAAGCTTGTCCTCATTTTTATGTTTTTTTTTTTTTTGTTTGTAATCTGTTTGAGAAAATATAGAAAAATAACAACCGTGTGTTTTTGTGGTTTTCAGTTTGTTTATCAATGTAGCCATGAAATTAGCAGATTGCATTTATTAAAGTAAAATAGGCCTTTGCAAATTCCTTTATAAGTGAAACAGAATTCTGTACAGTTTTCATTTGTAATATTATGAAAATTATACATTTATGAACTATAAAAGTTATAGTCGCAACAAGAATGGTAAGTTACAGAGCAAGGACAGCCCAGACAAAAGAATTATATTGAAACAATAATTGCATTTGTAAAGATGGCAAAGCAACTTCTGGAAAGAATGAAGCATCTTCATCTCAAGATAAACTTCAAAATAAAATTGTCATGGTTTTCAGCTTTTTCAGTACCTATTCTTTTCTTTATATCTGTCATTGTAAATCGTTTATTTCTGTCACATTGTCATGTCATGGAGAAAGATCTTTTTAGTAGCAAATTCGTGTTTTCTAGTAAGTACTTAAAAAGGAGTTAAATATTATTTTGTAAAATTTCCAATGGGTGTTAAAGTACAACTATTGAACAGCATAAGGAAGAAGTAACTATTTATTTATTTATTGTTCCTCTGGAAATACTTCAGAGAACATCTTTTCGTCATTCAAGGGCAGTCATTACTAGAATAAATAAGGATCCTTTATTCTGTCAAATGAAAAATGGAAGCATTTTATGGGATTGACACTGTCACTACAGCAATGCTGCTTAAATAATTAGTTGTCCTTACTCAGCTGTGGGATCATTGACTTGGTGAATATCAAGCTGACAAGTCATCCTGTTAAATTTCAGTTTGTTAGTTCCTACTAAAAATTACTTTGATTGTTCTCTCACAATTGGTGTATGCATATGGAGTTCCTGATATCAGTTACACAGTTGGAATGTATATTTTTATTTCTGGTTTCTTTTACTGTAATTCACATACTAAAATGTACCTCAGAACTTAACACGTATTTATAAATAACAGCGTTCTGAGTTTTCATTTCATTTTTCTGAGATCTTGTTGCTCTATACAGACAATAAAAAAAAATTAAAACACCCTTTAAAATCTGCTCTTTTTTTGTTTCACAGAAGAAGATACCGAGTGCAGGTTGTTTAAGCCCTGGACAGCCACTGCACCAAGTGGGTTTTTGGAGCCAGTGGGACCTGATGTGTGCTCAGACACAGGAAAGGCTTCTCAGCAGAGACTGGTGCCTGACCCAGCAGAGACTGGTGCCTGACCCAGCAGAGACTGGTGCCTGACCCAGCAGAGACTGGTGCCTCCCCCAGCAGGCAGAGGTATGATGGCCTGGGGGTGGAGGGACAAATCAAGTTTAATGCATGCACAGACCTTAAAGCGTTTTTGATTTATATGAGGCTGGCACTTGCATATGGAGGGATCAGCTTTGGTGGTCTGGGGTTATGACTGCAGACATATTCCTGCCTTACTCTTTGCTATGTATCAGATGATGCACGTAGGCTTCACTTCCATAGGAGCAAATTTTCACTTAGGTTTTTGACTTGAGGTTTTGAGTTCTGGATGCAGTACTGCTCCAAAAGACAGTCTACAGAACTTTCAAAGTAGGTAACAACCCTATTGTTTTTCAGCCTCACTCCCTTCAGAGTTGAGCACAGCACTTATATCCATACAGCCTGTAGAAATTATTGCCTTAAAAAAAAAGTTGAAAAAATTGTCAATTTATTTCCATGTTTGAAGAGCAAGGGATAAGTCAGACCTTTGCAAAAGAGTTATCTTGTGAATTTCTAACTCTGATTTCAGCTGCTCCTTGCAGCAACCTGAGGTTGTTGGTTGGTCCTGACAGGAGATTCTGGAAAAGAGCATCTATAGGAAAGAAACAAAAGGGTTCACAGAGTATCATTGTGCTGACAATGAGATCAAACCCACACTGCTGACTGTAAGGCCTGAAAGAGGATGATACTAAAGAGGATGCAGAACCAAATGACTTCCCATTCAATGTTATTTTTAACAAAAAATGAGTTAATATATTTAAAAAAATAGAAAAGTAATTTTTCCTTGCTGTTCTGCCTATTGTGTCTTCACAAAAGTGGGTGATGAGCTGTGAGCTACAGGTGCATGAGGACAAATTTCCCAAAAAGCTGCTATTTTTGGTACATTCAGTTTACTTCTGCTGCGTTTGTCTCTGTGATCCTCTGCTAGAAGTTCAGTCCTAGGAACAAATCTGGCTGCTAGGACTAACAGTTTTTAGGGATGTTCATGGTATCCAGCTGCCAATCAGATGCATGCAGATGCAAATTGGATGGTTAGATACACAAGTACTTTGATTTGTCTGTAAACTCATCTTGAGCCTGTGAAGTCTCAGTGAGGATATTTGTAGGTGGAATTTTCACTTTTTATAAGGACCCTGAACCTTCAAAGCACCTTCACTAAATGGTTGGTTGGGTCAGTTTGTTTATGCTTACTTTCTAAATTATGAAAATCTTACAAGCCTGAAGCTCAGCCTGAAAACACATTGCTGAGGCTAAAAATACTTGCAAAATAATGTAACAGATAAAGCTCTGAAGAAACAGATTTTATTTGACAGTCTTGATTTTTTTTCTTTTCAATGACCTCACAAAAACATTGAATGGGAATAGCCTGGGGAAGAGGCACTAAATCAATAGGTACCAGTAAATTTGTGAAATCAATTTTTTGCTTTTCACATGCACAAGGATTGATGCAGTCAATGCTGTGTAACTCCCATTAATTGCCCAGGGCGACAGAAGATTTATCAATTGCTTATTGACTTCTTTGAAGCCACAGGGGGAAAATGGAAATAGCTGCAAAGTTAACTGAGTAATAGAGAACACATCCTTCCCCAGCTGCTGTAAATAGAGGCACAGCAGATCGGCTGCACAATGCATTTGGTGTCAACATTTCTGCAGGCAGCAGCAAAAACAACATTATTGTAGGGGCAGGGTGGGTGTGGGATGGTGCCTGTCCTACCCGTGACACCCTGCAAAGGGTGGCACAGAGGGTGGCACAGGGGCACAGGGGGTGGCACAGGGGGTATAGAGGGTGGCACAGGGGGTATAGAGGGTGGCACAGGGGGTATAGAAGGGTTGCAGATGGTACAGAGGGTGTCACAGAGCGTGTCAGAGGGGTGACAGAGTAGTGTCACAAGGGTGCAGAGGGTACAGAAGGGGTCACAATGGGTACAGAGGGGTGTCACAGAGGGTACAGAAGGGGTCACAATGGGTGCAGAGGGTGTCACAGAGGGTACAGAGGGTGTCACAGAGGGTACAAAGGGTGTCACAGAGGCTGCTGAGGCCCTGGCACTGGGCTCCCAGACAAGCTGGGGCTGCCCCTGGATCCCTGCAAGTGCCCCAGGCCAGGTTGGGTGGGGCTTGGAGCAGCCTGGGACAGTGGAAGGTGTCCCTGCCCATGGCAGGGGTGGCACTGGAGAAGCTTTACCATCTCTTCCAACACATGCCCTTGTTTGATTTTAGGATGTGTTACTATGTAGTAGTCACTCCGTTGTTACACACAGTTGGTTCACAGGAACCCCTGTTAAATTTAGTAGGATGACTTGTGAAGAAGCTATGCTTCCCCACAGCTAAAGGCATCTTGTCCTCACTTTGAGCATTTTTATAGTGGCCACAGGCTTCAATTTCTCTGCTATAAATAACATATTTCACATTTAACAACTAAAAAAATCAGCTACTGCTTTTAATGTGTCCTCTTCAGTCTTCTTACTTCCCCTGGGTATGGGGTGTGGGAGAGCTCATTAAATTTCTGAGTCAGAAAAGAGAAAACAGTAAGTAAAAATAAATATATAAATTAAAAATACACCATCTGTGGTATAAACAGGGCACTCTGAAATGTTAGTTAAAATTTCCATAAATGTGACACATGATAAAAAGAGCAGTAGCACAAAGCAAAAGAAGAAAAAGACTTTTAAGGCTAATAAACTTAGCACTGTAAAGTGACACCTGACACTTCAAAGTGAAGGAATGGAGAGTTATTTATGTGTTTTATCTCTTTAACAGAAAACAAATTAATAGTTCTTTTTTTTTAAATAATAAATTACTTGCGAATCTAGCATGCCTATATAACCCACAGTGGAGTCAAGGGTGGGAGGAAGTTTTGGCATTTTATGTTTTTCCCTTTTTTCCTAATACTTTAAAAAAATCTTCTCGGTCCTTCAGTGTCAAACTAATCTTCTTCCTTTTATCTTTAACTCCCTTCTTACTCCTCTTTGAGGAAATAAATCCATTTAATACCCTTAGCATGAATGCAGACAAGCATTCTGGAAAATAAATCCAGCCTGGTCTTTCTTTCCATGTTTTTTCCCTGTTTTCTAGCGCAGAAGCTAAATTTCAACAAATTGAAAATAATCCTCTATAACAGGATTTTAATGGTAATAAATTGCAGCTTCGGCATAAAAGTAAGATATCAAATGTACAAGGTGATTGGACAGTATATTCAGGGAAGTTAAATAGATTATTTGTAGGTGATGTTTATGAAAAGAGAACAAAGTGGTTTTCAGCAGTTGAAGGCATTAGGTTAGCAGTCATAGCACAAAGTCAAATTTAAATTTTACAAACCAAATTGCTGGTAAAGATACAACTTCTGTATGAAAGGGAGGAAATCCTGATTCAGGATTAAAAATCAGTAAGTAACATGACGCATAATCAGCAGGCTCATGAGTGTCCTGCCTCTAAACCTCATAAGCAGAAACTCCTTAAAACCCTGGATGCTGAAAGGACAATGGAAATGATGGGCGAGGAGGAGAAAAGCAGATTTAGCAAGCTACATCTTGATGAGCTATTAGGCTTGAGAGTGAGGAAGCAAGAGAGTTGCAGCTGAAAGCTCTGTCAACCTGCTAAATACTTCAAAGGAAGCAGATTAAATTTAAAAAAAGAGAAAAATCAGTTATATTTGGAGATCCACAGCTGTGTAAATAGAAAGTCCTTGCTGGCTGGGGAATGCAGTCTGGATGAGTTCCTCCAAGGGAGATCAGGAGGTTCTTAGTGGAATTGGTGGATTCTGATGTGATTTGTGACTGCCCGCACTGGGCTCAGTATGGCTTTGGCTCCCTGGGCAAGGCAGGGCACAGGGAGTGACACAGCCCCTGCTCCTTGTGCCCCTGCGTGCCTGGGCTGAGTCCCAGCTCCTGGATGCTGCAGAGGGGAGGTGCTGGAGCCCCTGCGCATGGCCAGCAGTTCCTGTGCTACCCTTTCCCTCTTGCCAGCAGCCTCCCCTGTCTCCCTTCCCTGCAGAGCTGCTCTCTGACCTGTGAGCTTGACAAGGGAGGGAAGGGGGGAAGCTCAGCCAGCTCAGACACTGCTCTGTGCCTGGGAGCACACCTGAGGGGGTGAAGCAGGGGGAAAGGGAACAGGTATCACCACTGGGAGCTGCATTTTTGGCTTGTGGGTGCTGGGAATGCACGTGTGTGTGGAAGTGTTAGGAAGACACATTTTCACGTGTTCCGTGTTCGGAGGATGAGATGTCCCCCAGCAGAGATCTGGTGTGGGTGCCGGGGCCTGATGGGAGCAGTCAGTGCTGTTACTTTGAGACAAGACTATTTTTGGGCTGTATCTGTGTATTGCTGCATGTAATGGAGCCCTGAGATGTGCCTTGAGCCCCTGACGTGAGCAGAGGAAGAGCAGCCGAGAGCACAGCAGGCACAGTGTCCCCATGGCAGCTGGCCCTCAGAGCTGCTCTCCTGAGCAGGCAGCTGTGCAGGAACTGTCCTTGTACTCCCTGTCACAGGGACTTGTATGGACTATTCTGAGTTTGAGGAGTCCCTGCTATGGGATGCTAAAAGGCAGCTTTTGTTTTGAGGCATAAATATGTGCTTGGCAAAAGTGATGTGCAAAGTTTTGGCAGTGTGCTGATAGTACATGAAAAATAAGGGACTTGATGTTGTCCTAGAACTGAGATGTTACATTTTAATAGTGAGACTGATTTGCCCAGTTGAAAATTTACTGAGGAATGAGATAGAATATCCATTCCTTAATGTGCCAAAATCAAAATGGGCATATTTCAAAAGATAGAGGGTAGCTGGAATAGCTATTACAGGCTCACTTCAGGAAGAAGTTGGTGGTAGACTGTGGTTGTCAATATGCAGGAGGTCAGACTGGATGATAACAATGGTCCATTTCAGTTCCTATAAATTGGTGAATCTAATAATTTCAGTAGAAATGCTGCCTCTGAATGTCATTTGCCCTGTGACCTCACCCATCTGGAGGTGTTAAGCAGCTGTAAAGTAGATGCAAGATCTACTGATCTACTTTCTTCACTAGGACAGTAAAAAGGTGTTGTGTGGAATTTGGATTGAAAGCTTTATTCAGAAACCTGTCTGCAAGTTTGTGGGGATGGGAGGAGGGAGCCCATCTAGCCTGGATTCTCTTTTATCATATTTTATGTTCTCAGGTCCCACATTGAAAATAATATATTCTCTGCTGGATGTAAAAGAAAAGTCACTTATATATTTTTTTCATTGTTTTTATTCAGAGGCAATGTTTTTGACCCAAAGATGAAGCAGATTCTCATCTTTTGTGGCCATTTTTCACCTTGAATCTTTTTTTGTATTCTTTACAATATTCATACTTGCATTGAGAAGCCAAATTTTTGAAGGTGATCCTAGGTG
The DNA here is from genome assembly GCA_034509185.1 of Euphonia xanthogaster. Taxonomy (NCBI): domain Eukaryota; kingdom Metazoa; phylum Chordata; class Aves; order Passeriformes; family Fringillidae; genus Euphonia; species Euphonia xanthogaster. The sequence goes on along the minus strand of JAYDZK010000039.1, from coordinate 6,041,525 downwards.
AATAGGATTAAGCAATGCAGGTCAAACTACTTACTTAATCACTGTATATTCTTCATGCAATTGGCAAGAAATTATATTTCATACAGCATTCTTTATACTCTCAAATTTTAGTGTTCTGAGAGGAGAAAAATGAAAGGCAAATATCACGACCTTTTGTATCTCAATGACCTGAAACTGGAGATGGGTTGCAATTTAAATACAGAATTCAATCCTAACTTTAAAGTATCAGTAGGCACTTGTAAAATATGTCTAGGACATTCAGAATGGAAAAGATATAATATAATATCCTTCCAGGGAGAAGAGCTCTGAAAATTGCCATTTTCCTTTCACACATTAAGGCACTTACTGATTAAAATTCATGAATTTGATTAAGAAAAAGTAATAATTTTTCCCCAAAGCAAAGTTGTTTTTCCTTTTAATTGTTCTATTTGTTTCTAGTGTAGGAGGGATAAATAATGTTTTGGTTTTAAGCCAGAAAAAAATGCTGATTTTTTTTTTTACTGTTTTCATATGCAGAAATGTTTCATTCTTTAGAATTATCATTAGTGACACAACTATGCAATTTATACTCAGTGTTCTTTAATAGAATGAATTCTGACAGCCAAACATCAGAAGTTAATCTAATCATGAGTGTCACTAGGCAAAAAAAGTCAGACTTAGCTGAGGTGTTCTCCTTCTCTGTCTGACAATGTGCTCAGCCCCATGGGAACCAACAAAGAAGAATTGTACCTATAGCACAGAGAGTGAAATCTAGGAAATGACAGACGTGCAGGAATGACCTGCTTCCCCCTGAAATTAAACTAATGAAGGATTTCCTTGAACAGGCTGCATGGGCTGAGGTGTCAGGAGGGCAGTGGAACACTGGGGCTGGGGCAGAAGCCCTAGACTCTGCCTGTGCTGGCCATGTTTGGCCCTGAGATTGTATGTCAGGGATCCCTGCAGCTCCAGCAGGGGATTGTGTGTCAGGGATCCCTGCAGCTCCAGCAGGGGATTGTGTGTCAGGGATCCCTGCAGCTCCAGCAGGGGAATATAACAGCTCCTCACCACATTATTTGTCCAAATGAGAGATAAGGTGCTCAGGTCTGACCATTGCCTTGAACTGACACATGCTCAGAAGTGCCCACCCTGATTATCCTTCCAAGATCTTTAGAAAGTGCTGAGCACCTGCATTTTAGAAGTCCTGGTTGATTGGAAGTTCTCAGCATGGGGGTTCCAGCTGTTAACGCAAAGTCCTGACTGAAGGAAAGATTTTTTTACGGAATAGAAAAGGATGGTCCAGCTGCCCAGCAGCAGTGTAGCATAGCTGTGATGGCACAGGCCTGCACTGAACGATCTGAAGTGATGCAGATGATCCAGACAGGCTCAAAACAAATACAGGCTCAAGGGAAATATAGGTTGCCTATTAGGAAAAAGTTGTTCATGCAAAGGGTGATCAAGTTCTGGCATGGCTGCCTGGGGAGGTGGTGGAGTCACCATTCCTGGATGTGTTATAAAAAGCCTGGATGTGGCACTCAGTGCCATGGCTTAGTGGAGGTGTTGGGGCTGGGTTGAATTCAATGGTCTTGAAGGTCTCTTCCAACCTCGTGGTTCTGTGATTCTGTGAAAGGTGTTTCAGCTCCTCACTCCAAGGTGCAGCAGAACTGTGACTGGCAGGCATTGAAATGGAGTTGCAGTTACTTCTCCTCCCCCTCTGGAGCCAGAGATGCTCTCTGTCTCTGGGCTGGACCAGCTGGGCTCACACAGCTCTGCCCACCAGCTAATCAGGAAACCTTTGGTGGTTTTTCTGACTGGAGTGGAGCAAAGGTAAACATTTGGACTCATCAGGAACATGATGAACAAAGCGAAATCTGCCATCAGTGTTTGCTGAGATATGTGTGCCTTAAGGAAGAAATCCTTGTGTTGAAGCTGTTATAACCAGCTCTTGCTGTTTGTTTCTCTGACATTCCATTGTCTTCATGAGGTCAGCAAGGCCACTGCCCCAACAAAGACCTAAGTCAAGTCTCTTTATGCATGAGCTTTCAGTGAGCTTGTTTTTTCTGGTATGAGACTCCTGTGTATCCAATGTCAGGGAAGTAAAGGTTCTCCAAGTGAACACAGGTATTTTTGGTAAGACTTTTAGACCTCATCAATGTCTAGCCTGAGTATTAGTGGTTTTTTGAATATGCAGGCAGAAAATACCAGAGTTAAAAATAGGATATACAACAAGGTTTTGTAATTAGTGCTGACCAGCATGCAAATCCCAGGAATAGCCATTAAATGACAAGTGCAGGATGTGGGACAAGAGGAAGAAGCTGGTTGGTCCTCTCCAACTTCTGGGTTTTGTTGACAAAATTTTTCCCCTCTTAGGCATTTTGTCTTTAATGTTCTCTAACAATTATTTTCTCAGTTTTTATTTCCTTGCAATATTTGATATTTCTAAAGCTCCAGCTGCCAGGTTGGTAGCATTTTGCAAGAGCCAGCTTTTCATTTCTTAAAGTGCTATATTTGCTTTTGCTTCTCATTGTTCCAGAGAAGTTGAAAACATGAACCATAACACCAACAAAGAAAACTAAAAAAAAAAAAAAAAAAAGGAAGGAAAATAGAAGAATGAATACCAAAGCCATTATTTTGGAAACAAGATCTTTACATCTACAACAATTTGCTTATAATTTGGAGGAAGGGTGAGATTTTGTTATCCCTCCTAGTTATTGTGTTTCTTTACAGGGAAGAACTATAACACACTCTATATGGAGCATGAACTGTAGTTGACTTATTAAGAACAGCACAAAGCAGAGTGAAAAGCAGTCGTGAATTGTAGAAGAACTCATTTGTCTCTGTCTCAGTTTACCTTTCTAATAGCAGCCAAGTTCTGTGTTTTTTCAGAGGCTGGGACTTTGCCCTCTGTTTCCACAGACCAGCATTTTGCTTCCTGTAAATAGAACAGCTCACACGAAGAAAAATGCTAAGTCTGTAACTCTTTGGCCAAAATTGCTATTGAATGTTATTCAAATGTTAGGGTTTTTGTCTTTTCCTATTTTTTTATCAAGCTTATTTCACAAAATGAGATTCGGTCCTAGGAAAATGCTTTGAGATTTTGTAATTAAAAACAATTGTTCTAGAAATATTAGTTCTTTAAAGAGAGGTTTATCTGTTATGGAAATAAACCCCAGCATAAATAATACAGTGAAAAGGTAAGATTGAGTCAATTGTTCCTGTGCTTTCTACCTTAAAATTGAATTATTCATTATTTCCTTTAAAAATGCACAGAAAATAACATTTTTTCCTAACTTAAGACTGCTGCTGAAGTTGCACATTAAACAAAAATAAATCTATGCCTAGACAGCTTCCATGAATTCTTACTAATTACCATCCTTCAAGAGTTACCTGTTTTGTGACTTCTCTGAGTTTATATCTGAAAGCAAAATCAGATGCCATTTCCCAGCTGAAGTGCAGTTTGTTGTAATTTCTTACAAGTTTTTAGATTATTTCTTTTTACCATGTTATTTTTTGGATAGGGAGATACTAGAGTTTTGTCATATTTCTGGTTCACTCATGTCTGTATCAACTGATAGGAAATTACCAAATAAGTGAATTGAAAATTTTATCATCCCAAAGCACATTTCTGGGAGGCTGGTGAAGGAGCAGCTCTGTTACACTAGGGCTGCTTTGGGAGGGAGGTGGGCAAATGGCCTTTGTCTGTCTCTGAATTGAACCCTCATTTTTGGAGCTTACCCTAAGAAACCTGTGAAGGATACAACTCAGGATATAGTAAACATATTTTCTGAATAGACTATATGCTTATGAAAGAACCAACACCCTCTGTGACAGGGTTAAATAACTTGTGTAAGGGCACTTGGCTTCAGGTCAACCACAGGTCTGCTAACCCAGAGGATTTTTTACATTTTGTGACCTCTCTTCTGCCTGTGACCTCTACAAGTTCTGTCATTTGGCAAAATCTCTCTACAGGTTCCACTTGGCTCTTCTCTCTGTCTTGCTGCTCCCTGTAGGATGTCATTTTCCATCGGGCTCTGGGGTGTGGAGAGGGAGGCAATATTTGGGGTACACAAGGCTGACCTCATGGAGAGCTTCACATAATGGCATTTTGCACTAGTACATTTTCCTGGGAAACCCAGGAAAGGATGGATTGTAGTATCATATGGATTTATGACAAAATATTCTGCCTGTGAATTCCCTGTTTTCAAGGAAGATGATTTGGGTTCTTCAAAAGTCTTGATGTGAACAGGGCACTGGAATTTCCTGTCTTGATGGCACCATTTTCCTTGGCCTGGGTTAGACTCTAAACCTTTTATAGCTGGGAAACCTGGAGCTCTTTGAAGACTGCATCATACCAGTGCTTGTAGAAAGAGGTGACATTTCACATTGGAGGCAGATAGAAGAAATATTTGGTGTGTGGATTTCAAGCAAATGATGGATGCTGTAATCTGTTCATGGGATAGGAATGTTAAAGCCCCAGGGAACATAGAATTATCTGGCCAGTGAGGCAATGAAAAGGACATAAATAATTGATTTATCATATGTTTCTGCATCATTGCACAAGGTTTCCACCTCCACATACCAGGATACATATTTATTATCATATATGATATTTCACATAGGTAGAGTTAATGCATAGAAATGAATACCCAAAAGCTCATGAATGAAACACCATAAATATATTATAGAAAACAAGCAAATGTACCAGTAAAGGTTTACTAATCAATATAGCATTTCACATGGATGTTTCTAAGGAGGAAGGGGACAAAGGAGGAACAGTAGAGCTGGGGAAGTGCTGCCAGGTCATAGGCCTTGAACTGGGAAATGAAAAGCTCTCCCTCCTCTGCAGTGAGCTGTGATCATTTCCTTTCCATCTGAAGAAAAATTGTTTTTTTTGTCATTGATATTCAACCTTCACAGTGGGTTGTGAAAGAAACTCCATTTGCATCTTTAGATAATCATCCTGCTATTTTTTTTTCACCAAAGAAGCAGCTGGTGCCTTGTCCATTGTGCAGAGGAAAACATATTTCATCTCTATTAATGTTCAGAGAAGGTCTTGTTTTAATTTATGACCTATAGTGTTAATAGCCATCATCATTTTAATGAACTAATTAGATTAATTACAGTTATTGCACATTATTATTATTATTCTTACCATGATCACCATGGGGAAAATTTTAAGTATTAGAAATCAAGAATTGTATTATTACAGCTCTAATTTGTAGTGTGCCAATATTTCCCCAGTAGGCCCCAGTTGTGTGGCATAATAATGGAATGATTTTAATTCATAATTTAGCTGCAACATTATGAAGAGAGTTTCTGATTTTTCAATACTTGTGAACTTTTTTTTTGGTTTTGTTTTTTTCTTTTTTAATTCTTCACTCTCTTTGAACAGTGTCATGGCAGGGTGAATGTTGAGGTAAAAATAATTTAGTCCCTTGCTTTGTATTACTAAGATGAAATTTGGGTACTTGTTTTCTGAATGTGTCTGAGCCCAGCATTTGCTTTGACTGGAAGAGTTGTATTACTGTGCTTTGTGGGCAGTAGGTCATCACAGATGCTTGTAGCCTGTATCTCACAGATGTCTATACCTAGGTTTGTGTTATTATGGTCATATTAAAATTGGGATTTGGAAGTAAATATTAGCTTTTATGTGAATAACTTTTAAGTGTAGTGTATGCTCTCTTTCCTCCATTTTGTTCTATCTATCTTTACAGCCTTATGTTACTTTTTTTATGCACATGGGAGGGTCACTCTTTGCCCTGTTTTTCATGAAATGGATATAAATTTGCTTTTACAAGTTTAAAAAATTCAGGGAAAAAGCCTGAATACAGATGTCTCAATAAGTGAGACATCTTCCTTTAAATCAAGAAGAACCTACAGTGATTTTTCAGAACCCATTTTTACAGCCTCTTTTACAGAGATGGTCTTTTGCCTGAATGTTTTGTGTGTATGTGTCAAATAGAACGGGACTGTCACCCCAGGATCAGTTTTGCAAGTAGCAGGAATGGAAATGATGATAATTAGGGTATTTCCTTGTATTAACACAGTTTTCCCAATCCTATTGAGATGCTCCAGTCAGACGTCATAGCATGTACAAAGAGGCTCTGTGAGAATGTGTTCAGACTGACAGCAAAGAAGCTGGGGGCCAGAGAACAAAGGAATGATCAAAACCTGGCTTTGCAGGGAGGGAGCAATGGAAGGAGTAGAAAATTCAGACCACCCCAGACAGCAGGTGCAGCTGTTTCTGAAGAACAGTTAAAAATGCACCTGGTGAACAAGGATTGTGTCACAAGGCTGTGAGAGCAAATTGTACCTGAGAGAGGCAGGGAGGGATCATTCCAGAGAAAATGACTCCAGCTGAAGGGTGAGGCAGCAGAAGTTGTGCTTTTCCACTGATACTGAGAGAAACAGTCAAGGGCATAGGACTTTTGGGAGGAAAGCAAAAGTCAGACCTATTTGACATCCCAGGGATCCATTACTGGGGACTAGAATGATTGAAGTAAAACTCATGTCATGTTGAAACATTAGTTACTCTATTTTGCCCTGTTCTGCCTCTCTAGTTCATAAGAAAACAATTATATTTGCAGTTTCTTACCTCTGGTTTTAGTTAAAGAGGACAGGCTATTTTTGATGTAATCTAAGAGGTGTGGTACAAACCACTTTCTTTTGCCCCTGAAGTCAGTCATGCTGATGTTGGAAGCTGTGGTGGTTTAAACTCACAGGGAGCTCAACACCCACAGAGTTGTTTGCTTGCTCCCCACCCACACCAATGGGATAGGGGAGAGAATAGGGTAAAAATTTGTAAAGTTTGTGGCTTGAGATAAAGACAGTTTATTAGGACAGAAGTTGAAAGTATAATTATTATTATTAATAAAAATTAACAGAATGTAGAAAGCAAGCAATGTACAATGCAACTGCTTCTGTCCTGCTGAGGGATGGCCAGCCCATTTCTGAGCAGTGTCTCCCTAGTTTGTTTAGTGACCATCACACCACATGGTCTGGCCTATCCCTGGGGTCAGCTGGGGTCCCCTGTCCAGGCTGTGCCCCCTCCCAGCTCCTGGTGTACCCCCAGCCTGCTCACGGGTGGGGTAACACAGCCCTGTGCCAGCTCTTAGGAAGGAAATTAACTCTATTCCAGCCCAAACCAGGACAAACCCAAGCAAAATGGCCCTTGCAGATTCTTGTTTTGCTTTATTTCAGTTAAATGGTTTGTAAAGATTTACCTTGCCTTTGCCTAAATTGTGAATCACAGCACTGGGGAAAAAGATGGGCACACTTGGTCAGTGTGTGTGAGATGAAGAAAAACATTAATAAGATTGATGATTCCTACAATAACTCATTACTTGTGTCTGGATATGAAGATACTCTCATGCTGGAAAAGGCTGTAAAATTAGTTGATAAACTGATGATAAAATCCTAAATCAAAATAAAATCTGTCACAAAGTTGCAGCGTCTTTAAATTGACTGCAAAGAAGCCTTTTTATGTGCAATTTCACTAACACTCAATAGGTAAATAGAACATATTTGATTTAGTTGTGCCATTTTCAAGTTGTGTTATCTGACAAACTTAGTACAGAATACATAATTAGATCATGCTACTGTGTTTGTGATAATGAATGCTACATTCACAATACTTGAAGCTGCACATTAAGCAGGTATTTAATTTTTATGGTTGTTTTTGACAGGTAACATTTTTATCCTGAACATAAATCTGTCAGAAATTCTATTTGTACTAAAGGCTTACATGTAGTATAGGACAATTTTGATTTTTAACTGGCAAATTTGTGCAAGCATTTTATTTTCTAAGCAAAGTAGCTTTAAAGAAATTCACTGTAATTGCCATTTCTTTATTGTATGACCTCATTAACAGTATAAAGCAGGCTTTAAAACACTTAAAATTATAGTAGTTATCAAAATGTTACATATTTCACAAGTAAAAGCCACTTGATACCAAAAACCCCCACTTTTAGTTGCTGGCAATTGATAGAATGTGAATGAGCAAAAGCAAAGAATTCAAAGTTGACATCTGACAGCTTTGAACTGGATCTGGTAGATGAAGGTGCCTCTGTGTTTCTGTTCAGGTTAATTTTACTGGGTAGTAAAGCAGTGGGAAACATGCCACAAGAAGAAGAGGAAACATGAGAAAGCTCAAACATGGCCCCGAGTTTCCAACCTAAATGTGGTACTGTGGGTTCTAACACTTTGCAGGAACTGCCTTGTATGTTCTGAATGCAGTGACTAAAGTGTAATCCTTAGAGTTACTGTTCATTGCTAATTAATTCATCACAATACTGGGTTTGCTGCCCCCTCATGCTGGCCTGTTTGGCTGGAGGAGGAGAATATTGTGAACACATATGTGGATGATACCAAATAGCTGGATTCACAAAGCCAAATTTCTCTCCTACAGAAACAAGATAATCTACTTTGGCACCAGACCTTATCTTCTCTTTATTATTACCAATATGAATGTAATGGAAAGAAATTACTTTTGGACATGATGCAGAAAACAGATTTAAAATATGTAGCCACTCTAATTGTAGTTTCTGCACTCATGATCTCTCTGGTGATTTTGGTTGCTAGGGTAAAAGTGAAATAGCATGGAAATCTCTTGACAGTCCTTTTGACTCCTACAGTCCCAGGCTGCATTTACTTCAGGAAGATCATTTAAAATGGGGGAAATAATTTGTCCTTACTGCAGTTGTGTGTGAGGCCTTCATAACACTTGGATCCTCAGCAGGGTGAATAATGGGGGACAGACGTGAGCAATCAGGGATGGGAGCGAATGCACCCTGCACTTACTGCAAACACCCAGGCTGAGGTAATGTGGACATTGGGTCAGGCTCTGAGAGTGCAGGGGGAAGCCTGGCCCAGCAGATGAGGGTTTAATAGACCTTCCTTCCTTTAAGATGCTCTGGAAAGTGCAGAAATACACACTGGGGAGCCTGGAGAGCACACAGATAGGTGTGTGGAATAGAGGCTTATCTACAAATAAGTCCAAGAAGAGGAAGATTATATTTATCATACAGCAATTGGGAAAAGCAGTGTGCCTGTGAATCAGACACTGCATCTTCTTCTTTATCTGCAGAGCAGATAGTGGAGAAACATGGATGTGCCCTTTTCTGTGAAGTTTGCATTCCTGCCTCAGAATGGAAACTCTCCAAATCCTCTGAAAGTGACACCAAAGTGATGATTAACTTTATAGGCTAAATCACCTTCATTAAGTTTCATCTGATCAAATTAAAGCTTTTTTTTTTTAAGCACTGCTTTAAAAAAGAAACAATTAACACAACTACTCTGGGCCCCTGAGTATAGATACTGCAGTCCCTAAGATTGGAGGCTGTCAAAATTTACTGCCTGTATCATCTGAAATATGAATATTTTATTCTAAATACTTTGGTTAAGGCTTGCTTCTCACGATGTGGTAGAATTTAATGAACATGCTTTCCTAAATAATTTTATGTTCTGTAGTGCTTTAGTGAAAAGGTAGGAGCATATAATTCTCAGCTGCATCAAGAAAATGAGTTGTGCCAATTACTTAAATTGTACTTTGAGTAATTTGTGCTGTATCTCTGCAGTTAATTAATAACTTCTACACCTGGCTTTTGTTAGAGGCACCCCCAACCCCCCTCCCCACCTTTGGTTTCTCATCTTTACGACTGTGCTGGGTGCATTGTTCCTTCCAAGACTGTTTGTTGTACATTTGACAAAGATGAACAGCCAGGATGAGTGCAGATGGACAAAGATGATGACTGCAGGTGGCAAATGGGGGTCAGAAGCATAATGGGTACAATTTCAAGGACTATTCAGTCATTATCTGAAGGAAATATTTAGATACCAGTGTGGGGTATGACAATTTCATCCTGCTGGATGAATAATAAGAAATTACATTGATGGCCAATGCAGTCTATTTAAATGACACCTCACTTGATGTGCACAGGATAAAAGAAAGGGGTGGCAAGGAAGCAACTGTGGGACAACAGAGACAAGTGCTGTGTGACCTGGGAAAGCTCAAAAAGAGCCTGTGGAGGGAGACCCCATCCTGCAGGGGAGCACTGGCTAAAGCCCTGGAGTTTAGAGCCAGAAGGAAAAAAGCAGTTTTAGATTTAGTAGAAATAGATCCCTTACTTTTACTTCATAGGAAAAAGCATTCCTGAAGCCAGGAAAAAAATGTGTTTGCTGGTATTTAAAGTAGCCTGGGAGCCTATTGTGAGCCTGGCTCAGGAGGTGGTGGGGAAAGCCTCATCTCTGGGTGCTGGTGGGATCTGCTGATCCAAGCCAAAGGAGGAAGGATCTCAACAAGTAAAAGCACAACCCAAAACCAATCCCAGATAAATGTGGGGACTGGTCCTGCCTGCAGCTGGGAGTGGTCAGCCCTTCTGACCCTTATCAAGCTCAATTAGTTTCTACTAAAATCCACAGACAAAAACTGAACCAGACTGCTCAGATTGTGCCCTAGAAACAGGGGCACCATTGGACTGTGGGGCACAGAGGAAAATTGGAAGAGTTCTGTGAAGGTAATTACAAAGAAGAATTAATGAGTTATGCTTCTTAAAATCTCACAATTCCTAGCTGGCCTAACAGTGGGTGATTGTCATCTGCTTTCAAAAACAAAAGGATGAATTAATGCATTTCCAGACAGTCATGTGGCTGATCACTTTTATTTGCTGCTTGTTTCTTTTGTTCTTTCTTCTCAAGGAACTTCCTTGCTCTTCATTGTTAAGAAACATTTAAGTAAGTCAGTTATTAGACATTATGTGGCTAAAGGCAATTTTAAACTCTTTAATGCAAGTTTTAAACTCTTTAAAGAAATTCTCCTTATGATGAAAAGTGTGATGATGTATAAAAAGGAAAACCTAAGAATTAATTGGATTTTGATTTCAAGGTTTTGATTGTGGGCTGTGTATTTTAAGAAATATGATCAAGAATGTGGAATTTCAGATACTTGTCAGAGCGTCTTAGTAAATCCTCAGGAATTAAAAGTAGGTCAGATGTCTCTGTAAAATGTATTTTTTTTTAGAAACTATTTGGTAATAATTTCAATTTGTGTTTTTCTGTACATTTATGGAGGTAAATTGGTTCTCAGCCAGTTGGTGATTCTTTTTCTGAGGAACACCCAAATGAAAGAGGAGTTTAGTGCTATTTTTTTAAAGTAAGAGCCTTTATATGAGTTGGTGAACTTTTAAATTCTTTCTCTATTTTAATTTTTAGCAATTCTCTGGAATGGTTGCAGGCTAAGTACTGCACCTGGAACAGTGCAATTATGTCATAATGAGCTAAGTAGAATATGTCATATGAGCTCTAATAGAATTGCTAGAAGTGTTGTTTATGAGCATTACAGTCCCTAAGCCTTGGACACTTCAAGGTATAATACAAGTAATCCTGTGCCATTTCCCATTTTCCTGAGGTGCAGCATTATCATGGTTACAACTTTCTTCTTGTAACTGCATTAATGGAGAAGGGAAAGAAAAGGGAAGAATGAGACGGACAAATGATAGGAAGGAGCCCTTTTCCCAGAAAGGGAGAGGAGCAGATGGTTTGCATGATCTCGTTCTTGGTGTCCTGGTGCTGCTCTAAGATCCTGTTCAGCTCAGGGCAGAGGACATTGTGTGTGTTTAATTGTCAGGAGCTGCTCTGGCCTCAGAAAGCAAACAATGCCAGTCTTGTGATAACCAGTCAGGGAGGAGCCAACAAGGACAATTCTAAAACGCTTTCTATAGCTGTGCCCCTCTCTCAGATGTGCTTCCTGAGCTTCACATGCACCTGTGGCACTGTTCCACCCCGCTGCAAAAAGGGGAGTCAGGGAGGATGCTTTTCTGATAGATTTCTCAGATGAAAATCAAGTGCTAATGTGGCAATATTGTATCTGAGAACTGCTTACAGATAAAGAAGATTAAGTGTTCCTACCGAAAGGGGATAGAAAAGAAAGCAGAGAGGGGAAAAGGAGAGCCAGAGAGAGAATCAGAAGACAGGGACAGATCCACCCCTCCAGAGAAACAGCCCTGGGTTGTCACAGTGGCGAGGAACCTCGGGGGGAGCAGGGGAGCACGGCAGGACAGGTGGGGACAGGGAGCACAGCCAGGGAAGGAGCAGGACCGCAGAGAAAAAAAGGGGAGGGGGGGAGTAGGGCCAAGCTAACACTCGAGTTGTGTCACAGTTTGCTGCTGTTTGAGCTAAAGCTGCTCCCACAGCCTGATGTCCCAGGTACCCAGGTGTGTGCCCCACCAGGAGCTGGGTGCTCGCTCGCAGCTCGGTCATGGAAGCTTCCAGTCCCCTGATCAGCTGCCAAAAGCCTCCCTGGGGACAGGGCTGCCAGCATGGGTACAGCCCCTAGGGTCATTCTTCACCTTGTGCATAGCACATGTTGAGGCATAAATAAGAATCAGATTGGTCTCTCTCAGGCACGAGGAGTGGAAGAGGCTGGTGACCTGTGGCACATGTGTACTACAGACAGGACCAGCACAAGTTCTGGATGGCACAAGACAGATCTCTGGGTTGGGAATTGCAGCATGCTGAGAGAAGCATCAGAATCCAGGCAAAAGAGGGAAAGGGGGTAGAAACCCTGATGGACAACTTTCTGCACAAGGTCCTTCTTGCACACTTAACCCCCAGTTTGGAAAGGAAGTGCACCATTTGTTATATCCATCTTCAGAGGGTGCTGGAGAATGTGTCAGCTTAAAAGGCCTCTTTCCAAGCCATTTGTAATTTGGCTACTACAGCTACTTCTTTCTCTATTGGGCTTTTCCATTGCTTTCTGCAGCAATTCAGAAGCAAAGCCAGTTCCAGCTGTGTTAAGGAAGCTTAATGGCTGCTCTTTTTTTTTTTTTAATTTTTTTTGTTTGTTTTTTGTTGTTGTTGTTTGGTGGTTTTTTTTGTTTTTGTGTTTTTTTTTTGGTTTTTTTTGTTTGTTTGTTTGTTTGTTTGTTTTTTCTTTTTTTTTTCTTTTTTGTTTCATGCTGTTGCAAAGGACTGCTCGCTGGTCCCTTGTGTTCTCAGACAACTGTTTATTTTCTTGTCATTTTCATTTCACTGGTTGAGGAAAAATGGCTATAATAAACAGTGATGAGTGTTGGTCTGGCAACAAATCCCACTCAGCTTGGGGCCATACACAACACAGCCCCCAAACCAACCCAGCTTACCTCCCAGAGGCTGCTCCCTGTCTCCACTGGTGAGATGCATCAGCTCTGTAACTCTCAAACACTGCTTCATCACCCTTACTCTCCTTGAGGGCTTCTCTGTGTTCATATCATGAATTTCTGCTCTCCTGGTCCTAACCCAGCAGCCTGGTGAGGTGCTCTTGGAGTGCAGTGTTCATTCAGATCACAGAGAACAATCAAGAAGTGGATGGCAGGTACATAGAAGAGAAAATGTTAATAAGTTTTGGGGGTTTCACTGATTACACGTACACATCACATGGGTAGCTTATAGAACAAAATGTCTCTCTGGATGTTATTAAAAGTTGAAAACAAGCCATACAGTTGAAAATCTCTGTTAGCAAAGAGTGCCCTCAGGCAGCTCAACTTTTTAATCTTGATTTTATTTATTGAACAGAACGTAAATAACATATCAGCAAGATTAAAAGGAGTGAAAGGCAGAGAAAACTCAGTTTTGGTATGCTTTATATTAAGTAATTTGTTCAGTCAACCAAAACATGTTTCTTAGAGCTGAAGGGAACTTAGACATTGTTTTGGGTGCTATTTTTGAAAAATCTTCGTAATGTTAGACATATAGACATCTGATTTCGAGAAGGGATGGAAGAACATTGTGTTCAGACAAAATCGTAACTTTTCAAGCAGTGTTGCTGGCATCCTGTGATTTTTCATTAAGATGTGTCCTTACTGAAGTGATGAAGTATCTAGATAAATCTCCAGACATGAAAGCCTAATTTTTGATTAAAAGCAATAAATTCATGAAAATATGCTGCTGATTTGCATTTGTGATCAAAGTGTAAGTCATGCATGAGCCTGTGGAATGCGAATGGCAACTCCAGTAACCTTCAAACTTAAAGAAAGTGGATTAAATATTCTCATAAACAGCCAACAAAAAAAAAAGGGAATTGCATGGAAAATGGGAAAGCTTTTTGGAATATCCATCCTGCTGTAAATAGGAATACTCTTGGATGTGACACATATATGTATCCAAGATTAATACAAACATACTGAAGTTACTGGTGCAAGTTTGAGCCTCTACCATGACAGCACTATTCAGTGATTTTTGCTTCTATCTAAAAAATTTGAGTGATAATCATAGAACAGAGGAATGACAAAGCAGACTTAGAAAAGTAAAATCTCTTTCACCAGAGTGAGAACTTTCTAGTGCTACAAGTGGCTGATATCTGCCTGGGGGCCAGTTAGCTCAGAGTGATGGAGTTGGAAATGAGCCTGTCACGGGACCAAAACTGCTGTAGCCCAAACTGGTCTGGACTGGAGTTTGCCTGGTGGCCAGTGAGGTCCAGTGGCAGTGCTTGGAGAAGAACTGTTTGCTTTAAAAAGAACAGCAAAGACAAAGACTGATAACTTTCTCAGATGCACCAGTAATCCTGTTAGCAGGCAGATGATAACCTATTTAAAGTGAAATGTCTGGAACCTGAGTCACTTACATGTTGTGTTATATATACATATATATACATATATATATGACTTTTTGTTTAGCTTAACTTTTTTTTTTTTTTACTTCAAATATGGGAATCATGGAATAATTTGCACTTTAAAAGATGTTACCCAAGAACCTATCACTAACATGCTTGTAAATTACAAATTCTGAAAGTAGGGTGGCATAAGGGCTTTTCTAAGTAACCAATATCTTTGTCTTTCTTCATAAACACATACGTATATTAAGACATTTATGCATTCCCTTAGTCCTGTGGGTGTGGGATACAGGAAAACTTGGCCCTTTGGATCTACATGAAAGAATGAAAGCCTGTTGTGTTTAAGTGGGCATCTGTATCATCAATATGACAAGGAAGGGATAAAAGTCAATTGAATGTTTGTGGCTGCCTTAGAGAGCAGAGGAAAAGAGGATGAAGACTGTGAGTCGAGTAATTTTCTGTCATAGCTAATGAATGTTCTCTTTTGCTTTGCATTACAGAGCCCTCTTTTGTGGTATGGGAGAAGTAGGTATTGACTGTCTTTGTATATGTCAGAGTATGTGTCAGAGGAGCAACAGATTGCTATAGGAAGAGTGAGAAACACAGAAGCTTTATCTATTGGAAATCAATAATAAAATACACGTTATTTTTTAAATAATAGAAATGTAGAAATCCATTCCTGGAACATCTAATAGCATAGTCTGATAGCAGCCCCAGCCTCTTGAGCAGAAGCACTGTGGCTTCTCTCTTTTCAACTATGGAACTAATTAACTGTTGCTACTTCCAATTTTTAACCTCGCTCTATTGGTTCATTTCATTTTTATTCTGTCTTTAATCGTAGCACGTCCATCTCAGCTTTATGTGGCATCCAGGCTTAAAATGCTGTGAATGAGTGAAAGAGCAGGCAGGAATGCCTCCAAGCTGAGAGTACCCTGTGTGAAGGTTGTTTTCTATGGAATCGCTGTAGACACCCAACAGAGACAATTAGAATATATCTACTCCAAAATACCCTCTGGTAGAGCATTGGTGACTGGCTAATTAGAGGCACTTTTACAGCCCATGGAGATAATGAGACTCTGCTGCCACCTCAATAGAAGGGCACACAATGGGCCAGAAAATTCCTTGTTGCTCAGCTTAGAGAGGGCTGAAATCTGGCAAAGGACTTGCTTCCTTTCAGGGCTATATCCTTTAATTCTCACACTGATGGCTCATCTGGCTCATGGGCTCTGCTCACTGTCCTTTAGAGCCTGCACTATTTTCTTCTGCTGCATTTCTACTGCACAACTGACTTAAAGAGGGACGCATCTGCCAAACTCTTTGTCTGCTGCTGTCTCTTCTACTGTACCTCTAGGACTCTTCCTTGTTATTTCAGCAACCTACTCCTGAAGATTTGTGTGTGAACTTTGGGGCTTCTCTTCTGCTTTATTGTTCTCCTGATATATTAAATTCAAAATAAAAATTAGGGATGATAACACAGGCTGTGATTATAAATAATTGATGCTTAGCAGCTAGTAACACAGCTTAATGCTTGAGACATGAGGTTTGTATCAAAGCTTGTTTATGTGCTGGTCTGCTAGCATTTGGTCAGGACAGAGATTGACTCAGTCTTTGCAGGAGAGTGTTTAAGCTGGAATGGACTCCTCTATAAAAGATGTGGCACATGTCTAAAGCTGCAGAACTGGGGACATTTTGGTTCTCTAACTCAGCAGTGAGGCCTGGGGCTCTGGTGCCCCCCGTTGTAAGCTGACTCCTGTGGTACCAGAGCTGATTCCCAGTCTGAGGGCTGCTGCCTCTATCCTACCTGGGGAATATGGAGTGAGAGCCTGAAAGTATTAACAGGTACATGTTAATAAAAAGAGGTGGTGGAGGCTGAACGCTTGCCTTTCCCACCAGCTTCTTCATGTATTACAAAATGTGTGTCTGGAGAGGCAGTACAGGGACTCCTGCAATAAATCTAGATTGGCCCTTGGCCAGGAGCAGTTATTGAGCTCAAGGATCTGGGCTTCTCCTGAGGAAATAAAAAAGCCTCAAAACCTCGTGTTTCTAGTTGCACAGTTTACACTGAATTAAAATATGCTTCATCTATTTAGCAGTCTGAATAATAAAAGCTGTATACAGCTGCACTAGCACTGTGCTATGCATTTTAATGACAAGTGTGTGACTACACTAGAATTGTAACTGCAATTCAGATGTTTCTTAATGCAGCCCAAATATTTTATTAGGGCTTCTTTTAAGCATGCATGCCAGAGAGGGAGGGGAAAAGAAGAGTAAATAGCATTTAGTATTTTAATAATCCTTTGTTAAAGAGAGTTAATGTAAGGGAAATATGGAAATTGTATGTTTTCAGACTGACAAGCATAATAATTTTGCCACAACATGATTAAAATGACTGTCTAAATATTTGGAGTGTCTTCTAATAAAAATATATTCAACCTGTTTTCTATGCTCAGATTAATTTGAAAGCAAAAATGACATACAGTTCAAAAGAAGGTATTAAATCAGAAAGGACCACATTGTTCTCTCATAGAAACCCTGATTTAATATTGAGACTAAAGTCTTAAACGTTTGTGTATTTTGCCAGCTTTTTAGCAGCTTGAGGCACTTTGAATAGTTTCAACAAAATGACAATAAGACTTGGGCAAAGTAAGATTCATTAGTGGAAAAAACAGAATAAAATAGACAAATATCACAAAGTGGGGGAAATAGGAAGAAAAAAGGAAAATGGCAAATTTTTTTCACTTCACGTTGGGATTTGTTTTTTTTTCTAATTTGAAAGGAGAGTGTCTGTATAAATTGGAAAGCATTCTGTACACAAAGGAAAACCTTTAGACTAAAAGTGGATAGTTATACATAATAGTCTGTGGGAAGAGTGGCAGCTCCTCATGAGGACTTTTCCCTACAAACACAATAGGTACAAGTTATATAGAGAACACAGCTCAGCTGTAGATGTTTCAGGCTTTAAAAAATATCAGCCACTCACTGCATTAGTTAATAACAAAGCTTTATCCAACTAACATTTTTCATGATAGAAATGGATGGAGTAGAAGGTGCCACATGTTTTAGTACTTCATGTGCAGCAGAGGTTGAACAGCAAAGAATGGAGCTGCACCTTGACTCCACCTGTGAGACAGCGTACCTGTGACTTGTGGCCTTTTGGTCTTAGTCTCGCTTCATTTCTGAAGTGCTTTATGTGAGCATGTGAGGTAAATATTTTGAATTAAAAATGTATTGGTTGTCGGCAAATACAGAACACTGGATCAGAATAGGCACTGGTTCTTTTGTCTTACAGCTTTGTGCTGTACATTCCCTCCGATTGTGTGTAGAGAAGTTGATTTGGGCTGCTCCTCTTTGGCTGTTGTGTCAGGTTTATCTTTTATTGAGGGAGGTTTTGGTACTTAAGTTACCAAACTGTTCATTTAAGACTGAAAAATTTATGTCTGTAGAGAGAAAGTGTGAGAGCATTTGTACATAGTTAGGCCAGTGGAGGCCCTCAGCCACCCTCGGGAGTATCAGGATAGAGCCCTTTTAGTACAAAGGAAAGGAAAATAAAACTTGTATAGTCCTTGTCACATTTTATTGCAGCATTCAATAAACATCATAAAAGTTGCATAATTAAATCCATTGCCATCAAACTACAGAAGCTATTCCTTTCTTCAGGTATTAGGGTTCAGACTTGAGGCAATGGAAAGCTCAGGTTTAGCTTGCACAGCCTAGGAATTAAATGGTCTCTGAGGAATGTAGATTTTGGATCCCTTTGATCTGAATAGCAATTCTCTATTTAACACTTCCCATCACCTTTCCACTCCCCTTGCATACAGAGCACTGCTGTACCTGCACACCACACCCTGCCCCTCTTAGGCTCCAGTGCATCACAGAAATTGCCTCACATGTGCCTCCCTTGCATGAATGAGAAAATAAGAACACCTGCACACCTGTCTGCTCCTGAGTCTGCTTGCTGACGTGCTGTGCAGGGAGAGCTCAGGAAGTCTGAGTCTAAGGCTGCATCTGAAGACAATTTCTGGTGCTTTGGAAGCATGGAGAAAAATTCAGAGGTCGTTTTTTTGTGGAGGTAAATAGATAAAATACACTGAGGGCAGGTCATATTCAGACATCATCAGTTTTCTCTACCAAGGCAGGGGAGGCCACTGCCGAGCCAGGAAAGCTTTTTGGAGCCTGATGTAGGCAGCCATCGGATGTCACTGTTGCACTGCTCAACTCGGGCTGAAGGACTGCTTCTCTAGAAAAAAATTCTCTCTCTTAAGGAAGATAAATAGGTAAGAACTGGAGGAGGGGGGTTCCAAGTCAGATTCATCCCCATGAGTAAATTGAAGCCTGGAACTTAGAGAAGATTGAAACAAGATAGGCAGGGCTTTTTCCACCAGTGTCAAAGGCAACAGAGTCCATCAGGGCACAGAGGCAAGCACTTGCTTGATTGTGATGAAGAAAGGAGAAGACCCTTTCTCAGTGACAAATCCTGGCTTGATTATTTTTAATTTTGATGAATGCATGAGGGCCCAAAGCACAAAAAGCTTTACTCAAGGAAGGGAGGAAGGACTTGGCAGTGTAGAGTCATTCTTTTCTTCCTACCTCAGGATGAAGGCATTTTTTGTGCTAAATTGGAGTCTCTCCTCATCCTTCATTCATTCTTTAGGATGTTGAAAATAGATCATTTGGGCTTATTTTAGTCCCCCCCTATTACTTATTCTTTCACTATTTCTGTGGTATTCTTTGGATCATAAGCTCTTAATTTGTGTCTTGTTAACATGTGCATATTGTAATATTTTTTCTGATAAATTTGATCAAATTAGTGTATAAATGTGCTTGTGAGCAACATATATTTTGGATCTATTAAGGAAAGAACAGATTTCCTAGTGTCGTTATAGGTCTATTTATAAAATAAGCATAGGTGTCGTAATGCAGATCAACAGCAATGGCTGGTTGAGAAATCTATGTCAAAACTGATCCCCCATAGACTCCACTGGTTTTATGTTTTCTATTTGCATAGTAACATCCAGGAGAAGAACTTAATCTCATAGGTTGCCATAGCTTACTTGTGAAAAAATAGTTTAAATTATCTTAGAAATGAGCACTATCTGTCACAAAAGTTGGTAAATAGATGCACTGATAGGGAGATATTTCTGAGTTTATTGGTGCACCTGGTTTTATTTAACACCTTAATAATCCAGAAGGTACTGTAAGCTGCATGGCTAATAAATTCACAGGTTATATTACATTTTGGAAGAGCTGTGAGATTGGATGATAACTTAAAGATCCTGCAGTTAGAAATAGAACAGAAAATAATAAATAATGTCATCTAGAAAGTATGCAAATGGAGAAACTGGTGTTTAATGTAATAAGAGAGCAATCCTTCAACACAGAGGAGATGAGATAGTGGAAACTACGGTTTTAGACTGTGAAATGTGTGTGAAATAATGGAGAAGGGATTGTCAAGGAATAGTTAGAGGACTATTATGTAATAAACTAGGCGTAGAATAATGGTGAAGACTGAATTCATACAGTTGCTTCGGCTTGCTGTGGATTTGGCAAATGAAATTCAAAATCATTAGTATCACATTTTTTGAAAGCTCCTGTGTTTCTGATGCTATTATAAGAGTCTCATTTATTATTTTCAATGAGTTTTCAGTTTCTGGCATTTAAATAAGAAAACGAATTACCTCACAAGACAAGAAAAAGAAACTGTTGATTATTAGAGCGATGCCTCTGCCTGAATCAAGGTGCAAATGAGGCCAAAGTCAGTAGTACAGATTTTATTTAACAGTAAATGTGAGGTAGGGATAGAAATAAATGGAAAAATAACAGATAGTGGGGGAGAAAGAACACAGGAAGATTGATTTAATAGAAAGATGTCAGTTCTCATGGCTCCAGGTGGTGTCCTGTTGGTCTTCTTTGGGCTTCTCGGCGGTGAGGGTCCCACAAAACATAGAATTCAATGGGTTTAGTATATCCAGGTGTACCTGAAATGGCCAGCACCCCCACTGGGGAAAGTTTTACACTGTCTTTTACAACATGCTGGATCTGTTCTAACACTGGGGGTCACGCACAGTCCTTAGGTGAAAAATAAGTTTGGGGGTGTTTGGGGGTCTTTGGTTGGTTCATGACACTCTCTAAAACATGACAGCTGCCTCTCACATCACAGCTAAGCCAGTTCTGCTCCCTCAGAAGGGGTGAATGCCCTTGGCCTAGGTGGGAATGTGCAGTTTGGTGGCCACAGACAGGCAATTGTTTCTTTGCACAGTTTGCTACAATGGGCAAAGTCCCCTGGTGACCTTAAGCAGCGTTTAAGGCATTTGTGAGCTCTAAATCTCTTAGAGAAATTCAAGTATTTTTTTAAAAATCACTGTGGTTTTAACCTTATCCTGGTATATTTGAGACTTAAGTTGTAAGTACTACTTTGGCCACACTGATCTCTTCTGCACATCAAAAGTTGACATTGATTACTAAAAGTGAAGGTGCAGGAGAAAAGTTCACCAAAAATTGTTGATTAAAGAACAAGAATTGCTGATATAGAAAAAAACAGTAAAATGAATAAATAATTTGCCAAAGTGATGATAAAACATGTGTATAATAAATATCTGAGAACACTGAAGGATAACTAGGTATAGAAAACATGCCAGCTTGCTTAAACTATGAGTAGGAATAATGGGTGCTATGAAACAAGAAGAAAAATAAATCAAACAATATTTATCAAAGTCATGAGTAAATTATTCTAGATGGTATAAATAACTTGAGAGTGGAAGTGGGTTTAATAATTCTTGAAATGGAGTGTGGAGTACAACCAACATGGCATGAAATCTGGAATTGGTATCAGGAATAAATCAGACATGGCCCATCCTGTTCCTAATACTCACTGCAGTGTGATGGTCTGAAGGCTTTCCACTTCTGCACCATCACAATATTCTCCATGCTTATATTGTGGTGTGGTGTTTTTCCTGAAAGAATAGGAAGACTGAAGGTAACTGATCTTGGTGAAGACTGTAAGATTAGGGTTGTTGATAATATGATTGCAGCAGAAAGTACTCTGAAGGCTAAACTTTAAAGTCTTTAATAAGAAATAGGCTTTCCAAAAGACAAATCAGAAGGACTGGAAAAGAGAGTCACATTGTGAAACTAAGATAATCCATGGGGCTTTGGAGCTGGTTTTAAGAAATACATACTTCAATTCAGTTTTTTCCTCTATTGGAGGCATGATTTCTGTCTGCCACATTCAGGAGCAGATGGGGAAATGCCAGAGATTGGTTTGTGCCAGCCCTTTTCCTGCCATAGTCACTTTTACAACATCAGCACTTGCTGGGCAGAATTGTGACCTTTGGTACATCAGTGCATCAGTCTTTGGGGATGTACCTCTGTTCGTGTATTTTTCTTTGAGAGGTCAAGGACAAAGTCAAGTAGCTCAAGTTTTAGAGTCAAAATACCAAACTGCTCACTGTGAGAGAGCCAGCTTGGCTACAAGGATGCTGGCTCTTGGTAGGCTGTCAAAGACTGGCAAAACCCCCTATTAAATATTCCCAAGTGGGAACTTTACTACTTAATGACAGTTGGGGTAGAGTATAAAACATCATAGCATGCTGCATATACACCCAGGAGTGTGATGGCAGGGACACAAGAGTATTTGCCTATTTTGTTAAAAGGGAGTTCCATTTTCACACAGAATTGTAAATGTTGGCCTCAACGACATGCAATGATGCTAATAAGTGCTAGCAGCAGGTTTTCCATAGGTGGCTCTAGAAAGGACAGGAGATTTTGTATTCAATGAATTTTTAGAGTTGACAAGAGCATTAACAGTTTTTTACTTTTAATGTTTATGTTTTAAAAGACTGCTTTCTGCTACATGCTGGTGACATTTTTCTAGCCCCATCTGGAGTGTCTTAATTGGTTCTGTGCATGTTTAACTTGCTTTGCCTTCCAGTCAATTCCTGGAAACTTCCACTAACGTCCAACCGTGTGTTCTTCTCCCCATTATACCTTCAGCTACATGTGTTCCTTCAACATATATATTCAAATTCATGTTGCTAGACAGTTTTGTCTCTGATTTCAAACACAACTGCTTTTAAATGTGTCAAGTAGCCTGTTGCAAAGTCTGAATGTGTGTATGCTTGTATAAACTAGAGGAACTCCTGGGTAAATGTATAATGATTAGGAAGGAACCTTTAACCGAGCCAGAGAAAATGGCAGATGTGCATTTATAGGCTCTGATGCAGCAAAGTGTTTAAACACCTGTTTTACTTGAGAACACAGGCAACCCAATTGATGTTAATGGGACTATTCACACTTAAAAATAAGCACATAGATTGAAGAGTTGGATTGGAGCCAGGAATATTAACAGGCAGCAGCCATGGTATTTATGAGTTGTCTTTCTCTCAGGCAGTAAGTTCATAAACCAGTGTCTCTAACAGTGGGACTGTGTCTGCTTTGTGCTGCCACAGAAATGGAAGAAACAGGAAGGATGGGATAGTTCTACAGAAGGGAGTTAAAAGCCACTGAATTAGAATCTTCTGCCACACACTGAATACTTCAAAGATTTAAGAATCCACTTGAAAGTTATGGATTTGGATCAGGCTGACCACTTGACTCAAACACAGACCAGGCTTACCAAGGCCTGAAGTTTCCCTTCTATTAGCTGTACTTGTATGATATCAAATTAAAACACCCCATGCCAAACTTTCATGTTTTATGTGGATCTATCCCAAGGCTTCTAGCTGCGGAGGGAAGAAACCTCAGTTTGGTCAGAGTGGAACTTTGGTGTTTTTTTTGTTTTTCACCCAATGAAAAGTGCCTTTCTAGCATCATATCTTTCAAAAAGCTGTAAGGCGCATGTGTGTTTATGCCCTTACCTCTCTTTGAGCTAACACTGCATCTTCAGATTCATTTCTACCTACTGCTCAGTACAAATGCCTTTGGCTGTCTTGCAAGACAAGAAAGTGATGCTGATGAATAAAACAAAAGAATTTGCTGACTCTTCTGTCTGAAATCACACCAAGTACTAACGGAAATGCTGGGTCTGCTTTGTTGGAAAGCAACTCAACACAGAATCTCCACTCTGTGAATCACCCATTCCTATTGATAATGAAGAGAAATACCTTTCCTTACATTTTAATAAATCTAAAAAAACATTATGCAGATTGAAAAATGCACCTTTGTCAGAATGCTGTCAGGTAGCACCTTTCACTCTGGAGAACTATTTGTAAGCACAGGGAAACATCGAGAAAGAAGTAATAAATTGCTCTGGTACACTGTTCTGGCAGCTGTTAATAAATCAATGTGAAGGGGAGTTCTGAAGGGCAAAATGTTGCTGTCGGTAGGTGTCCAATTTAATTTTGCTCAAAATTAATATTTCAGGTATGATAAGTGAGCTGGCAGGAACAGATTTCGTGATTAATTCTATGGAGTCAAAAATGCTTTGATGGCACTTTAATAGCAGCTTCACTGATCTGAAAGTCCCTTCAACTAGATGGTGTGCTTCAGTTCCCAGATTTTATTATTAAACCTCTTTTGTTGGTTTGTAAATAATGAATTGTTGCATATTAAAATGTAAAGTTTATACTGCTTCTAGTTCTATCCATGTCAGGTGGTGGGGACTTGACTTGGATGTATAGTGGTTTAAACAAAATCAGGTAAAGGTCAACCCTTTTGAGAAAACAGCCGTAAGTTATTTTGTTAGGTACCTAATTCTCTTGACCCTGCCAAGACCTTGATTTTGTGCTGGAATGAACTAGAGAATGTTCGAAGGTTCATTAGTATCTACTTAGAGTGGACTGGGAAAGCTTTTAAATGTAGAATGATGTTAATAACAAATATGTGTTTTGTTTCATTGTGAAGACCTTTCATCTCTGCATCTCAGGGACCTTTGCAAATGCTAATCAGTGAAGATTTGCTGTATCCTTGTCAAATTTCTTACCTAACGTTTGTATATACTAACCCATTTCTGTAATGGAGTTGTCCTTTGTATTGGACATTTGCTGATATGCCAGCTTCTGAAGGAGATTCTTCTATTAGCATCTCACTGATAGAAAAAACAAGTTACAAAAGGGCAGGTTCACATCTAAGTTAAATGCCTCCTTGAATCTGTAAGTATTTTACAATGTTTTGCTGAAAATTTTTTCTTGTAAACCACAGACGTTTTAAATCTTAAGACAGGCGTGGTTCTAGAAATTTGTAAAAGTGAATAGGCACGAGTAGAGTGTTTGGATGCAATATGCATATTAAAAATGAGAAGGTGCATTTATGAAATACAGATGAAAAATCATGCGGGTGCATAAAATGTATAAGAAAACTGATTAACTTTAGCAATGTAAATTACCCTTATGTTTATGCATTTCTTCAATTTAGAATATTCATTAAAAGCCATAGAAACAAGACATGTTGCTGGTTGTTTCCAAAAAGGTAGCACTCAACCTGATTAACTTGTATTTTGAGCATAGTTTATATATATTGAATTTGTGTAGAATTTAAGGTTTGTGTCTTTTTTAGCAAAGTTTACACAGGATGGGTGAATGAAAGCTTATGTCAATTTTGTCCTGAAAAGAGCTATTTAGGTGGAGTTTACACCAGGCTCATCTATCCCAAATTTCCTCTGTTTATGTTAGAAGCTGGATTATGCCAGGTTCAACAGAGAGCCAGAAAAGTCATCAGACACCAGTGGCAAAAGTAATTTCACATGTAGAAGCAATGTGTGGGGCAGAGGTGTGCTCTGAGCTGCACCCAGGGTGCCTCAAACGAGGGTGACAGCCCAAGGCAGCCCCTAAATATTCCTGGTGACATCTGGGCTTGCCAGACAGATGTTTGCTGCAGTGGGAGTGTTTCCTCCATCGTGACAGCCCCAGGGACTCTGCTGCTGGGAGCTCTGGTCACTCTCTGGATCCTGGCTTTGTTTCAGAGGACCTGAGCCCAGCTTTGCCAGAGGCTCACCAGTCTGGCTGTTCTGCTGTGCAAATACACTGTGGCTCCTGCAGAAAGCCATTAGGAGAAAAGCAATGTAAACCCAGCATTGTTTGGCATCCAAACTCCAGCTGCCAGGCATGGGAGAAGCAGCATTAATTTCTGAGGGGCTTTCTTATATATCTGAAAGAGTAAATGAAAAGGTGAAAATAAAAATAAATTCTCTTATATAAATGGAGCACTTGGATTATAAACTAGCCATAATGTTCTGTTTCTGTGGCAACACAGAGGGACTGAAGGCTCTTACAGTAGTAGTTCTCTGACTCACTCCTTGAAATTAATGCAGTCTTTTAATTTGAGGCTGTTGGTTTGGCAAAAGAACTTCAGAAGCAGCACTTTGATGTCTTTTTGTAGCTGAGGAAAAGCCTTTAATTAGGTCACCTAAACTTCATTTTCTTTTAAACTGTTCACTTTCACAATTCCTTTTTCCTTTCCTTCCTTTGATGCTTCAAAATATATGCCAGTGATATTTAAGTTTATTTATTATGCACTGGCATTAAACCTTTGCTATTAACATTTACTTATATGCTTGGAAATTGATTAATTAAGTGTAGAGGGAGAATTATTCATTCCTGTTTCATTTAACATTCTACATGCTTGTCATATACATATGCTGTGCTCTGTAGGAGTAACAACTGTAGTGGATGTAAAAGGGTGTTATGTCTGACAGCACAATGGCCTTCGTGGTCTTAATTTCATATGTAGGATGAAAATTAATTTTGATTAAGCCACTAAGAGTGAATGAACTTTTGAGCTGAGCTGCAAAGTCAGACAAAGATCAGCCTAAAATACAGGAAAATATTATGTAAAGACCTCTATAGAAGCTCATGCTGGAGTGTGTTATTGCATTATCTAACAATTCTTTCTGTGTATTTTTGAGAGGTTCAGAGAAGGCAGATTTTGTTGGTGTGCATGTTCAAACAGGGACAGTTTGGATCTGAGAACTTAGACAATTATTCTCATGCAAAGGGGGAGCAGAAGCAGTACCAAATGACCTGTCATGCAGTTAAAAGGATGGAACTCAGCCTGTGCAGTGGTACAGACCATTACCCACGCTCCGTTAATGTTCTGTATTAGCAGCCCCATACCGAGCACAGGGCTGGTTGTGCCTGGATCCTCACAGAGACAGATCCAGCCCTGCTAAATGGTGATGAATTCCTGTAATGCCAGTCGGCGAGGCATCTGATGAATGAAATGCATTTGCATGAAGCATTGAGTGGCTTTTGTGCTCCATCTGAGCTGGAGAAATGGCTCCATTTAGGGGATGTTGTGTTTATGGACAATTCTTCAGCCAAACCAGCAACTGGTGGTGTTTTTCAGCAGCTGGTGCAGCAAACCAGCTTCTCTTTCAAGGTTTTAACATTCTCACCTTGCAGAGGGACACATGGTACCTCACCTAGTACAGTGAAATAATTCAATTGGTGTAATAAAATGATTAGGAGGGGGAAAAAAAATAGACAAGGTTGGGAGCAATAAACAAATGGTTTCTCTGGATATGGTAGTGTACTGAGGAAAAAAAGTAGTAAATTGTAATTCTCTCAACATTTTTAGATCTGTAGTTTAAGATATCTTTTTGGTGGGATTTTTTCCTGTTTTTTGAGGCAAATCCCAATTTAAAACACAAATATGTTGTATATATACATGATCAGAATACATCAATGTGTTCCTTTTCTGTTCAGAAGTGTGTCTCCTTGTCAGTTCACTGTTATGTGGCTGTTGTTGTTCTATGTCCTGATGTGGTGATATATCAGAAAATCAGAGCTGGGTAGCTAATAGCAGAGCTCTATTTTGCTAAGAACAGGCTTCTTGAGAAAGGGAGCTATTTAGGAAAAGTAACTATGCTTGTGCATTATAGGGTATAGAAAAGAGTTATTAGTCATCTTAATGCCTCTCTTTTTTTTTTTTTACCAAAGCACCATTGTTCCCTGCAGAACATTCCTCTTGTTCTCTGTAGCTTTCAGTAATCCAGATGGACAGAAATCCATTGTCACTGCAATGAAACAAAACTGTAACAAAGAGCAGGATCACAGCACCGTGTGCTGAGATTTTAGTCAGGGGCCTGTGGTGAGCAGGGAGGTATTGAAGGTTTTTGTGTCTGTAGGAGATGCAGAGACACGAAGTGGAGATGTCAGAGTGTGATCAGGAGCAAACATTGCTCTTCCAGTAGGTTTTCTGTTTTTTGTGGGGTTTTTTTTCACAAAGAATAATGGAGTAGCAGGGGAAGGGGGTAGTCAAACATGACATGAGTGACATATAACAAAGAAGATTTTATGATCTACACTTGAGGAAACTTTGGCAGAAAAATCTGACACCTGATACATCATCTGGTGCATTCCAGAGGGGAAGAAATGTGTTCTTGGCAGTTTCTGTAAACACCTCAGAGATAAGAGCTGCCTCTGGCTCAGGATGGCATGATGGTACTGAGAAAGAAGGGAGCACTTGCAGATGCAGAGAAATTAATGTGAAATTGGTACTAAAATGCAAATGGTCTCAGTGCATTGTAGGTTAAAACTGAAGACACACAGTATGTTACATTTGGTTTTCCTGTTCTCTTATGCTTTGATTAGACTACATAAATAGAATCATATTAATTGTATGTCATCTTACTGTCTGCAATTGAAATTCAGAGCTGTAGCTTGTTGCCTTTTGATTGAGATGCAGAAGAGCTTCTGGTAATACCTTTTTGTAAAAGAATTTACTGTCCCTATTTTTGCAAAAACATCTGGTTTTCTCCTTTTTTAAAATTTTTTTCAGTCCAATTTATTGATTTATTTCTATTGCTTAGGGATATTTTTTTCTACTGATGGGTAATGATGAAAAAAGATCGAATCTCCTGCACCAAAAGGTATTCCTGATATTCCTGATATTGATAAACTAAGGTCAGGTTCAGTCCTGTACATACTGAAAAATAACTATGTGTAATGGAAATCTTCCTGCAGGTTTAGGATGATTATCATTGTAACTTCTGCTGCTGTGAAAGAAGGTGAGTCTGAAACACACACAGAGAATGTGGGGGAAAATTATTTTTGCATTATGTCTTTTCTAACATAGATTTTGTGATATGTCTTTATGAGATGGTTTTGGAGGTACTGATAAGTGAGTCTTCCTGTAAGCAAGAGAAAGAGTCAGCTCTGTTTGTCAGTTCTCACAAAGACACGGGTCAGTTCTACAAAAATGTTCCAAAATGTTCATCCTTGTAAAGTGATAACATGGACATTCTAAAATTCCTGTGTGCTTGATGGTGCTTTTGTGCTCTGGATATTTGCTGTTGTTCATAGCATGCTTTTATTTGAATTTTGTGCTCTAAGGCTGAACTAAGATCAAACTTGCATATCAGGGTTCCTGCTGAATTTTTTGTGATTTGTGCAAAGGGAGAGTCTGGTGCTCTGGGGTTTGATCTCCAGGGCACAAACAGGTAAAGCCAGAGCATTTTCAGGCAGCTGCACCTGAGTTGACACCTGTGCTGGCAATCTGTTGAGAGTTCACAAATTGGAAAGGTGTGAAAACGCCTTGGGTGTAAGATTCTGCCCAGTCAGGCATCCTGACTCTGCTGTCCTGTCACAAAGCCAGCATTTGTACACTGCTCAAGTGGGTATCAGTCCCTCCCATTCAGATTTAGTGGTAATTATGTACAGGATGTCAGACACTTCACACCGTCTGTGTCTGCACCAACATAAAAGACAGTAGAGAATTTAATTTGTAATCAGCCTTGATGTTTCTGATTTGTGGAGTGACCTTGAGTATAGAGTGGCTGCCCTTCCAGAGGCTTTCAGCAGGCTTCCCTCACACTGTTCTCTCCCTGATGCTGTGTCTGGGGAGAAGAACTTTGGGGTTGTGGGTGTGGGAGGAGAACCTCATCAGAGCCCAGAACCAGCCATGTCCTGGGCATCAGGAGCAGCGTGGGCAGCAGGTCAGGGGAGGGGGTTCTGCCCCTCTGCTCTGCTCTGGTGAGACCCCATCTGCAGCACCATGCCCAGCTCTGGGGAACAGCACAAGGAGGAGGAGCTGCTGGGGCAAGTCCAGAGGAGGCCATGGAGATGCTCCCAGGGCTGAAACCCCTCTGCTCTGGAGCCAGGCTGGGAGAGCTGGGGGTGCTCACCTGGAGAAGGATCCTGGGTGACCTGAGAGCCCCTGCCAGTGCCTGGAGGGGCTCCAAGAGAGCTGGCAGGAGTGGCAGGGCAAAGGAGAATGGCTTCAAACTGTCATAGGACAGGTTAGATGGGATATTGGGAAGTAATTGTTCCCTTTGAGGGTGGTGAGGCCCTGGCACAGGGTGCCCAGGGAAGCTGTGGCTGCCCTTTGGTCCCTGGAAGTGTTCAAGGCCAGGCTGGATGGGACTTGGAGCAACCTGGGACAGTGGAAGGTGTCCCTGCCCGTGGCAGGGGTATGGAATGAAATTATCTGTAAGGACCCATCCAATCCAAACCATTCTATGCTATGTTACTTTGTGGTAGTCATTGTAAGGCTGTGTGAATCCATAATTTCTGGACTATTTCGATACCATTCATTGTCAGTGAGATTCTGTGAAATAAAAGATCAACAGTACCCTTTAGTTCATACTTGCTTTTCTTATTCCTGGTAAGCTTGGACACTTGGGACCTTGTAACTGATAAACCTTGAACAGCAAAGCATAAGAATATCTGCCCAACACAGAGTTTTTTCATCTTTCATGAAGGATCTGTCATCTAATTGACACTTTTAGTCTGAATTTTCTGAAACCATGTTGCTCTTAATAAATGTTAACTAAGCATTAACCTGTCATTGATCTGTACATGTTAAGGAAAAGCAAAGCCAGCATGCTGAGGAGCACTTTAGATTCGCAATTTGTGGTAAAGTGCTCTGATTTTTGAAGAACAAAGCAGCAACCCTCAGTGCCATCTATCATCAGTGGCAAAACAAGTGGCACAACTGAAGACAAGCTGCTTTCAGGACAGTCTGACTGCTGCCTCAGTCCACAGGTGGAATATAAATCCTAAGCTGTTAAGGGATGGCTGATTTTACTGGTGTGCCATACTCACATAATTGTTTCATTTTCTTCTGGATGTTCTGGGAGGTCCTGAATGTCCTGAATATCCACTGGTTTTGCTTTCTTACCTCTGTCATCTCTCTCCAGCTTACCAGTGGTTTCTGTCCCACAGGTGTGGTTCAGTGTTCAGCACCAGCCAGGGACAGGTGTATCTGGGAAATGTCAGCTGGGTTGAAGGCAGTGTGTGTTTTTCTGGAGCAAGGAAGCTTCCAGTGGCAATGGATGTTTTTAGTTTACAATCTATTACAAGTTGTGCTTAGAAAATAGGATTGAGACCAGGCTAACCTAGCCAAATGTGGCTACAATAGCTGTGCTGAAACATGGAGTGTTGACAGACTCTGTGGGGCAGCTGTCTGGCAAACTGGGCTTTTTTGCTCGGTCTTGTTTCAATTTCTTTCAGTTTATTCCATTGTAACTCTGTCCACAATAAAGCTATTGTAAACATGACTAATCAGTGTTGCAAAATCCTGCTCTTAGTGTTATCTTAAAGAGTCAGAATGTTTTGTTATACCTGTCTTATTACTCAGGTCTTAAAACAGTAAAACAACTGGGCATGGAGGGAGGACTGAGGAGAGGAGAAAGGGACTCGCAGTTGTGCTCTTGCAGCACCAAGTAAATTGATTTTATTTTCTCTTCTGGTTTAAGTGCTGAAGAGGAAGGTAGTTTGAAGTATGATATTTAAGGGAATATGCAATTTCTGGCTATTAGAAGTGTCTTGTTTTTCATAAAGATTTGTTCCACTATAACCACAAAAGAGAGACTTTTAATTAGACTTTTGAATCCCATTAGGAAAAAACAAATATCAATACTTAACTACTCATATATGACTTGATAGAAAATTGCTAATGTGATTAGATTTTAATAGTGTTAACGATTCTCATTTCTTATTAGTAAGAATTAAATCTAATGCAAGATTGTATGAAAAATTGTCACTGCCTGCTTTCCTACCCTTCAGTCTAAAGCAGTTGTATGTACCTGAAGTCAGTTTCCTCTTGTTTTTGAAGTCAGGTGGTGCTGTGGTATTTTAGCCTAACTGGCCTATGACAGGAGGAATTTAAAGTGAATCTGAAAGGCAGAAAGTTTTTAGTAAGAGGGTTTGGTATTCTTAGAAGTAATGCAGCAACTACTGAGATGCTGTAAAAGAAAACAAAAACAAAAACAAACCCTTAGGCTCAAGATTTACAGATAATCTGCACTACCCAGTCAGTGTAGCTACACTAGTAAGTAACTGTGAAAAGTTTTTCTTTCAAAATCATGCCAAAATTTGGCCAGTGGAAGATAGTGCTGTGATAAGTGGTGCAGTATCACAATGCATTTTTAAAAAGAAGTTTGCACACCTCTGCTGCTGTCTAGACTTCACAAGTGACCTTGTTGAAAATGTGAATTATCTCTATCAGGTGACACATCAAAATACTTTCTGGAAACAGCCCCAGCCTTTGGCTTTTCAAAATCCAAATCTGGACTGCTGGAACATCAGCATAAAGATTGCAAATGAGTTGCATGACTCAGGCATCAGACTTAGGAGTAAACTGTATGCCAAAGGTAGAAGAGAAGATTAATAAAAATCATAGATATTTGTATGAGTAATTTGAAGCATTAGTAGTATAACCACAAATTAAACTTCATTAGGATGCTTAAAAATCAGGGTTCTAGATAGCTTAAAGCACAGTATAGTGCTCATTGTGGTTCTGGATAGAAGGGCATGTACAGTGACATCCCTGTAATTCCATTTTTATTTGTAGAGACACAAATGAAGAGGCAGAAATTAGCCACAAAGATTTTATACTGACGTCCTCAATTTATATCCAAATCCAGGCTTTACATGTCACTGTCAAGGCAAAACCACATGAATCTTTCTCTAAAAACAAAAGCCAAACACTCTGCAAAAGAAACCCCAATAACTGAGCTCGTATTTCTCTCCAACCTAATATATTTCTAGTTTCAGAGCCTGCCATTACTTTTGCTGTATTTCTTTGTGACAGAACATTGCATTCAGGCCCTTAGGCTGCCTTTCATCCTGGCATTCAATAATAATGGACAGCGTGTAAAGATCTGTAATCAAAAGGTAAACACTGCAGCATTGTGTACAAATAACTCTTGAGATATTTATCCTGAAAGACATGCAGGTTAACATTTTAGCTGAGGACACCAGGGAAAACCTTCCTGGTGGTGAGTGAGTTCCTTTTTTGTGTTTGTTTTTGTTCTGTCTGTGCTCAGCTGTTTCCTGAGCCCACTGAGCTGTGTGAGCTCGAAGCAGAGCTGCTGCAGCAGCGAGGCCATTTTAACCTGACAGCTCTGAAATTCACCCACTCCTGTTTTCTTGTTCTTGTCCTGATTCCCCTTTAAGCAGCAGGTGCTGGAGGGGTCCTACTACCCTGTCTAAACATAAATGTTGTACCACTTTAGCACTGCTGGTGTCACTTAATCACTTCTGTCCTCGCAGAGCTGGCAGCAGGTGCAGTTAACCTGGTGTACACACACTTCAGCTCCATGACTTGTTCCTGATTGCCAAAAGGACTAAGCCCTATGGGATAAGGTGCTTTCTAGAGGTCTGTTTATCACTGTGACCTCTGTCATTCTAGGAATTACACCCAAACCTGGTTACAGTATCAGGGTGCAAGCAGAGGAGGCAGCTGTCTGAGGAGCCAACACAAATCGAGGTAGATTAAATGGGGTGATGAGAAACAAGAGACAGCAGTAATTTCTTTGGTTTTGCAGAACTATAAAAAGCCTGTATCAAGTGCCATGGTTTAAAGGCCATCTGAAGAGACAAGTCCCCTGGACTCCCTGCTGCAAGCCCTGCTGACATGCTCCAGGTCTACTTTGGGTGCCACCTGTGCAGAAGTCAGGCTGCTCTATTGCTCTGGCCAGTGCCTCGTGCACGGGAAGGTGCTGTGGGGATGAGCTGCAGCCTTCCAGCAAGTCTCTTAATCAGGCACATTCCTTGGATACCTCCACTTCTTTATCAAAAAATTTGCTTCATGGCCATCTGGCACTCTCTGACAACATCTGTGACATTACCCTCTTCTTTGTCATGTGAGCTTCTGCAGGGACACTCACAGCACCACCACTCTTAGAGGCCAGTAAAGAGCAGAAGTAGAAGCAGCTGCTGTCTAGTCTGGGCATTTGTGGGCCTCTGATCCCAGTTTAACTTTGCCAAAACTTTTGAGCCTTTGAAGAGACTTGCAGGAACTCCTAACTCTCAACAGGCTAACTTCTTTATATTTTAATGTGCTAGACCCCTAGAATCCAAACAAGTGGTTAAAAATTCCTAGGTAAGTTATATATGAACTCAGATTTTATGGAGTCTCTTTCTTCTCTGCTACCCTTAGAGATTGCTGAAACAAAGCCATATGAAGAAGATTGTTTCTTACTAGAGAATGTAGTAATTGTTTACCCTATTATTCACTTGAACTTAGATTAGATGCAAAATGAGAGAGTTAAGAACGTGAGAATTTAAGTCTTCTTTTCCGGTATTTTTATTTTGCTTCTCTGTTTCTTCAGCCCTTACATGCATGATAAAGTGAGCACTCTGTGCAAAAGGGCCTTGGAAAAAACATCAAGTGAACTCATGACAAATGGACTTACCTACAAACTCATGCTACAGCTCCTAAAAGTGATCCAGCTTGTCCCCAAGAGGGGGATGTGGAGCCCTGGATCTCAGTGCCTGGTGCTCTCAGTGTCTGCTTCCGTACACAGCCTATTTCTTCAGCTTTTTAGCTGTCTGGTCTCTTGTACACAGCTGCTACCAGGCAGCTTCCTGCAAGTGTTGCAAGATTTAGCTGATGCTTTTTGTGTCTGCAGTATTCGTGTCTGCTGTGGTTTAATCCCAGCTGGCAGCTAAACACCACGTAGCCACTCACTCAGTCCCCTCCTTCCCTCCACTGGGGAGGAGAATCAAAAAGAAAAGATGGGTTGAGATACTCACAGTTTATTTGAGAGAAGAAAAATGAGAGAATCAGAGAAGGTATGAGGAATAAAACCAAAGAGAAGCAGGTGATGCACAATGCAATTGCTCACCACCCACTGGTGGATGTCCTGCCCATCCCTGAGCAGTGATCACCAATTCCCAGCCAACTCCCCCAGTTTATATAGAGGACGTGACATTCTGTGGTGGGGAACATCCCTCTTGTTTTATCTTCAGGTCAGCTGTCCTGGCTCTGCTCCCTCCCAGCTTGTGCCCCTGTGCTGACAGGGCATGGAAACCAAAAATCCCTGAGTGTAAGCACTACCTAGCAAAGAACAAAACATCTCTTTGTTGCCAACATATTTTAACACTAAATTCAAAGCACAGCACTGTACCTGCTACTAAAAGAAAATTATTTCTCTCCCAGCTGAAACCAGGATATGACCCTGGAGGAAGCAGGCTGGGCAGGGTGCAGGTGGTAATGCCTGGTCCCACCCTGGCTCTGCTCTCCCCAGGGCCTGGCAGCTCAGCCCCCTTGTGTGTGATGTGCTTATGATGAGGGGAGAGCAGGATAAATGCCCTGAGCAAGGGGGAAGCAGGCAGAGAATTGTGGTGTTCCCAGGGCTGCTCAGGAAGCAGGGTGAGAGTGCTGACATGCCATTAGCCTCTCAGGATTGTGACTGGGCCATCAAATCTTATTTATCACTCTTATGGCTTTCCTTTCAAGGTTTCCTTGGCTTCCTGTATCTCCTGTTTTGTTTTCTGATAAAGAACTGAAATACCATGGAGACAAACTCCTTATAAACACCAAGCAGACAGGTAGGTCAGCCAGTTTTCAGCACATTATTTTACATGACATATTGAGTGGGAGCACAGTGAAGGCTGGCAAAACATCCAGTTATACTGAAACCAATCAATTGTCTCATGCAGTGGATACAGATGATTCTGTTCATAATAAAAGAAGAATAAGCTCTCGGAGAAACCAGAAGTGACATGCTGTGTGATGCATCTCTCTGTTGCAATTTGAAAAATCAGATGGATAATTTAATTATGTTCTCTCTTTGTCTGTACTGTTTTGAACAGCAGCAACTTTAATCTGCCTTCCTATAGTCAGAGATTACTAAATCATCATTAATTACATCAAAGTTAACAGCAATGCTTACAAATTAAAACAATGCTCACTAAGAATAAGTGAGTCACATTAGTGTTTTTATGCTGAGGTATAAAATAAAAATTAAAAAAGGGAAAATATTTAATTCTCATGACAACCTGTTGGTGACAGCAAAGTTACATTTAAGTGCAGCATGCATTGAAAAACAAGCAGAAATAAACCAAGCTGAGCCCTGCATAGTCTCAGAGAGAGGTGGACTCAACAGATTTTCATTAAATTGCTTAATTATGTTTATATAAAAAGCACCTGGTTTCTTCTAGTTTTAAAGTGACTGTCTGACCCAGCGATGCCTTGGCTAAGTAAAACAGTGACTGCAAAGAAAATTGCAGATGGTAGGGTGGGGAGAACCCATTGTTTCTTTTAGGGAAGAACAAAAATTCTTAGAGAGCAAATGAAATCATCTTTCAAATGGAGTCACTGTGTTGTCCCTCCTTGTGGGCAAATGAAAGGATTGTGATCAGGTGAGGGGCAGGAAACAGCACTTAAGCTGATTAGATTTACATCACCTATTTCTTAAAGCCCCGGTGGCATTAGGAAGTGCTTGCTCCTGTTGTGCCCCATGCCTGAGGAGATGCAGGACCCTCCTCCAAGTTCTGAGTGGGCATCTAGAACAGCAGAATTCAGGTAAAGCTATTTATTTACCTAGGGCATGTGTTGTAAAAAATTGCCTAAGTATAGTTCCAGTTAATGGTAAATAAGGTAGCAGGATTAGGTACATATCACATATTTACTGAAGCTGGAAAAGAGACCAAGGTCTCCTTAAAACTATTTTCAGGGACAAATTTGCCCTCTGCCCTACTGAGTTCACTGGAGTTTAGAGAAGTAAAATGGTTCACATGAGGGTTTATTGAGGCCTGAAATGTTGCCAACAGTCAAACCCTGAACAAATATGATTTCTTTGGCAAGCCTGGCTTAAGGATTGAGTATTGAACGATTCATAATTTCTTTAATAAGGCTCTTTTCCCCCCTCTTCTCTATCCCCCACCTTTGACAGTAATAGGCTGTTTTGCACAGACCCTCTGTATCTAAGCAGGATGCTGGGAGCAAAATTCAGCTGAAACATGGCCACAGAAAGGTTTATGCAAAGTTTACTGCGAATGGAAAATATCACATTTCATAAAGCAGCAGCTGACTCATGGTTGGCTGTAGCTGGGATTCTTCCTACCTTTCCTCAGAGACGTGGATTGCAGGGAATGTCTTTGGAGTTAAAGGTCACGAAGGAAGGTGGAGGAAAACAACTAAAGAAACAGACTTGGTTTGGGATTTTTTGGGTTTTTGCTTTTTGTGTGTGTGTATGTGTAAAGATATAATAGTGTAAGTGGTAAAGATGAACTGATGGGCACCTTTAATTTTGTTTGATGAGCCATAACTCTAGATTTTCACACAGATTTCCTGGACAGGAATCGTCAAGTCAGCTTAAAATATATGAAAAGATTGATACCAATTTTCTGTTGAGAAAGCCACATTTAGTTAAACTGCAAGCTTCCCCTAATGAAATAATCTGCCAAAATCTGGGCTGTTGTCCACAAAATGCAGAGAGGCTGAAAAACAAAGCATGTTGATTGCT
Organism: Euphonia xanthogaster; assembly: GCA_034509185.1. Taxonomy (NCBI): domain Eukaryota; kingdom Metazoa; phylum Chordata; class Aves; order Passeriformes; family Fringillidae; genus Euphonia; species Euphonia xanthogaster. Next base: position 6,004,338 of record JAYDZK010000039.1, on the reverse strand, counting down.
AGGAAAGACCTATTTTTGCTGTCAATCAGGGCTTTTTATTTCAAGCTGGACAAAAATTTGGACATAATTTTTTAAGTCTGTTGCAACAAGTCTATGGCATTTCAGGAAATACAGGGATTGTATATTCAGGGGAAAGAAAGCTTCACCCCAAATTTTATCTTTTTTCATCTTCTTCGTGCCAGTTTGAGCAGATTCAGTGATGTGTTTGTCATTCCTGTGGAAATAGTATTTTCCCCTGTGTTCTCGCTCTACTGGAAAATTCTGTATTGATAAATCTACAGAAATTATTTTAAGAAATCAGGGTATGGTATCTTTGCATAACCCTGTAAACCATATTATCACTCCATGTCTCAGAAGGGGAAAAACAGGGTGAAATGCTTTTCTCTAAGGATGGGAATTTCTGAAACCTTTAAGTGGAAAACCTGAGGTAGCAGATTTGTCAAGCACTTTTCATGTAATAAGCTTTTTCTCAGAATTCTGAAGTGCTGAGGATGACTTTGCTACTTTAATTAACAATATTTTTAAAGGGTACAAAGACTTTTCCTCCTTTCCAACTCTGACTTGCACAGTTGGTGTCTTCCTGTGTCCCCTTCCCTCCTCCATCAGATGAGCCATTCTGCTAAAAGGCCAATTTAGTCATTATAAAGGGATTTTCATAGTTGTGATGAGGTAAAGCAGGGTGTGAAGATGTAGGAGTTTGTATTTAATGTGGAACTGATTAAAGGAGGATTGATTGCTGAGCAGATAGTTCAGACGGGCATGCATATGTAAAAAGAAAATACACATATGCATATGCATGGCTTTGTCAACGTGAGGCTAATTGATGGAGAGAGTATAGATGTTAAATTGACATCCACTTGGAGGGCTCACTGGAATGTGGATTACAGCAAATCCAGCTGCCCATCTCCAGTGCCATTATCCTGTCCCTGCTTGTTTTCTGCTGTGATGTGACACTGCACTGACGCTGCACTGCCCTGCAAAGTACAGCAGAATCTACCCTGTTGCATTGGCAAGAGGGAGAATAAACTTTGCTGTCTCTCAGTTTGGATGGCACGTGTGTTATCAGCTCTTGCAGGGCTTGAAAGGGGTTGAGAGGGTAAGTGTCCATGGTTCACTAGTTTAGTGTGTCTGTGCTGATAATGCAAACTAATGTGTGGTTAAAGCTCCCAGCAAGTTATTTCTCTCTGCATTGGAGCACTGTACAGGGAGCTGGAGGTACACAGACAGACGTGGCTTATAGGCACAAGAAGAATTATCAAGTCAATCTAAATAAAGACAATATTCATACAAGTTGGTTCCTCTTGGCAGATTCTGGCAGTGGGGAAATTGGAGATAAATGTTCTTATTATTGCATTCACTGGCAGGTAAAATAGACCATTTTGCCTAATTCTTAAATTGACAGCTGTAGCCCTCAATTTTGGGTCCCTGCTCCTGTAATGAAAATGATTTGGCAAGGGCTGGTGTGGCTGCTGGGGAGATTGAAGCCAAAGGAAGCAGGGAAGCCTCCACTCCTCAGTCCCACTCTTTCAGTGAGCAGGGGGAAGCAGGACCTCTGGAGCTTAAGTGGGATGGATGTGTTTGGCTGCCAGTCTTTTGTAGCTGATAAAAAGGAAAGCAAAGCTAAGAGCAACTCAGAGGGTAGTGGGGATTTTTGCCTTTTGAAAGGGGAATGATAAATACGATTGTTTTGCTCGAGACAGCTGGCATGTGATCAGAACTCTTCTGGAGACTAGAAATTAATATTGAAATTATGTGTAAAAGTTAACTCTCGTGTGTATGTGTTGTTGGAAAGGCTCTCTGAGTTACAGAAGCAGGGTGGAGCTGAACATTAAATGCTGGACATTAAACCTTGAACGGGCAAGGAACCATGTGGATGAGGCTGTGCTCTGCTGAAGGCTGCCTGGTAGGGAGCAGTCTGGGTGGGACATGAAGGAGACTGAAGCAAAGGGAACCTGGAGGGAAAATGAGCCATCATTTTATTCTTCATTTACTTTTGCAGAATGTGAGGCTAAGCTTGCATGGGCTGCCAGCTGAGTGCAGCCTGGGCTATGCTTCTGTTTCTGTCATTGATATAACTCAGTAGAAGTTTCTGTTTCTCCAGGTGTGAGTTGATATTTGAGGATGTTGTGATAGTTACTGTGTGAAGATTGATACTGCAAGTTGTTTTCTTAGTGAGAGGACCTGGAGAAGGTCTTTGGATCTGAGCAGAGTGATTCTTCTGTGTCCTGTAAATAACAGCTCTGGTTGGTTTGTTTTTGTAAAATCTCAAATCCAGGAGATAAGAAGAGTGTGGGAGTTAATTTATAGTTTGTTCTAATCTGTTTCCTCTATCTTTAATATATTTTATTGTGATCAGATAATGTAAAGATTGACTTGGAAATGTCCCATTGACTGATCTGGTGAGGAGAAAACAGCACATGAGAATGTTTTGTGAAGCAGTATAACAGCTTCAGTGGCAAGGAACAACAGGCTTGGTTCTGCTCCAGCATCTGCCACATGAAGTAACTGAAACTCCTGTTTATTACACAGCATAAAAGAAATGGAATAATACTGTTAAGAGTGTTATCTTTGGAAAATGACTGCACCTCACTGAAGCATGACTATAATGATGGGGAATTGTGCTGCTAAAACACGCCAGTTCTGTGGCACTGTCACTAAAACGTATACTCAGTGGTGTCCTTTGTTAAGGCTTTATTGCAGATACTCTTGTATTAACATATTGTCATGAGGCCAAAATTGGCATTGTCTTTGTCTGGAGCATTCTGGAGGGAAACCACAGTTTGTCCTGTCCTTTTATCTAGAGCTTATAAATGAAAAAAATCCTTAGTAGGGTTTGTAGCCTTCATTAAACGGTTGTGATACTGGATTTATCTTGTCCTGTGGGTAAATGCTGCTTGTCCTCTCCATTTCTTTGCAGAGTGGTTCATATGAAGCACTCTCAGGACACAGCAAATGCTAATGGTAGTAGGATTATATTTTGGAGGAAATGAGACAAGATGGTTTTATAACTACTTTGCTGCTTGTCATAATAACTAGATGAGTACTGTGGGCATGGATGTGGCTGTTGGCCACTTCTGTGTATTTTTCTCACTCAGAATCTTACTAAGGACCAGCTATTCAGTGTTGAAATTAAAGACTCTTTGATAGTGCTTTCATAAATGTCATTTTAATGGCAGCAATCTATTGCTGCCCATAGCTCCAACCTACTTCTGAAGTGTGTTCTGCCCTCTTATCTCTTGTGCTGGATGGCAGGTGATACAGTAAGGATGTACTTACTTGTAACTTCCCAGAATTTTAGAACTGCATTCATATTTGCATATCACTACATTTTTTTGGGGGAACATTTTTAAGTGGTGACCTCAATTTCACCACTCACTGCATCAGCTTTGAGGACAGGGCCTTGTCTCACTGCTGGAAAGCAAATGACTGTGAGTGTGCTTAGCTGTGAATTGTTAGAGAGGTGTTTGCTGTGCTCCATGGCTTTAGACATGCAGACAGGGGTGGGGCAGTGCAGCCTTGGAGCCCTGGCAGTTGTTCCACCTGCAGCTCAGCATCCTGCTGCAAAATGACCAGCATGCTCACTGCTCCTTCATGGAGACTCAGTGTTTTGGCCATTTCATTCTGCTCATGAGAAACAGAGTGATGGCAAAAATATGGTTTCCCTATGCACAAAATCAAAGGAGGGTGCTTTGTTTAGTACCTGCTTTGCTGTAGGAAAACTTATCTGATTGAAGGGCTATTAGATGGGGCAGCTTGCTGGAGAAAGTTTTTGGGATGCTAATGTAAGAGCTAAAGTAGTAGGATGCTAATAGGGAATCATTTACTTGTGGGAAGACTTCATGCTTCCACAGCTGCTCTGACATTTTCCCAAATTGCCCCTGTACCAGCACAGGCCAAGGAAAGCAATGCCTGATGCTCCCATCTGCAGGTGCTGGGCCCTCAAGGGCAGGGGTTGCAAGGTCATCTTGGAAAAGGAGCTGTTTCCTTAATTTTTCACAAGTAAATGTAACCTTCTCTCCATTCGCCTACACTCTCCCTTTATTTTGTATTTAAAATTGAACCCCTTTCCCAGCATAAATATGTTCTGCCACCTTCAGTGCTTGGGGGACAAAATGTAAATTTTGTTCCTTCAGAATTGTCATATAGTCATGATAAATACAACTTCTTTAAAGAGCGGTGAGAGCAGGAATGGAGAATTGTGTTATGTATTTTAAAAGTCAGTTCACCCACCCCTGCCTGAGAAGTAATAGGCAAGTTCCTTGGGGATGCTTCCTTTCCCTCCTGCTCTGTGGTCTTCAGACAGGCAATACAAGACATTGGTGATAGTTATTAGGTTTTGCTGTATCTTCCCATTTCCTTTTATTCCTCTTTACCCACTTGGCTTGCACATGCTGATCTTTGTTAGTGTTTTAACTAACTCATCCCTTTTGCAGTGATTTGTTTCTTATTCCATTTCCCTTTCACCTCTTCTTCCAGGCTTCCTTACAGTCTTGCTTTCTGCCTCTTTCTCCTTAAATGTGAAGGCACACCAGGGCAAACTGCAGGCATAGAGGAGTTTGCAGGGAATTCAGACTGACACCTTCCTCACAGAAATATCAGCAGTGCCAGTTCTCTGATTTTTCCATCTTTTTCCATGCTGGGCATGAGCTATAGCCAATGGAAAACACATCAAGAAATTATTTTCTGGCTTTGTGTCACTTCATCCATTCCCACATCTCTTCAAAGAATTTTTTCTCTCACCTGTTCACTGAGGGCTGCACTAACTCAGAAACTCCTGGTGAGCTAGGAAGCCTTCTGCCTTTTTTTTTTTCTTTTTTTTTTTTTTCTTTTTTTTTTTTTGCCTCCTACAGAGACTTGGAGCATCCTAAAGTTCCTCTAGAGTATTTTCACTTGGGTGATTGTTAGCCCTAGGGATGAGTAGTAGCATGAGTAACAGAACATTGTGTTAAGTTGTTTTCAGTGCCAGCAGGGCAGTTCTCCCCATCTCTTCCCCACAATCACGGCACTCAGTCCAGGAATGTCTCCCACTTTTGGCATGCTCTGCATCCCTGTGGGCTCATGGAGAGAAGAGGATGTTTTGTGCTGGCAGGAGCAGCTCTTTGGGTAAACCTCTGTAAGAGCAAGGCATTACTAATTTCAGTCTGCGTTACAAATGTCTCTCTGCATATAAGGCCTATTTTATATATTCTGAGCTTCATTTCATAGCCTTTATCACTATGATATCTTGGTGCTGAAAGCAGATTTTTGGCTTTGTAAGCTTCAGATATTGATTTTTCCTTTAACTGCCTCCTCTGATTCAAGGAAAAAGAGAAATATGTAATTTTAACTAGTGCAACTCATATCACAGCCAGATTCAATATTAATGTACTAGATAAGCATACATCAAATATTGCCTTTTAATACCCTTACCAGTACTTTTAATGTACTTCTTTGTTCCGCAAGCTCAGTATGTGGGGATTTTTAAAAAAGAAAGTCTTTACAAATAGGGTGTTAAATGGCATTTCATGTTGATTCTTAGCCCTTTAGTAGGTGTCTGCTGTCAATAGCCATGTCCTGGAGCCTCCCATTGAAACCACACTGCCTACTCCATTTCTTTAACTGGAATTGTACTCATGCTTCTGATATGGACATGATATTAATCAAGTGAAGTCCTTGGATATCATATATGAGTCCAGGTCTCTGTAAGTAGAAATGTCAGTGCTGCTGACACTGAGCTGGGTGTGACATCTTGCCTTTGCTACCCACATGAAAATGTGCTGTGTCCTTGGGTGGAGATCGTAGAAGTCTTTGTTTCAGTCTGTTCTTCCCCAAAAATAAGCTGAGTGCTATCCAAGATTTGACATATTTAAAAAGTATTAATCAACCTTCCTAATAGTTGCTATTCAGCTAATCACACTCAAAATGGGAAATGGTTGTAAAGATGTCAAAGAGATATGCAGAACACCCACGGTTTGAGCTCTTCCCATTCTCATTAAAATAAGCTCTTATGGCCCAGCTAGTGTAATCATGTGATAAAATACTCAAATTAAGAGCATTTAATAAAAAAACATGGTGGGGAGCTTTGTTAAAGATCTCTTTAGTGTATTTTTGCATTCATGTTGAGGACATTAGAAATAATTTAATCATTGCCTGATTATACGAATGTGAGAAATAATGGGATCATTGCCTTATCACACGTGGGCTAATTCAAAGGCTCATTATTTATTTGTCAAGCATTAAGCATCAAATCAATTTGGCTTGATACTTGAAAGCAGGAAATTTAGGATGAAATTTGAAAGGAAGATTAAGAAGTAAGATTAAACGTAACAAGAGCAGAACTATTTTGCTTGCTAGAGTCGAATCATGCCTGCAAAGAGATCACAGAATAGATGGATAAGGTCAGTCTTAATCTAGTGGTGATGTATTGTGGAAGGAATGGCTCATGGTTTTGCACAGAGTGCTGTTTTCAGTGCCTCCACATCTTTAGTTTTCTTGTGATCCACAAGTTACTTCGAGGTTTCCCAACAAATCTTTTTTTCATTTACTTTTCCTTTAATGAAAGTATTTTCCTCTTCATATTGGTCTATAAACTGAATAGTATTGTACAAAATCACTAGAATAAATTCCATTTTTCAGTACTTTTTTTTTTTTTTAATGGAGAAATGATTAGGGCTGAGATTCAAAAGCCCAGAGTTCAGTGAGTTGCTCTCCTTTTTCTGTAGCAGTGTGGAGATGTGTGTCTATGTGGTGCATTGTTTTCACTACAGAAATAGGTTCTTTTATGTGTAAAAGCAGATTCAGAGAATGGACCTTCCAGAAACTGGATACCAAACCCATCTGAAGGGGGAGAATAGGACAAAAGATGAATCCTTTTTTGGTAGCTTTGATGGAATTGTATCATTTTCCCCTAAAGAGGAAAGAGTTTCACTTGGGTCAGGAAGATTTTCACAATGTTCGAGAAGAATGGAGATACCAGTGTTAATTATGGAGGAGTGATCCTCTGCTGGTATTCCTGGTGGATTTTTTGCTGTCTGTGTTTGAGGTCTTGAT
>JAYDZK010000039.1:5960832-5995612 GCA_034509185.1 Euphonia xanthogaster | reverse complement strand
GGCACTGACCAATCCCAAAGGGAGCAGAGGGCACACAGGTGCAGAGCATCAACAGGAGGGGATAAAAGGCTGGGCTGAAGAGCAAGAGGGGCAGATGCTTGCAGCCTTCTGAGGGGGCCTGGTGTCACTCCGTGTGGGCAGATGCCTGAAGCTTTCTGAGCAGGTGAGGTGTTACTCTGTGTGGGCTGAAGCCTTCTGAAATGGTGTGGTGACACTCTGTGTATCCTGGCTGTCTCCACTGTGATATTTGCTGTGACACTCCTGCTCTGCAGGTTGTTTCTATTTTGACCTGATGCATAAGATCTATGGGATATAGAGCTGGAATTGCTATTGCATTTGGAACTCTAATACAAAACACACTTTTATGATTTCTGAGGGGCAAGCATGGGGAGGTTGGCCTGTTGTTATACTGGTTTAGGTGTGGTTCTTTGAGATGTAGGATATGTCTTCTAAAAAAGAAGCTTGCTCTGGAGAAACAAAAATGAACTTGATTTTTAAGGAGTGAGGGCACTAGGTGATGGAGGTCATCTGTCCCTTGTTTCTGTTTTTAGGGGTCATGAAGGGGAAAGGGACAGGAATTTATTCAGGGTACCCTAGAATATATGACAGCAATATATTATATTCTTATATAGACAGGCATACATTCAGGGTGCCCTAATTTCTAGTTACCAAAGGAGTGACCCAAATTAGGATTGATAGAGCACCTTCTTTCCAGAACAGAAAATCCTGTCACCTCATTAAGGATTGTGGATATCAAATTTACCTTCTCTGAGCTGCACACTGAGGAGGGGACGTCCATTTAATGAAAGCAAGAGGTGGGTTGAAGCTCAGAAGGCTTCTCATAAGGGAATACTCTCACTGCAATAATAAAAATGAGAACTCACGTCTGTACAGGTCCCAGATGTCTCAAAATTCTGAAAAAGGTCCCATTTCTGATAAAATCTTGGCTCCTCTTGCCTCTGGGCAGGACTCTGCTGTCTCCTTCAGATGCCTGTACCTCTGATGGCAAGGAGCTAGCTCAAAGGCAAGGAAACAAACTTTCTTGAAATGGAAGAAGCAAGAAAACAGATAAGCTTTTGCACAAATCAGTGTCACCCTCATCAAACTGTGTGCATTCCCATGAAAGAAGTCTTTTCCTTTTTGTCTCTTTGTTACATAGGGGAGAGGCTGGTGCCTGCTTTTGTTTCTGGCATAAGCAGAGTGCTTTGTCCAAAAGAACTCTGCCTCTGACAGAATTAAATGTGAGATACCTTTTAATGGCTCAGCTTTGGAACTAACCCATTTTTTTGAGAATTTTACAATCAGATTGTTCCTTTGTCACAGGAAAAAAAGAGCATGAAACTGTTTTTGGCCTTGTTGTCCAAGCCACATCATCTTTTTCTCCATGTCCTCTGTTCCTCCTTCCCACTGATGACAAGTTCAAGGAGAAGCCCAGGCATTCAGAGCAGGCTGAAGGTTTTACTTTAAAACCACCTGATCTGCATTATGGAGGAGGAAGATGAAGAGGCAGTCTCCCTCCAAGTGCCAAGGTTTCCACCTTTTCTCCAAGGTTTGCTCAGGCCTTTCCCTGCTGCTCTCACAGCCCCATCCTCGAGGTGCTCCCCTAGGGGGGGACAAAGTGTCAAGGTAGAAAATCATTCCAGAGCACAAGTAGATGTCTTTTTAGGTAGAAAATAACTGAAAAGTCCTTTGTGATTTCAGACCAGCACCTGAATTCTGAGGGAGCACAATGCTTTATTAAAAGGACCAACAGACCCCAGTGGAGGGGCAGATGGAGTTTGACAGCAGCTCTGTGGGGTCAGTGGCACTGCAGCAGTGCTCCTTTTGATGGCATGCCCCATAAAGCTTAGCACTGGGAAAATGATATTGCAGGAGAGAGATTTATGTTTGCAATTCCTTAAAGCAATTTCATTGTGTTCTTGGTGGGTTTTACCATATTGGTTTAGTTGCAGCCACTGCTGTTCATGGAAGTTTCCTTGAGTAGCAGAAATATTGCCACAACTTTGTTTCTTGCAAGTCACTTGTCAGGAAAGATTAATGAAGCTTCTGCTCATCAGGGTAGCACTTAAATGCTCAGTTATCCAAAGGTGCCGTGCATGATAATTTTCAATTTCCTTTCTGTTTCATTTCCCTGTCTGTTCAATTCTGCTTTGTAAGTGTCTGAGTTAATTTTCATTATTTCTTTGTCTGTTCCAGTTAAAATCTTGATTGTCTTTGTCTTCTGCAGTTCTCTAGAGCATTATTTAATGGTGGGTGCTTGCCATGTCTTCTGCTGGAGAACAGGCTGCTCTTCCTTTACAGTCTCCTAATGACCTAAAACCATTTAGCAGGATGGGTCCCAGCTCTTCTCTGCACACATAGCTCTTAGCTAGGGTCAACCCCATCGTTTTTGTTTCAGCTTTTCACATGTTTATTTCATTTAGAACATATTAGTTACATAGGTAACTCATGCTATGTTGTCCTCACGCAAAATTTCAAGTTCATAACGTTATTTTTCTTATTAGAAGAGTGGGAAATCCTCCTTTTAGTACAGTACTCCCTTGAGTGTCATAAAAGTATAGATTTATTGCTATTTATAAGTAGATATTTTGCACTGATATTAATTAGAAGGCACTGCCTCTGCTGAGCAAAGGGAAGATGGACTTGAAGTTCTTTACATAGTTCTAGAAATGTAAAATATTTTCCAGAAAAATAATTCCTGTGAGAAACCTATTGTGTTAGGTGCTGGGAGCCTTGTCGTGCTGTCACTGAGAAATAAACCCAGGGCAATGAACAGTTCTAAGAAATTACATGATGTTCCCTGAGGTGTGTAGTTCTCACATTTTATCCCAGTATGTGTAGGGTCAGTTTTCCTGCTGCTCCATTCTGCAGCATTGTGCTGTAATCACCTGGAATATAGCACTTGAAATGTTTATTGTTTTGCTTGGTTTTTTGTTTGTTTGTTTTTCCTGTAGACCCATATTGACAAGAGGCTGGGATTTAAATAACTATGAGGGAAAAGACAGGGCTTGGTCAGGTTTTAGGCAAAGAAGTATTTTCAAAGGATGAAATTGTTAATGAGGCCAGATTTGAGCAAGTTGCTGTTTGTAGAAATTATGTATTGGTAGGTTTTGTGGCTTTAACTGTGCTCTACAGATGTAAAATTCTTTTCCTCATTAAAGTTTTTAGCTTATATTCAGAACTAGGACATGCAAATCACCAGGGCCTATTAATGAGCAAAGTGTGATAGGTAGAGGTTGGGAATAGAAGTTATGAGTGTTAAGAGAATGCAATACCATTGTTCAAATATTTTAACTGTAAAACTTAAGGCCAGAACTTCCTCTACTGGATGTAAAGGAGGCTGGGAAAGGCAACATTTGGGTAAGGACTGGCATGGAGAAGCTGTCAGGCTTTTGAGATCTGCCTGGTCGAGGCTGCCTAAGGGAAGGAAATGTTTCCCCTGTTGAGGGAACAGTGATGGGCCAAGGGCACCAGCAAAGAGGGGCTGTGGGGCAGGCAGGGTGGCACTGCCCAAGCCTTGTGTTTGAATATTAGCCATTATGGCATAGGGAAGGGTTTCATGGCTTCTTTCAGTTTTTGTCATCAGCTTTTTTAATTTATTTAAAGTATGATAGAATTCAAGGTGTGGACTTAAAGATGAACACAGCCACAGAGGTCTCAAATTCAGCCCATCTGCCCAGTGATGAGTGAGGTGCTTTGGCTTTTTTCTGTGACAGAGGTGCAGCTGATGCACTGTCCCTGAATCCTTCAGACTGCATCCCTGTCCAGTTTGGCCACTGAGATGCTGTGAAGCCCTGCTTGAAACCTGAACCTTGTATTGATTATTTCTTTCTCTTTTTTCCCTTCTCCTTTGGTGGGAACACGATAGCACTTCAAGGAAGTAGGAAATCAAATGCAGAGGCAGGAGAGGAGATGAGCTGTTAGAATTTGATGATAATAGCTGTCACAGAGGGGAGGGAAGATAAGCTCTTTCCAAGAATAATGCCAATATATATGTGAGCAAGTAATAAACTGATGGTACAGTCCAGTAGTGTCCAGAAGGCACTTCTCATATATGTTTAATTTCTATTTCTATCTTTTTATAATAAAAAAAATTGCTCTTGAATACTGCTTGTTGCACCTGTTCTTGAATTCTGTTTTAATTTAGGTCTTCAAAGTTGCTTCTAGGTGAAAGTTGGTAATAGATTGGGATTTAAAAGCAAAAAGTCCTGAAGGTGGCCATGGTTGAGTGAATAATAACTCGTTTTTCTCTAGTTTCATTTCAGTTAGGAGTGGCTGCTGTCTTTATAAGCATATGATTTTGTAACAGATACCTGATTTGTTCATGTCTTTACTATTGCTGAAGAAAAGGAGTCATGGGCAGTCTAGATGGAGGTGAGCTCTTGCACTGATACTGGCAGTCTGATGTAACTTCCTTGGATTTGCTTCCCAAGGAAACCAAGCTACATTCTCAAATATTAGGATTTATGAGTCCTGTGCTCATTCTTTTCCAGGAATAACTGCTGAGGATGTGTGGAGTGTTGTGTGGCAGTTACTTGCAGATACAATACTGCTTTGCAAAATGATGTCATAGCTCTGTATGCTATGAGGAGATGATTTGTTTTTATGAGGAATGGATTATTCTCTGTAGAAGACATAAAGGCTGACATGTGGGATGATTTATTTTCTAAAGGGCTAATATAAATGAAATGCTTAAATCAGGCTGTATTTTCAAAGTTGATGAAGTACGAGGCTATCCTTTTCTTGCTGTCTGTTTCTTCAGCAGCTTTTTCTTTCAGTAAAAAAGAGAAATTTCTTTTATTTTTACCTAGTGTTCTTTATACTTATTTCTAGTTGGGAAACACAAGTGAGAATATCATCTGTGTTTTACTCCTGCTCCTTTTTCCTGGCGTTGTCCGAGGGGGTCTTGGTGAAGATTATATTTAATAAGCTTCAATCTCCACCATAACCTTCCCACTTTCTAATCTGTTTTTCCTTTAGTTATTTTCTGTACACACTGACATTACCTTACAGAGTTTTTCCCAGTGTACTTTGTGGCAGTTTTGGTTTTGCCTGTCTCTCCCCTTGGAAACAGACTCAGGCCTTGCTGAGTTTCCAGATGTGCTGGGGTTACACCGAAAGTGTTGGGAAGGACTTTGCTCTGCTTAAGGAAAGAAGTTAAGCTTTCATCTTGAACTGGTTGTGGCAGCAGGAGAACCATTTAAATTGTTTATACTGCTCCATTTTCTTATTATGCCTCAATTGATTCTAGTTGGTTTGCTTTATCTGTCAGATTATCTTGAATTCTTTTTTCGTGTTTAGGAGCTGAACACATTTCTTTGTGAATAGAAAATTCTTGCACTCAAGTCAATGACTCTTGAATTTTCAGAGTGCCTGTTAGAAGTTGCTTTCAGCTGAAGAGGTCACAGCAATATCACAGATGCACAGATTGCTACCCGATTAATACAATTATCAACATGGAGAAATTATTAGTTGAGTGTTTGCATTTGAATATAGCTTTTATTTTAATGCACACTTTGAAAAGCATATTTTAAGGAGACAAGTTGAAATTGAAAATGTTCCCAAGGAATGATTTCTGTCTTCTGTGCAGATCAAAGTGACAAAAGCCATTTAACAATTTGTCTGTCTTGGAAATCTAATGGGGTTTTCTGCATTTCTCTAAATACAATAACTGGACACAAGTCTATTATTCCTTTTTAGTGCTTAAAAGCCAGTGTTACATTACTTAGCGTTCTTAAGACTTGTACAATGGACATTTTTATTATGTCACATATACAAGCAATTATGTTTGACAATTTAGATGCCAAGTTGAATTGGCAGCCACTTCAGCATTCTCACCAGTAAAAACATTAAGTATGTCTATTAAAAATCTTTCTCCTATAATTTCTTTTTCACAAGCTTTCAGCTGTGCCACAAAGGCCTCCTGTCTCTTTTACAGCTAACTTCCTGCAGACTACTTTACCATTTAGATGTGAAAACACTCTTTGTGATTAGTTTGTCATAAAAGAAGGGCCAAGTTCTGGTGGTATCAAACAGCTAGAATTACACAGGAGCTTTCTGAAGGTGTGTGAAGCAAAATTTAATGTCCCAGAGCATAGCACAGTGCTGATGGAAACCAGAAGGGAGAATCTGTGGCTGTGCTGGTGGAGAAGGGCTCTGTTGTGTTTGCTGCCCTGGCAGGGTCGTGGGTGAGCAGCTCAGTCACTGCAGTTCTGCCTGCACCTTTCATCTGGGTCATAAGGGAGAATGCAAAACTGTAAAATAAACCTGGCATCCAAAAAAATTTTTTTTCTAATGTACATTAAGCTGAAGACTTATTTTCCTTATGTGCAATGTGATGAATTAGCCTTTTTAGGTCAATATTAATTTTTGTAAGTTATCCTTTTCTTTGATAAATTATTTAAATAGGTCTACACTTCAGTATGTGATCATCAGTGAACAGTAGAAAAAGTTCTAATTCATACTCTTGTTCTGTATGTTTGTGCTAAAGAATGTGCAGAAGTTTATGTTGTAGTCATATAGTAATCTAAGAGAAGTTTATGGGAATAAATATGGTTGTGTGTTCTGTACAAGAAGAATGAAAGAGTTAATTATGATCCATAAAGCTATTTATCATGCAAAATGGAGAAATAAAAAGCTCCAAATGTAATGTTTATTCAAGGAAACATTTCTTCAAATATTTCTGGCATGAGGGAGGTACAAATTCAGTGGCCTACCAGAGTATGTATGTAAAAATAAAATATGTAATGAGGCTGTTAATGCTGCTGAGTCAATTTGACTTGTGAAGATACTGATTTACTTTTGTCCAGTGGAGCAAGTGTGTGATCCCAATGGAACACCCCTGTTTGTGGCTGGGAATTCTCTATGGGAAAGCAGCTGCTGGTGAGGCTGATGGGTGAGCATGAGCAAGTTACCTCAGAACTGCCTGAAAAATGCTCCCAAACAAAGAAATGCCTTGGCATGCTGGTGATCAGCCTTTTTCACAGAAGACTCCAGCAGGCCCACTCAGTGTGTGCTGACTTTCAAGAGTGTTTGACAGGAGTTCCAATGTTAGCAGGCAAAAGCTGATTTTTAACAGGTAAAAGCTAAATCAGAAATTATGTGTTTGTCTCAGAAATCTGCCCTTCAGAGTTACTTATTACAAGTTCTATTTGGAATAGATTAAGAAATATGAAATGTAACTTTGGGGTACTGGAAATGTCTCAACTACAGAATGCTGCAAGGAAGGAAATTAGAGGCTGGAAGCTATTCAGAGTATGTGTTTGAATAGTGAATTCTTTTGTGCAGATAGCAATATTTTCTTGGATATCCTCCTGTTAGAAACAAGCATATGATGTATTTAATAAATGAGCAATTAGGAGCCCTGACTGGTGCTTTAGCTAACAGGTGAAAAAGTCAGTGAGCTGTGCTTTGTGTCTGAGTGGCTAGGAGGCAGGAGAGAAATCTGACTATGGACTGGGCTATTGCTTTTCTTTGAACCTCACAGAGGGCTGCAGTTCATTTCTGAACTGTGAAGGGCAGCTCCTGCACTCAGGGTGTTTGGAAGAGAGAGTAGCAGAGAGAGCTTGGGTGCTGGATGGTTCCTTCCAAGCCTCTTTTCCCCTCTTCAGTCCCACGCCTTCACAGCATTCAGAGCATTCTTCCTTCTGTGCCCTATTGCCTTGTGTGGTGCTCTGACAGGTGGGGTTGAAAGAACATGGTTATGCCTGTCCCCAAAGCACATTCCTGAATCTCTGTGAGAAGAGGGGAAGAATCAGCACAGAATATTTTAAATCTCCAGTAAGAAATGCTTCACTCACTGTAACTTCCAGCTAGTTATCTTTTCTTAGTGTGCTATTAAATGATCTTACTCTGAGTCAAACTTGTGGAAAGCAGCAGTCTCATGATTTCTGATTTTATAAAATGTCAATAACAGAGTGCTCCAATAAATGAAATTTATTGATGATCACCTTTTCCTCTCTGTTATAGCACATTTCAACTCAATTTCATAACAATTTCTGGCTTTAATATGAAATGTCACAATATCTCCAGCAACCAACTTGTTCTTATTACTTGCTAATCTTATTTTTATGAAGATGATTTCCGATTCTCTGGGTATTGTAGGCTTTGTACATTTAGCCAGTGATCAAAGTTGTATAACAATAAGCCCCGGTTTAACATGGAATAGTTTAAATCTATTTGAGCTAGTATGTTATTTGCAGATTAATTTGCCAGTTCATTCAGTGCTCATTTCATATCAAATAAATAATATCCAACAATCACTCAAACACTGATGACATTTCTGCTTAGAACCATTGGTAAAGCTTCATTTATTGGAATAAAAGAGGACAGCAAATTTAATTTGTGTATGCAGGCATTGGGTTTGAAATTGGGGGAAAATAGTTTCAATGTGGAACTGTAGCATCACCTTTATAGGAAGAAATACTTGTGTTTGGGTTCCTTGAAAACTGAATTAGAGAGGTGGGGTTTCCAGGGGAACTGTTAAAAGGATTTGCTGTGTCTGCCTGAGCTGCTGTAAATATTTAAATTAATGTGTAAGGACATCAGATGGTGGAGAAAACAAATGCTGAGGAAGAGAAGAAAGGAAAACAATGGAAAAAAATCAAATGTTCTGCTGCATTTCTTGTAGTGCATGTAAACCAAAAAACCACAGTCCTCTAGAACATCTCAAGGTTCAGACAGTCTGTGGAAGGTTTCTTTCACTGCTGTCCTCCACCCCCTCTAATTCTGACCTTCCAAGGTGTTGCCTTGATGGCTGAGATGGGACTGCAAGGTGGAATTTTCCTTCAGAGTTCTTTTAATCTTCTTATTGTAAGAAATACAGCAGTGCTGTAAGGAAATCAGCTGTCATGCATGTGTTCACTGTGTATCTACAAATGATATGAATTCATCTCTTGAGTGTTCTGATTAAATACTTAAATACTATTCATTTAGGAGTCTGGGACTGAAACCTTCCTTTTTCATTTTAAAAAGATTTTTTTCCTAAAACTTAACAGTATTTGTAAGAAAGCATGCAATGACTTTAGGATGAGGCTGTTGAGTGTGTGCTCTTCATTATGTGTCCATCCTCAGAATGGCCTGTGTCAGCAGCTGTGGTAGCTGATCCTTCTTCAGTCCTGAGATCAGGATGGATTTCCTTGCCATGTGATCTGTGCTGTGTGTGTTTTCTGACTTCAGTGTTAAGTTCGTGAGCTCTGCTCTTTAGGCCAAATAAACTTTTTAAAAAGCTAAATTGTGGGACTAAAAATCATTGTTTTTCAATGCAGAGTCTTTGTTGGAGTCAGGACTCTGGAGACCTCTATATTTTATATTACCTTCATAGATGTTTGCTTTAAGTAACTTGCTTAAAAGGGAGTTTTTGTTTTGTTTTTTTCTCCTGGAATTTCTGTTGTTTTCCTCCCACACAATGTACCAATGATTTCCATGCTACTCCTCTCATTTTGCCAAACAAATGTGATTTGCTACTAGGATGTTGTCTATAGTTCATATTATTGAG
Source organism: Euphonia xanthogaster (assembly GCA_034509185.1). Taxonomy (NCBI): domain Eukaryota; kingdom Metazoa; phylum Chordata; class Aves; order Passeriformes; family Fringillidae; genus Euphonia; species Euphonia xanthogaster. The sequence continues at coordinate 5,986,116 of JAYDZK010000039.1, read as the reverse complement.
ATAGGTAATTTCAAGAAGGGCCTGTTGTGTGTGATGCCTTTGTGAATTTCAAAGGTTTTGAACTGGCCATTGGCATCAACTCTCCACCTTTTTTCAAACTATTCTGAGAGTTCCAATATTTTCTCCAGCTGAAAGTCGGTAGTAATGTGTGTATGTCCTGCTTCAGAGGCAGCAGAAACAATTAAATAATCAGTATTTTAAATAATCTCGAGGGGTGATATGCTTGAGTGTAGATCAAGGCAAACACCTTCCTTACATTTAACTGTGATTCTGTGAAATGAGGCTTTATTGTAGCAGACTGTGGGAGGAAAAGAGAGGGAAAATAGCTGTGAAACCACTAATTTGCACCTTATGAATATTTATATGCAAAAAACCTTTTGTGGGTGTTTGTGAAATAGATGGTGAAATCAAGCCATACCCACCAGCAAGCGCAGCTGTCAGGAGGTGCTTCCACACACAGACAGAATTCTGGCTTCCCACAGTTGTGGTTCAGGCACAGGCATGCTGGGTTTGCTTTTTGAGCACTGATTTTCTAGTACAGTCCCTCATTTTATGAAATCTTGTCATCTGTGTGGGAAAGTTTTACTTATATAAACTGCTGATAGCAGTTATCAAGGTAAGCATCTTGGTTTTGTGGAAGCAGTGGTCTTTGTCTGTTTTCTGTTTGCACAAAATAGATACAGGATTGTGTCAATGAATGTGTGTATGGCTGCTGTAGCAGTCTTGCTCTTTTGCACTTTTGAAGTTTTTTGAATTTTGTTTCTGCTTCTAGTGATGAGCTTTTTTGTATTTCCCCCTTGTGCAGTATTGCTCTTTAAAGTTAAATGGCTGGGATTATCTCTGCCAGACAGTGTAAGAGAGAAGTTTTTGAGCTGCACTAGAGGGAGGAAATGCAGAACAGAGCAGGAAGAGCAGCTGAAGAAGTTCTTGTGCCAGTGGGTGATGGATCTAACAGGGATGGATCTTTACAAGCCAGAAAGCTGTAAATCCATGCAGGTTTTTAAATCAGGCCCAAGCAGTAGCATCCACCTAGATTAACAGTTTATAATGTACTAATTAGATATCTGTAAATCTTGATAAACCTTCCTCACTACACAAACAATCTTGAATCTTCTTTCCTGTCCTCGTTTTCTACCTCAGTAGAGTTTCATCTTGGATGTTCAGGAGAGTGTTGTCAGGTGCATCAGGGAGGAAATTTTGATTTCCTTCCTTGTTAAATAAGCCAATGAAGAAACAACTTCATTTAGTCTATTCCATTGAGTTCAAAGGGTCTAAACAGTAGGATGTAATTTTTATAGGTGTGTATGTTTCTTATTAGACTTGTTCATCCTAAATCCTTTTGCTGTTAGTTCTATATCCATAGTAACCAAAGAAACCCCAGAGTGCTTCAGTGAGATGTTTTCTAGATGCTCTATAAACAAAAAGGAATGCTGAGCGAGTTCCATGGCACTTTTGGGCTATGGGAAGACAAACAATGAGAAAAAGATTGATAAGGAGCTAAGTGAGGAATTGTTGATATGTAATTTGTTAAAAGGTGTAATGTGAAGGTGAGTGGACAAATTTGGAGCAGGACTGGGTAAGAGAGGAGAGCAGCTAAAGAAGGCCCTGAGAATTTAGTGGGTGGGGATTAGTCAGTGAGGTTGCCTGTCTGTCTCATTGGAATGAGTGCAGACTGGTGAATCTATGGTCATTCCCCTGTGCTGCTGGTGACTTCTGGGTGACCTTCTGGTACTCCAGAGCCCATATCTGAAGGTATGAATCTGCTTAGTGCTCCAAGGCTTAAAGTTTATTTCCAAAAGTATCTTAGTTAAAGAACATCTGCCTTGATTCCATGTGTTTTAAGCTTGCTTGTGAAAACAGGAGTGTTTAATGAAGTGCTTGCTGTTGTTTTCTGGAGCCAGAAGGCATTCATATGCTTTTTAATACAAACAAACAAAAATCCACCAACCCCCCAACCAAACAACAAACCAACCAACCGCAGAAAAAAACCCCAAACCAAAAATTTCTCAAACCCCAAACCAGACCCCTCATCCTCCTGCTTCATCTGTAAAATGTGGGTAACAATTGTTTTTTTCACCAGAAGGGTCCATACTGACACCAAGCTATTTCAGATGATGATGTATGATGTGTAGACATTGTAAGAGATCCAGTAATTGAAAGCAAAATAGATGTAGTCTATGAATTGTTCAGAAGTCATCCTTAGGTAGTGTCAGGCAGTGAGAATATTGTAAAGCTTCCAGCCATGGAGCAACAATTTCTGGAATAATGGCCATCGATAATCTGGTTATGATTGTAAGAGAGTAAGAGACGAAGTCTGAATTATGTCACTTAGCATTGTTGTCTTTTGATGTTTTGGGGATTTGGGACAGGGAATGAAATCTTCTTATTCCTAAGAAAATTATTCCAGAGAGAGCTATAATGATGTAAGGCTTCCAAAGATAGCTCTCTCTCTTTCACAAGGCTGGCTATCACACTTAATTAGCTGTTCACAATCCATTTCATGTTTTTGTTGGAAGCCTTTTTTGGAGCTTTAGAGTGCCAGGCCAAAACTTGAGACATTTGCAATTATAGTGACTTTATATAAAAATGATAAATGAACTATGACTGGTTATCCAGATTTTGTCTAAAAACAAAATCCAAAATCTTCACACAAAAACTATTTTGCAGCTCTGAGTTTCTCAGAAGATGGAAAAAGAGCTCATAAAATTATATATTTGCATGTGTATGTAGTTATCAAGGGCCTAAACTTCACATTTGTTATTGCTGTTGAACAAATTAACTTTTCAAGACTTGAGTTTTAATTTGTTAGAGCAGCAAAGTGGCAGCATGTTCAGCTTTTACAGGTCCTCACCATCTGCTGGAGCAGCAATGAACCAGCAGTGTAATCTTGCTGTGTTGACAACCAGCTTAGGGTGATTTGGAAACTGGGGCACTGCTGAAATAAATATTCTGCTTCCCCTGGGCAACTCACTGAAATTCTTTCCATCACTTGTAATTTATCCAGCAGAAAGTTGGGATTGAGAGTTGTGTTGAGGTTGCATGAGTTAGCAGTGTTGCACAGCACTTGCTCAGGGTCCTGGCAGTGGCTTGGAGGTGAGATGGGAGCCCCTCATCCAGGCTGGGGTGATGCAAGTGAGAAAACAATGTCTGTTTTTTTCCTCTAGGCATTTGTTGAAGAACCATTGTGGATGAACAACTGTGGGGTTGCTGACTCCCAAGCAATAATGTTTATCTTTAGTGTCACGTGTGGAGGAGACCAACACTGAACAGATCTCTGCTATAGAGTTGTGTGGTGTGCTCTGGAATGAACCAAAAGAGTTAGATCTTGTTCAGGAAGCATCTCAGAGTTCACTAGAACACTGAAAGAGGAGCCCAGAGTCTGAAGGCTGGTCAATGAAAGATAACTTTGGTAGAGATAGGCAGATTCTGTTGTAATTTGATATTGCATTCTGAGAGGATTCTTTCTAATTACTTCAGAATTAAATCGCTACAGAGGAAATTAAAAACTCATGATGTGACTTCTTTAATTTTATCCAGTAATGTGCAACCTTCTAATTTAAGTAAACTCTTGTATGACATTTAATGTAAATAAGACTGCAGATAGGTGACATTGATGGGGCTGGTGAGGATTAACCATTCTTGCCTTCTACAGTATCCCAATACAAAACCAAGGGATCTTTTTCCTTTGCATTCCATTAGATTTTACAAACACCTTTTTTTTTTTTTTTTCATATCAATAGATTTTACAATCATTCCAATTCATGTCACAGAAGAACTTCTTGTATGCAAACAACAAAATGGATCTAGCATTTCAAGTGAGCATGTTCCTCAAGGTATTCTGTCCACATCCCAAGAACCCCAAGGTGCTATGGGTCAATAGCTTGGCATGCTGGCAAAAGAGCAAGTGTTTACAGCTCATCAGGATTTTAGACAGGCCTTGCTGTAGGGCGGGATGCACTTCTGCCTCAAAATATGGATGTGCAACACAGACATAATAATAACATTCCAGAAATGTTTCATGATTATTCATGCCTTTAAACAATTTTTTTTTGTTCTCACATTGAATCTCTTATTTTGCACCTTAATTTTCTTAGCCCATATATCATGATTAAAGATTTTACTCACATGGCCTGCTCAAAAAGCCAATGTTAAGCTTGCATATTTTGAATTCTTTTACAGAACATTTCAGTATTGCTTCCTATCAGCATTTGGAGCAGGAGCTTAATTTATGTTTGGGGTGTTTTCCAATTAAATAGAGGAAGGAGTGTCAGCTTCACTTCTTCTGTATAAACAGTAGATTGGACTTGAAAGATATGATGTGTCTGAGGTTATTTGGTAGCGACAAATAAAAACAAAGTAGTTGACAGTAAAAGGAGGTTACAAGAAAATGTTTGGCATAACTGAAAAGGTCCCTTGGAACAGAGGCTGCTGGCTAAAGGACTGAATGATGAATTAATTTTTTACATTGCTTGGTGAGCATTGCCAGTGAGCCAGATGTGTCCTCAGAGCCTCAAGGAAGTGCCAGTGTGTTCAGTGATTTCATTGGGCCAGTCACTGGTGAGGTGCCAGCGTTCCCAGACCCACAGAGCTCCTGGGAGTCCCCAGTCCCACTGCCTGTGGTGAGAGGTGTTCAGTGTGCACAGGGAGCTCTGATATCTGTGTGCTCTGCCACTGCATGCTCTCTATAGGAGAACATTGTTTCCCTACTGAGCAACATTCAATACCTGGGTACACAGAGCTGATTGTGGAACAGATGACTTGGTCTTTTCAAGTTTGCAGGTGTAGATAAAAAGGGGGAAAAAGCCAATTCTTGTAATTTTTGGAGTTCTCTACATTGGATCAAGTGCAAACTCTGATATTTACTTTTCTGATTAGGATGACATGACTGTGGTAAATGAAGAGGAAAATAAATTTAAAATTTCCATAATAAAATAGGTATTTTCTTTGTGATTCAAGCTGCCTGGTCCCCAGCTTGATAATGTTGTTTGCCCATATGTTAGAATGTAATTGTAAGTATTTGCCATGGCTGGCTGTTAGAATGAGAGATCTTGCATTTGCATCTCATATGTACGGAAATCAAAAATGAAGGACTGACCACTTGACACCATTGTAGCTCTTGAAATAAAGCCTGTTAAGCTAAATTTGTTGTGGCTGCTGAATGACTCTGCTCACCAGTTGAAAACATGATGAAATTCCAATTAGAAGATGGTGCTATAATAATGGATAGCATAATGAAAGTGCCTGAAACAGAATAGAAGTACTGCACTGTTAACCATTGTTTTCAGAACAGAACTTTAAAATGGAGTTTTTGACATGCACATGTGACATTTGTTCTGACCTCTGGAAGGGTTTGTGTTTTTTTGGTTTTTTATTTTGGTCCCCTGTACTGGAGAGAGCTGTGATAATTTCAGGCTTTCAACAAGGTACTCAGAATCATACACTGTGTTCTGTGGATGAATTGTTTCTGTGCTCCAGAGAAACTGCTGTTTCCCCTCAGAGCTGTATAAAAAAGGAAAATGAATGTTGGTGCTAAGGCAGTGATAAAATGCATTGCAGGCAATTAGAGGCAAGAAATACTGAGTTTCCACTACCTTAGAAGCCATACTGATAGAAGAATCCTTACCTTTACATCTGTTTGGAAACTATGTAAACTCACACACATTTTCGAATTTTCAACCTGTCGCTTCCCCAAGGCTCTAATTATTCTGTGTCAGGAGCCTCTTAATTCATGCTCTGGGATGAATTTCCATTTATGTGCCTGTGTCAAAGCTTAGGTTCCTGTATTCAAGAGCACAGCTTTGAAAATGATGGGGTTTTCTATCATCTACTTTAATTTTTCTACAAAGACACATTTCATATTCATCAAAATAAAACATAATCAGAAGTAGTATTTTACAGTGTCAGTCAACAGACCTAAAGCTGCAAAAGTTTAATCTCTTTTCCATTACAAATGTTTCTCCCTCTTTTTCCTATTTCTCACAAAGGAACTCAGTGCAGGTGTGTGGAATATAATTATACTCGAGTTCTTGTATGAAGACTTCCCTTTTTTTCTTTCTAGGTAACATTAGTTGTGTGTCCTATGTCCTCAGTCTGTCTAATGCATTAAAAATCTGAGAATTGAATGCTGCAATTATGAAAGCTTAAAGGAAGAAGACCATTGAATGCACTTCAGACAAGGTTATCAGCTTTACCTTTCCAAATATGCTCTATAATAGAAGCTGATTTCCTAAAGAGTTCTGTCGCACGCGTGTATCGAGCTGAGAGTGGCTCTTGCTCACTAGGGTATGAATAAATTATTTCCATTGCTCTAATGCATCCTTTTTTTCAGTATGGCCCTTAGACTTTGCTTTTCCTTAAAAGCATCGTTTGGCTGCTGAATCGAAAACTCTGAAAAGAGACAAAAATGAGTATTCACATTTGAAATGCAACAACCCATTCAGGTCAGAAGAGAGCTGCTGCTAAGTCTGTCCAATCTCTTCTCTAAACAATCAGTGTTTGAGCTACTAATCAAGTTGAATGTGATGAATAGAATTTAAAAAATCATATATTGATATTCAGAGGAATTAGATTTTTTTGATGGCTTCAATAAAGTAATTTTTTTTCTGTACATGCAGGACTTCGACTGTCTCAGGTTTAAGTATTCTCATGTATTTTTTGGGGGGTGATGTGTGTGTGTATTTATATAATGACCATATTTTCATATTCACTGGCAATGGCTGGAAGTCAGTCAGGATGGCTCAGGTGATGCCCATTGTTCTAAGGAGGTTTTTTTAAACTGCCACGAGGGGCGGGGGCTTTCAAACACACACACATAACCATTGGAACAAGATGTAGTCTGGAGAGAGGAATGGACCAATGAGAGCCAAAAGAGGGCACAGAGAGCAGTTTTGCATTTCCATTCAGACAGGGCAGAAGGGCAAAGGAGGAAAAATGTCAGGAAAATCTCCCTGGTAGCCAGTTCAAAATAAGTGAGGGCACCCTGCTGGACATGGTGAGTTTTGGATCACATTCATTCCTGCAGTACTGGCCCCTGGGAGTAGTGAAACATTGTAGTGCTTGTGGAAGGGGTGACAGTGCAGAACAAAGGAGTGAATTGTGCAGCTGCCAAGGCCATCTCTATTGGCAAGGGATCTAACCCTAGGAGGAGAGGCTGCCATGGGGCTGTGACTTTGACACAATCTTCAGTTTGTGCTTGCCTTGATTTTTCTCATTGCTGGAGATAGGAGTGAGTCTGTTTAGGAAACTGGGCATGGAGATCTGCCTTGTGTAAGGCCTGTCCAGCAGGTCATTTCCCACAGCCAGAAATTATTCTCCAAACTGTAATGAAGAAGTATTATTACTGTGTTCCTCAAATAGCAGAGAATAGTTGCTGGATGCCTTGAATGGTGTTTCTTTTTATCTGAAGCTGTACTTTGAAGTCAGTGAAAAATGCTTCATTGATCAGGTTCTTAAGTGCTATTCCTCAATCCATTCAGGTGTCAGTGCATTTTAGGCTGTATTGAGCCCTGAGATAAACATGAGGTGCTCATGAATAAACAATCTCCTGGGGAAGGGAGTAGCTGAAGGCTTAGCGGTTGCTCATGCCAGCAGGATGCCTGTGAGATGGAGCATAGCATGGGGAAAAAAACTTTGGAGAGTTCTTCCCTCTGGGGTTTTGTGCCTGGGCAGAGTGCCCCAGCTCCTGATGGTGAGCATGCGAGTGCTGAGCTTGGCAGGCTGCTGCAATGAGCTTCCTGAGGTTGCTCTCTCTCTGCTCAGTCACTGATACCTGAATCTTTTCTTCCCAACTGCTATTCAGCATTTCCAGGGCTGGATAGCTCCTGCTTTTCTATCCCCTGGCCCTGGATGACTCCTACTTTACTCAGCAATTACTAATGCAGAGTGAGGCTGACTTAGGTTGTTTCTCGCCCATTAAGTAAACTTTGGTGCCTGCTATAAAACCAGGTTTTATCAAAGAATTCATTTGGGTTAGTTTATTCTCCTGTTTAGAAGTGGTTGTTAATATATGTTGTTTTTTTCTGAGGGATCCAGTATGTGCTAGGAGGGGAGGAGAAAGCAAACTTTGATGATTTGGATTTGGGTGTTAAGATTCATGACTTATTCATCTTGCTGGGCCACTGAAGACTGTAATTAAACCTGACAGCACTTTGCAGTGATTAAGTGATAAGCATTACATGGCATGCATTAAAATGAATATTTTTATTTCTTATTTTGAGATATTCAGGTCCCAGTATCTCTTTAAAAATAATTAAGAAAATGTAGGTCTTGTGTGATTATTTTCTTCACCTCCCACTCACATGCTTAAAAGAGCAGATAATAGGCTTTCTGCACTTTAGAAATGGCTTTTTATTCAGGTCAGAGTTACTTTTGCTGTAGTTAAAAATGGATTATCAGACATGGAGCCATCCCCACCACTGGCTGGGAGTCAGCTCATCTGGCAAAACTCACCTTTTTTTTTTTCTTCTCTTTCTGCTGATCCCTTGGGGTCCTGTTCCTAGCTGTGAGCAGCAGCATGCCAATTTCAATTAACATTTCCTTTAAAACAAACGTTATCATCTGCTTTAGTGCTTGTGAATTTCCATTTGTAAGGAGGATAACAGGAGAGTGCAGGGGATGGCTTGGTTTGGCTCAGGATGATGTCACTGCTTTGGTGAGCATCATTAACCATTTTCCATCCATGGCATTTCTTCAGGTTCCTTATGATTTTTAAAGGTCAAGCCAAGGCTTGGAGAGGCAATTCTCTGTGTGGCATAAGGATGGTTCTTTTCCCATAACAGAATAAAAGCCCAAGTCCGTTGCTGTTAAACTTTTGGGCTGTTTTCCCATTATGACCACCAGCCCATGGCTTTTGGAAAGGGCTTTGCTGTTGCAGGTCTGTAGAGATACTGATTACATCTGTGTGAGTAAATTATGTTGTTAGGTTGCTGATTCTACCAGAGGAGAAGGCAGAAAGAAAGTTTTGCTGAGTTATCCTAAATGGTGTTTTTCTCAGGCACAGGAAAAGAGAAATAATTTTGAAAATCATTCTGGGTTAGCAGAAAATACATTTCCCTCTGACAATCCCCATTTAACTCTTTTAAGTCTCTAAAATTGTCATTTAGCTCTTTTTAGTCTCAAAAGAAAGCATTTGGATTTTTGTTTTAAAATGCCTATGTTTATATGCATTTTAAAACAAAAATCCAAATCCTTTCTTTTGAGAATTTTGACAATTCTAAGATTTTCGGTGCTTGGATTTGTTACTGTGTGTAGTCTTGTTTTTGTCCTTTCCATCTCCCTCCCAAAATGGCCCTTTGTAATTTTGCCTGTACTTGTTTGGCTCTTCCACTCCTGTCTTTTATTATGACTCTTTCACTGTACATCAAACACAGAGATGTCTTAAACAGTTGTTGTGTCAGTCCAAACAACTGTGTGTGCCCACATGTTGGAAACCAGGCAGAAACAAGGCAGAATAAAAATCAGTTCCTGGTCCAAAACAAATAACTGCTGGGCTTCATCCTTCTTCAATGACAATAAATTTCCAATTCCTTTGGGCCTGAAATGAAAGTAATATGTCTGGGGTGGTGAAAAATGGGAAAGCCAAAACTTTGTTCTATTTTTTTTTTTTTTTAAGAACATGAAGAAAATGGGGTGTGGAGGCCACAGGCCCAGAATATACACAGAGAATATTTCAGTTGTATGTTGCATTCCAAATAATCCTTTATTAGTGGTTCTTGTCAGCTGATAATTTTTCATGGTTATTTATGCTGCCAGAGCTCTCTGGAGTGCAGTGAGCTGCCAGGCAGGTCCATGGTGCTGCATTATGGACAGTGCACCAGATATTTACATGTTGTTTGAATTGTTTCAGAAAGAGAAATTGTGGCTCTGCTGAGCAGGAGCTCAGGAGCTGGGGTTGGGTGATAGCCCTGTTCTGCCCAGTCCTGGAACATGTTTTAAACAGATGGGCTTTCCTGATGCTTTGGAGATGACCTGAGTTTCCTTAATAAATAAAACAGAGTGAAAAAATTGAAAATAAGACCAAGTGACCTGAATTGAATCCCCCTGAATTCACAGCTGTAGGTGGTCAAGGGGTGCATTTCTTGTCAGCTGTTGAAGGCCCAAGAGGGCTTAAGAAGCTTTTGAAGTGGTAACTTAGAAAGATGTGCAGGTATCCAGGCATGTTTTTAAGAAAGCATCACTCTTCAGCTTTATCTTTAGACCCTTCTCTGTTTCTCACTGAATTTAATAAATAATTCTTGATATTTTTGCTTTGCCTTTTTTTTTTTTCTCACAATTAGTGTCTATCTCCATTCAAGTATTCCTAATTCATTTACTCTAAATTCCTTTTCAGCTACTTGAGGAAAATTGTGTTTTATGTCACAATTGGAACAAGAAATGTAGAGCACTGGGGAGTGAAGGCTGTTATCTTATTCACATGACAAAGGCATATATTATTCATTCTGTAATACTCAAACTGCAGGAATTGATAGATGGGGCTTATATACTCTCAAGCAAACTAAAAATATATTTTTTGAAATAAACTGCTTTTTGAGTGGTTAATTCAAAATCAGATGGATTACTGCAAGATATGCCATGTGATTATTTTTACTGTAGGGACTCAAACTACCTACATATATTTTCTCACTGAGACTGCAAAGTCTTAATGCATTTATTTTTCCTTCTGTTTGGATGATTTAAAATCTGAAAAAGGGACCAGTGGATCAATAATTTAGTGCAGTCAGATGAAGTGTCTCAACCTGTTGGTTCAATTGCAGGATATTGTGGGGTCTTACATACTGTACAACTGCATTTAGATTGTATAATCTATATTCACAGTAATGTCTAGTGGAAGGAAAATTAGCCTTTGTGGAGAAAGTAAACATCTCTGTCTGCTCCTGTTATATTGTATAGCAAGGTCTGATCAGCACAAAATAATATTGTGGGATTGACTATTCCTCACTTGTCCCTCACCCTGCTGTGTTAAGGTTACAGTGAGAAGAAACGAAATTAAAGTTTTTAACTTGAAGTTAAAAACACAGGGTTCTTAAATTATGGCTGTCACAGAGATATTCATGGAAAACAATAATCCAAATCAGTCTGACTAGATCTCCTAAAATATTTTCAGTCAATGACCTTACTAATGATTTAGGAAGAGATTTAGAAGAGTCAGTGCTGCTGCTGCAATAATGTACCAGGTAGAGGGAAATGAATTTCTTATTTTTTATGACAGACATCTTGTCTCATAGTCACAGTGGTGACTTGCTGTCTTTGCTAGCAAAGGTTCTTGTGTCTTCCTACATGGTTGAGGCAGCCTGTGTGTTGGAGTTTTTCTTCGCAAGCAGAGCACTTGTGCACATGTTAGAAAGATCAGGTAGTGATCACTTTTTTTTTATCTGTTAGGAAATTCGTTTCAGATTTTTCTTGTTTTTTCTCTGCAGTTACAGAAAAGAGAAATCAAGAACTGGTCAAGTTTCTGTTTTCTAAAAAGTAATTGTTTAAATTAAAACTGTGGTTTTAAGTGCTGGAATATGGTATCCTAAGTAACTGACTGTCTAGTTCTAGATATATTTATAAAAGGAAAAGAAGGAGATTATTCCCTTCTCTTCTTAGTTTTATATTAAAATTTCTGATTTGGAAATGACAGAAAATTTGGGAACCCACTATTCATGTTTCAGGAATGGCCTCCTTTATATCTGCCACTTGCCAGGGTGTTACTGTGATGGGGTTTGAATAATTTGGTTTTCTGATGAAGGGCAAAAGCAATAAGAATGGTTCTCACTGAAACTTCTGTAAACCTGCTTGTTTCAGTGATGGTACATTGAACCACTGGTTTAACACAGATGATATTCACGTGTAATTTCATCAATTATAGCAGCCAAGGAGATGGCAAGTTTGTTGTACAAACCAGTATTGATCTGTTCAGCATTTGGTTTTAAGATCCTGTGCTAACTTTGATTACAGCTGTTAAATTCTCACTCCCCTTTAATCTCTTTTCTCTCAAGTGGAGAGCACTTTTCTTATTTCTTAATTCTCAGAAAACTCTCTAGCCCAAAAGATGTAACTTGTAAAAAATCATAGCATATCGTGTGCTTTCTGAGCATTAAGCTCAGAGATGAACATGACTGAAAATCAATACTGTGCTTGGCCTGCAGTCTTGTCATTTATTGATTTACATGTCATTTGTCTCCATAGAAAATGCAATTATTGCTTAAATACAATACAGTATTTTGCTAATAGGATACAAATGTCACCAGTGAGTAAAAAAGGTCACACTTGCATGTAAATGATTGTCAACCCAATCCCAGGCTTGCTGCTGCTGGTGTTTTGAAGAGGCTGTCAAGAAAGGGGAGGGCTAGGTGTAATTGTGGTGACATTAATGGGGGCTCAGCTGTTGGTGTAAGTGGCACCAGTGGTCCCAGTTCTCTGGACTTGCACAGCTGCTTTGTGCTTCTTTAGCTTTACAGACCTCAGTCAGGTGGGATTTTCTTTTTTCCTTTGTAACTATTGAGAAAAATCCTCACATAGGAGAAACAGAGGACAAAAAGTAGGATTGCTGAATTTGCTGGGAGAGCTGAATGACCAGTGCCATGCAGAGAAACCAACTTTCACCTCTGTTATAACAGGATGTGGAATGGCCTTAACTCTTTAACACGATAGCATGGTTATCACTTGATAGTGTGCCCAGGCCTGCCACACCACGTTTAGTGGGGGATCTTAGATATCTACTTAGATATGAAATACGTGTACCATCTTCTAATAAAGGAGAGTAACCTAATTCACTTCAATGCTTTGGGTGTCCTGAATGAAATCTCCCTTTGTGAATAAGAACTATGTTGACATTAATAGCAGTACATTTATATAGAGCTTTAGGAATTTGCTCCTGTTTGCACAAAGATCCTTTTCCCCAGTGTGGCTAATTTAAATAATCAGGAATGTCAAGCTTTGTAATTTAATGTACCTATTTTAATATTAATTTAAATTCTAAAGAACTAGCATTTAATATCCTTAGAGGTCTGTCTGTTGCGCTTGTTGATTAAAATTCAATATCTATATGTTAAAAAGCACTGAAAACTGATTTTTTTTTTTTGTTTCTTAGCATCATTAGCTTCTTAGCTACTTTGCTCTGCAGAAAACTCCTGACTACTCAAGCATCAGAAAAATCAGTACTGCTGGCAACCATGACTTGTTTTTTTCTCTTGGCCAGCTTCCAGGATTCCCTTGGCTAAATATTTCAGTCTGCATCATGAGTGATATTGGGCTTTGTACTTCTGACTGCCTTAGCTCAGTCAGTGTTTTACTGATCCACTGACAGTGTAGTCCATGGTCAAGTCCATTTCCATTGAACCTTCAGCCCAGTCCGCTTTGTTCATCTGCACCTACAATTCCTGGTCATGGTCAGAGCAGGGACAGGATCCCTGCAGGGCAGCAGATCTGAAACCCTCCCAGCAGGCTCAGGAACCTGGGCCTGAGCTCCAGCTGCAGCATTTGCAATGTCAGTGGGGCCTCTTCCTTTCATTCTCTTTCTCAAAGGTGTTTGATAGGTGTAGATTTGCGATTTGACTATTGAAATAAGATCTCAACTTCTATATGCAAATAATCACTATGCAAAATTATAAATTGATGGGCACTTAATGAAGTCTTCAGTTAATATCACTGTTTGACTATCTGGGCCTTTGAAGGTAAGTTTATCAGTATTCAGCACTCTCTCCTTAGCTTTTTTTATGGTAACAGAAGAGACTTTTCACAAAACCATTTATTCTATTTTCTATGTTATTTTTTCTTTTTTCTTTTTTTTTTTTTTAATGTCTTCATTTTGCACATCAGATTCGAGCTAATTCAAATCAAGGAGCAAGGTGGCTGAGACCCTAAAGTCAGTGATTTCTTATTTTCCTCTCAAGGGTGGTGTTGTTTGAGTGGCTGTGATTCTAATTGCAGCAGTATTACATGCTGTGAGAGCAGATTCAACCCACATAGGACTCTGCATTTAAAATGGAAAAAAAAAAGGAAAAAAACCCCCAAAACAACACCCAACCTCCACCACACAACACCTCAGCTGCTTGGTTTTCCCAAAGAAATGCCCAGACACTCCAGTGTATATCCTGTAACACTCATTAAATGGCCAAAGGATTTTCTTTTACAAATTTGTTGCCACATTCTGTTTTGAATTCAGTTTCCAAATGCATGTCAAGTGCTAAGGAAAGTAATTCCAAGCAAGAAACCCATCAGATTCTTTAAGAGATTTTCATGCCAGCTGTTTTTTTTTCTAATTTTCCTTAAGGAGAACCAGTCTAGAAGGACTCTCTCTACCCATTGGCTGCCTGACTGTCAGTAATGTGGAGCTGATTAAAAAAATAAAAATAAAAAATAATTCTTCCTCCCTGCAGGCAGCACATGCACACACACAGAGAAACCCCTCAAAGCTAGGCAAGTGTGAGCTTTATTCCAGGGCTTCCCTCACCAGTATCTTCTAATCATTAATATTTCAGTTGCACCTGAATTTTTTTAGGGGTAAATATCTTCTCTCTCTGTGCCTTTCCCACAGGGCCTTCTGGTGAGCATAAGCCTTAACAACCTTAACAAATAGAACCCCATATCCCACATCCATGCATCCTGAAGATCATCCCTCTGTCTCTGTGAATTGATGGCTAACTATCTCCTCAAGAGAAGCCTCTGGCCCCCTGTGTGGGAGGAACACACAAACACACTCTCAGGTTAGCAGCACAGAGCAGCCCAGGGTGCAGCTGGGAGCACTGGTCGTGCTGGGGACTGTACCTGCTGCGTGTTCAGATGCCACAGGGTGCGGGAATGAGGTTTCAAAATTACAGGGATTTTTTTCTTGATTTATCAAACAAGTTATTTATGTAGGCTTGCAGCTCTAATGGGGGTGTTTAAAAGAAATTAATGCACACATCTCATAGCTTGTCCCTCATTAGAATAAAAGGCCAAACCAGTATAAAATATGTAGTTTTATTGATGGTACAGTTAGATTTAGAAAAAAAAATGTTTTGCCACTGATGAGATTTTCTACTGAGATGGTACTAAACGTAGTTCTCTTTAACTAAAGTGCAGATTTTGAAATCAGTTCTAACAAGCTGCTGATAGAAATCATCTTCCATGGATCTAATTTCATATCACTTTAAGTGTTTTTCTCAACTGGATGCAACTTCACATGAAGGAAATAAGCAGAAGAGTAGAAAGCAAGGAAACCTTGCAATGTGTGTCACAACTCTCCTCTCTCTTGCCCTTTATCTTGGTGCCAATGGGCTCAGCTCTTTGACTGTGAGCTCCAGCCCTGTCTGAGCCCCCACCACAGAGCCCCAGGTTTTTCTAAGATAAATTATCTACTGCTATGTTGAAAACAGCACTTAAAAATATCTGTAGTGTGAGGAACAGGCTCTTCCCGCTCAGAGTGCTTGGTGAGAGCTGAGACAGTCACAGAATGTTGTGGACAGCTCGCAAACATCCAAGATGTGTATTGTTCTCCTTCACTTGAAGCTGCAAGACTCCTACTTCAGCTTAGCTTTGTTTCCAATTAACTTAAATTTCCCATTTCATAAAGCCCTACTTTCTATTTTAATTTATTCTAGTTGTTATTTTTTTCTTTTTGCCTGTCCTTCTACCTACCCTGATCAATTTTCTGTGTTCTAGTGCTTGTCATTTTCCCCCTGCTCCACTGTTTCAGTGTGGAGAACCCACTACCAACTGGCCAGGAGGAGAACAGGGGCAAGGAGCCAGGCCATGAGGCTGTGCCAGTGGTTAAAGAAGTCATCTTGGCTTTGGAGCAGGGGCTCCATGCCACTGGCAACTGGCTGGTAGATGGTGCTCAACATCCAGCAAATGGAGCTAGAAAAGTTGGTTTAAAGCACTGTGCATCTGCTAGTCTCATGTCATTCATTAGTGTCATGTTTGTGGCTGGCAGTCTTTGATGGAGGTGAAGGGAATACAGTCAACAAATTAAGATGTGCCATCTTTGAATGGAACCACAAAAAACATGGGGTCTGTCTTCTCTCTCTTTTTAATGGGCATTGGAGGTATTTGGCTCTTTAGCACATTAAAACCTTTCACAAGAAAGGTTTTAATGTGCTAAAGAACACCTGTTTTGTAGAAGAATCATTTTGGCATTTTAAGGGATTTTTTTTCTTGCTTTCATCGTATTCCCAAGAGTTTGTACCTCTTTGTAAAAGCAGTTTGGGAAGCGCCTGGACCTGTTCTTTTTGAACAGCATCAAACACTAGAATAAAACTGAATATCTTCTTTTGGGTACTGCTTTGGCAGTATAAAGTTCTGCTAATATGAGTGTTCCTTCACTATTTCAATGGGGATGTTTGCTTCAGTCCAGGTAATGGAATTACATGGAGGTAGTAGTAGTGCAGTAGCAGTGAGAAGAATCAGGCCAAGACAATTTGACTCTAGTCAAGCACAGACATTTTTCTACTTTTTGGAGCTTTTTTCTACCTTCTGGAGTTTGTGAGAAATAATTTACTTCTTTAAAAAATGCTATGCCACTACTTAGTACAGATTTAATATATATATGAGATACACATCAAGGAAAAAATTGTATTAGACAAGTACAACTCTCCAATTTCTCAACACTTAACATAAATAATTGCTGTAGTGTGAAGATTTAAATGGGGACTGCCACTTTTATAATTAATACTTTTTTGTTTCATCCTCCTTACTAATTGAAAATGGGCTTTCAATGCAGAATGCTTTGAAATTGTGTGAAGAGATGGAATTGGAAATGAACTTAATTAACTACAAACTGTCCAAATCAATCAGTGTTTCACAGTGCCTTTGTAAAATACAGAGTTCATAAATGACTTGGGACTTGCCATAATACATATGCCATAATTGCAAAGTAATCATGCTAAGAGTGTCCAAAATTTAGTGTTGTGCTCTGATGCTCTACTGGAATGAAATGTCTGTGTTCACACAGAAAAATGGATTGGGGGCAAAAGGGTGTGCTTTTCCATTAGCCAGACTGAGAACTTCTGTGAATTAGGGCATTTCTCCAACTGTGGCAGGGCTTTCAGGTGTTAATAGTTAGAAAAAATCCTTTGACTTCTATGTCCAAGCAGTCTAGCATTTCAAATGGCAGTGTTCTTGCTACACCATCTGTGATGTTTGCAGCGTGAAAACCATAAGTTTATGTAAGAAGATCAGGGAAAATAAATCCTATGAGAAAACACTTGGTAAAATTTCTGTAAGTTTTCAGAAAATTTGTGCCAGTAAAGCTTCTGCAGAATCAAGGCTATTGAAAATATCTGACTTCATTTTCTATTGGGGTTGAAGTTTGTCTACAATTTTACAGAATCTTTTTTACACAAATTTAGTAGCTCTGTACAAAAAGATAGGATAGTGCTTGCCTTTGTACCTTGTGAATACCTTGGTTCTGCCTCAACAGTCACTCTGCTTTTGGTTTTGGTGCTTCTCCTAGAAACTTTGGACTTCATGCATGTCTGTGTTGCTCAGATTATAGGCTTGGTAATGTAGCCTGGGGTGGTTATAACTGGCTTTCCCCATCAAAACTTAACTTGATTTGAGCAGTTCTGCAGCTTGAAACTTCCTCTTGCTGCTGTTCCTCTGTGTTTCAATCACTATTTTCTTATCCTTATTTTTCTCTTGCCTTTAAATCTCTGATTTCCTTTAAACAAATGTAATGTATTGGGGATTTCAGAAATTCCAAAATTGTATGTCTGACTCAAGTCTCTAAACCTCTGTGATTCCAAAGTTTCTATTTTAATTTCTCATCTTGGACTGAAATCTTCTAGAAAGTTGATGAGCAAACTTGTGATGGGTTGGCAAAATAGATTCATTCTGACTGCTCCAAGATCCTTACTGTCAGAAACCCTTTGGACTGTGACACAGCTGTTGGTGACTCTCTGGCCATAGGATACAGGACTGCCTGGAGCCTGGGACAGTGCTGACTTCTGGCCTTTCTGAATCAGACTATTTCCAGTTGGCATGTGAGTTAGTTTTTTAATCCTGACACTGGTGGTGTAATGTGATTACTCTGATGGGATTTGCTATTTGGCTGGTGTGAAACCTCCCCTGTCCTTCTCAAAGAGAACTTCTGAAAATGGACCCATAGTATATTTATTATAGATGTTTTATGTGTTACTGAAATCCTGCTAATGCCTGGGTCTTGTTCATATGTTGTGGAGTTATATGAGGTGTGTTATGCTGACAGGGTGGAATTTTTAAGTGATTCTTGGGTTTATCATTTGAAATTCTGAGGGTGACAGGACTGCTAAGCCTAATTGAAAGGGTTTTTGCCTGATTAATTTTATGGACTATGTTAAAAAGGTTTGATTTTTTTTTTTTTTTTGGTCTGGCTTAAAATAATCAGAATATAGTGTTTTGCCCTTGTCACTTAGGGAACAGAGAGTGCTCTGTTTTATTCACTTGTGTAGATTGCTTGCTCCCTTTGGTATTGTAAGAGAACATTCTGGTCATGACAGTGGCCTTCTGCAAAGTGTTCTATTAACAGGACTTCATGAAAACAGAGGAAAACTATGAATAATGTACTCAGACTTCCTGACTGGTTAGGGAAAATAAATGCTTTCTAAACTATGGAACAATAATATAAGAAAATTAATTGACTTGTGCTGCTATAAAAATGGTAATTGCAAGGCTAAAATTCATCCTCCTTTTCCATACCAGGAAAACGGTTAAGCATCCTGATTTTCCTTCCCAAGATGTCTTTTTTTTGTGTGCTCCTGGAGCAGATACCTAACAAACGGGTTGGTTTTTGTGGCACTGCTCTGTACTCATTGTTCCTATGGAAAGTTAGCCTTTAACTCTAAGGTTGCTTATCCTGAAGTCTGCTCCCTGGAGTGTCTCCTTCCCTCTGTCCTCCTTTTGTTCCCTCCTTTGCCTCCCATTAATTTCTCTCTCCAAAAGGAGCCTGCCAGGCTTGCTGAGGCTGTGATGCATCAGTGGGAATGCAGTCAGTTGCAGATGTCAGGAGCCCCACCTGAGCAAAATTCCTGCTGTGTGACACAGCACCCCCTGTCAAGGGTGGGAAAGGATCCAGGAGAAGGCTAAGAAGCTAATGAAGCAAAGCTTGTTTGATTAATAGCTAGGGACCAGGCTGATGGCCTGACAGGCCCCAGGCAAGGACAGGGCAGTCAAACACATCTTTTATTTCCCCAGAACGTCACCCTTCATGGATAGAAAATGAAAACAAGGCACTTTTCCCCTCCCTTCTTCCATCACTTCTCCAACAGTTATGCTTTCTGCTGGCATCCATGTTCTCCATCTATTTACATTAACAACACATTACTCAGTTCATATCCCTTCTTTTATAAGCAGAAATTCTCCCAGGATGCAGTTCTTGGGATGGAATTTTTCTTGCCTCCTTCAACATCTGCATTCGTTTCCTGGGATCACAGGAGGGGAAAATGCTGTCTGCAAATATTCCAAAGATATTCCATAGAACCTGTTGCTTATTCCATGGACCAACATGAAGAGTCATTTGTACCTCTGTAGGAGATGTGCCTGAGATTTTTTCCTTGGAGTCTGTGGTAGAGAAGGTTTTGATATTTGCTAACTGGCAGGTGCTGCCCCTCTAGAGAAGGGGTGTAAATCTGGCCACTGGTAGAACTCCAGCTGGTATCTCCTCCTGGCAGTGAGGGCTCTTTGCAGTGCTCTGGGCATGCTGAGTTGGCCTTGAAAACACCCAATTGAACAAGCTCTTTTTCAAGTGGTATAGTGGATGAGCACTTCTCTTGATCCAGCCAAAATCATTATGCTTGGGCTAGTCCCCCCAGACATGCACCAAAATCTGCCTGTGTCTCTTTTGCCAGCTCCCCGTATGTCAGGTATCTTCAGCTTGGCCCAGCAGGGATTAGCTGGCAGCATGGAGTCAGCAGGAGCTGGACTAGCTGTCTGGAGCACTGTGCTAGGAAAATGAAGTGTTAAATATCCAATAAGTGGGATATAAAGCGGTGTCCTGAGAGCAGAGGTCAAAGGAGCCAGCAGGCACAGAGAAGGGATCGTGGGGCTGCCAAAGAGACCTGACTGTTCAAGGTGTGTAATTCATATTTGTGTAGAAATCACTATGCAAGCTGCCTGGACAGGGAGGCCAGTGACAGCTGAGCAGACACATACCTGGGACTGAGCCCAGCCTGCAAGCTCAGGGAAGTTTCCTGGGAAGCAAGTAGCAGCCCCTTTTTTGGAAGGATGATAGGTGGCCCTTACTGCAACAGGGACAGCAAGCTGCCCAGTTATTAGGAACTGCCAGCTGTCTTCAAGCGTGGCACTGCTGCCATCACAAATAGAGAAACTTTGCCCCTGATACCAATAAGCCTGCAAACATGAATATTTGGAATATTTAGTGTCCCTGTTTACCACAGTGCTGAGCTAAGTGCTTGGACAGGTGAGTGTTCCCTCTGACAGTCAGTGCAGCCAGTAAACAGATATGAACAGGCAACTGAGCACTGCTGTGCATGAGCAAATCACTGTTGATTTAGGTAAGCTCATGCCAGTAAAGGATTTTTTCATCACTTGCTAAGAAACAAGAAGCAGAGGATAAAGATGAGTTTCATCAGGAGAAGGTCATTGCTGGAAATCCTTTTGCCTTTGAGTCTAATGTGTGAGAAAACAGACAAGTCTGCCTAAACAGAATAAAACAGAAAGCCAGATAATACCCATAAAGCTTCCAGATGCTGCTTGTTAGTCCACAGAGCCCCAGAAACAGATGAAGGGCAATTCAATTGCCCTCAATGATACTCCACTGAATACATGCTTTATTTCAAAAAGCCACCTGCTCTAAATGCCATTGACAAACACAATGCAATGTACTAGTGTCAGTGTCTGTGTAAAACTGTGCACCATTTAGGCAGTTTGTGCTTGTAAGCATGAAATATTTCACTTTGATGCACCACAAAAAAGCTGACTGGGCACACCAGTGATATGGAATACTTTCCTCGAATTTGTTTTTAATTCCAGATTTATTGGTGTCGTACAAGTGCAAAGAATAGTAATAGTTGTGTGTTTATTCATTTTAATAAGCAAAGCTATGCAAAAGTATGATTCTTTGAGGTTAAAACAGAGATTTCTGTGAAGTCTTACATTGTGTCTATAGTCAGCACTGGTGAGGCCATGCCTCGAGTACTGTCCAGTTCTGGGCCATTTATTTCAGCAAGGAGGCTGAGGGGCAGAGAAGGCCAACAAAGCTGAAGGAGGCAGAGGGTGAAGCCACGTGAGCAGCAGCTGAAGGAGCTGGGAGTGTTTAGGCTGGGGAAAGAGAGGCTCAGGGGAGACCTTGTCACTCTCTGCTCTCCCTGAGAGGAGAGTGGAGCGAGGTGAGGGTCAGCCTCTTCTGCCAGGCAGCCAGCGACAGGACCAGAGAAGTGTGACAAGGACAAGTGACAGGACAGACCAAAGATGTGCCAAGGATGGGTTAGGCTGGATATCAGGAAGTATTTGTTCACTGAGAAGGGTGTTCAGGCATTGGAGGGCTGCCCAGGGAGGTGGTGGAGTCACCACCCTGACTGTGCTCAAGAAATGAGCGAGTTTGCTGTTCAGTGTTGCTGACAAGGTGGTGACTGGCCAAAGGCTGGGCTAGATCATCTTGGAGGTCTCTTCCATGGTTTGGAGGAGGACTGGTGGAGGTCTTAAGGAGTCTCTGTGTCATGCTAAGCTGATGTCCTGGGGGATTTCTTCAGGGAAAGAGCCCTGTAAGGTGGAGCAGTGTAGTTGTGAATGGGTTTGTATTCGTTGTTGTGCTGTAAGCACACATTCGTGTGGGAATATCAACATAGGTTTGAATGTGAGGTTAAAATGAAAAGTTCTTGTCACTGCATTTTAGGAGATTAATATTTTACATAAACTAAATTGGCAGCTGCTGTGCAGAGCTCACAAAGAACCAATAATGAGGCAAAAGTTAGGAACCCCTTCACAGGGATGAGTTTCTTTAAATCTCTTTCTAGGGAAGTGCTGCAGATGAGTGTTTTTGTCTCTCTGTTGGGTCAATAATATCTGAGCAGGCAGGGCTGAATCCTTCTGTTACTGCAGAAGTGCTGGAAGTGTGTTGCTCAGCAAAGGGTGTTGGTCTGGGTGAATTTCTGCCCTCCCCAAGATTGTTGAATTGAACCAAGTCCCTCAACCTCTTGCAGGCCAGCTCCAGTCTGGAGCTATGATGTACTAGCAAAATGTTGTGTAAGTACTGTTGTGAGACAGTAAGATCAAGAAAGGGATTTTAGATGCTAAATAGGTGCTGTATAAGAAAATAAACTCACATCACTGAATTTCATATTAAATTTTTCCTGCAGCTTAGTGTCATTCTCTTTGAGAAGGCCTTACACACAACTGAATCTCATAAGAACTGAGAGAGAATTAGCTAAGAAGTTTGTTGTCGTTATTTCACATGATTTCATTCATTTTACTTTATCACTTCATTATCTCAGTAATTGTTCTCCACTTCATTTAGACTAATCAACTATTTGTTACGGTCATTCTTACTATAGTTCTCTCTTAGGAATCCCTGGGTTCTTTAAGATATTGAGTTGAGCTAAATGTCTGGAATAGCAAGAAGGAAGGGAGAAGAAGAGTTGAGGCCAGGGAATATTCTTTGTGCTGCTCTTGGGCATTTATGATCTGTAACTTCCACTGAAATTAGGTGCACTCTGGAATTGAACTGCTAGGAATGAATGGCTGTGACAAGGGCAGAGAGTGCATCTCAGGCACTCTCACTTAAAAGCCTTATCAGCCCAGAGTGTAGGATGCTGTTAGGGGAGGTAGAATATATATATATATATATATATATATATATATGTGTGTGTGTGAGCACTGTGCTCCCTGTTATCTTTAAAAGAGAGTGGGTTTGACTATACTGATTTTACTGGTAGTATACTGCATCATTTATTTGGGAGTCCATCATTACTGCATGTACAGTTTTTGAAAGTGAAAAAGCAGAGAGCTTCACAGTGCTCTACAAGCAGATTTCAGTAAATCAGTACATCCTCTGAGAATGACAGAACAGTTAAACTGTTGTTTCAAATTCTAGATCACACTGTTTTCATCACTCTCTAATCTCATATTCTCCTTTAAATTATAAATTGCCCGAGTGGCTTGGACTAAGCCAAGGGAACTTTTGGGATGTATTTAATATGGTTTTATTAGCTTTACTGGGGGCTCAGGGTATGATTTGGTGTGTTGGGGACATATCTACATTCAGTGATGCCTCCCTCAGGATTCATTCTCTTTTAATGAAC
Source organism: Euphonia xanthogaster (assembly GCA_034509185.1). Lineage (NCBI taxonomy): Eukaryota > Metazoa > Chordata > Aves > Passeriformes > Fringillidae > Euphonia > Euphonia xanthogaster. The sequence continues at coordinate 5,962,921 of JAYDZK010000039.1, read as the reverse complement.
AGTGAGAGACAGTGGCAGTGTGTGATGCACGTTGCAGCATGGCTGATGAGTTTCTGCAGTTAAAAGTATGCCATTGTTATTGACTCTGTGTTATTTACACTGCAAGCCTCTCGGGGGCCCCAGCCCCATAGCACTAGGCAGTGTGGAAGTGCAGATAGTATCTGTATAGTATCTGTATTTTTTAGCTGCTTTTCCTGAGAATTAGAGGCAAAGGTAAGACTTGAAGGAAGTGTGAGTCAGAACTCCTTCCTCCTCCTCAGATGCAGTTCATGTTCTGGGGCATGGCATTGGCTGAGGTGTGATTGATGGTGGGGTGTTCATTTCAGGGATTCTTGGCATTCTAGGAATTGTAATGTCAACGGGCTCTTTGCTGTTTGTCTTCATGATCCCCTTCTGCTGTTTGGCTCAGGAAAGGGGGCTACTAAGTAAATTCAGTGCTCTTTAAATTCACTAAAGCCTCTGGAAACAAGGCTACATGGTGAAGGGAGAGTCTCTAGAACAGAGTGAATCTGAGCTCTGCAAAGCTGATTTTATTTAAAAATAAGTTTAGATTTGAATGTTATTATTGATAGTTTGGTCTACTATGAGTAATGTACTTTTGTGTAACCAAAATCAGTCAGTTTAATAAATTCTGAGGTGCATTTGTTAAGAAATTAAGAAGGACTTTGTGTAACAAAAATGCCCTTCAAGGGCATACAGGGTTTTATAAACATTGAGTTTTCAACCACTGTCATAGTGAGAGATGCTGAAAGCAGAGGCCGATTAAAACATCCTAATTTGGTTTTAATGCCAGAATAAGCCATCTTCAATAAGCACACTGAATGTAACAGTAAAGAACAGACAGAAGAATATGAATGCATCATAGTGCTTATTTAAAAAAAAAAAAAACCAAAAAACAAAGTTAGTGGGGTGGAATAGCATTTTATGTACTTGATGGAGTAATTATGTCCATTTAAGTAAGTGCATAGGTTTTGTCTACGGTGGTAGAATTTTTAGGTCTTTGTAAGCAATGATCCAAAATAATCAATTGCTATGGCTCAGTATTCCTGAATATAGATTATCTTCAGGAACTGTAACAAATGAACCCCATGTAAGACAGAGTTTCACTAAAGCATTTTCTGGTGTTTTCAGTTTTGTGTTGCTACTTTTAATTGACTCTAAGGCAAAGTTTAGCTTGAAATGAATTATTTCTAAATCATCTAATATTTAGACTAAAATGATAGTGAATGTTGGAGCAAAACACCATTTTGGTGCTCTGCTTTACAGCATGGAAACCTACTAAGATTAGCAGCTATGAAAAATTGTTATCGAAGAGCTTGACTTGGTCAGTATTGTAAACTTTATGTAAAAGCCTTAAAAACTGTTATGTATTTCTTGTTCTCAATAGGTACAGAGAGGACTTAGTATCCAAATGTTCATACAAACTGAGAGTCTTTCCACAGTGGGTTCAGTCCAAAGCTTTCTGAGTTTAACCACACAGAAAAAGTTAGAAGTGCCTTAGCTACATCCTCTCCCCTTTCAGTGGAGGCCTGCTGTGCTGCAGAGACATAAAACCAACAACTGCTAAATTACTGTAGTGCTTGTAACACCTTCTGCATTTATTAATAGGAACTGCCATCATAACGAGACGCACCAAAACTCTGCTTTTGCATGAGTCTCTCCTTCTTTTAATATTTTCTGAACTTTTTTTCAAGCTTTACTACGTCAAATTTTCCTGTTATATTTTTAACAATCTTCGTAATAACAGATTGAAGCTTCTCTGAAACCTCATCTTTTCCTACTCTGCTGTAAGAATTAGCCTAATTTCCTAAACAGAACTAGTGCTCTCTTTAATTGTTCTGCCTGTGATAAAATAGACTATCTGAAATTCTGGAATAAGTATATGGGGGTGTACTTTAATGCTACAGACCTAGAATACTCTTTGAAGCAGAGTTTAGAAAGGGAATTTTATTGTGACCAGTGAAATTTACTGTCTCTGGCAAAGCATGACTTAGCATGCTCTGTAGGCACAGAGTTTGGGGTGATGGGGAGTGGGGCTGGCCCAGCCCCATCCCCAGTGGGCACAGCTGTGAGCAGCAGGTGAGCAGCA
>JAYDZK010000039.1:5873267-5960732 GCA_034509185.1 Euphonia xanthogaster | reverse complement strand
GGGTTTGGTGTTTTTTTTTTTTTTTTTTTTTTTTTTTTTTTTGTTTTTTTGTTGTTGTTTTCTCTTTTTTCCTTCTGAGTGATACTGGAACTTAAGGATTTTCACATGAATGGCCATCTGCAGAGTGACTGGTTCTCATTGTTTTCAGAGGTATTTGTACATCGAGTCTCTTTTAAATAATAAGAAAAATAATTATATTATCCATTAAGATTTATAAAATTCCTACTAGTGTCAAAAAATATTGGACCTTTCAAAGATTTCCTGATCACTTATCTGTCCTTCCAGGTGGCCGCTTCATTATCTAAAGTATGTGTATCTTTTGGGAAAAAGAATAAACCTCTTACACAGTCTTGTTGCTTTTGAAGAAGTATTTCTCTGGCTATTGAAGAGTTGATGCCAGGCTATGGATGCAAAGTAAAAGCTTAATGGTCTGATTATAGCAAAACTTGCCTATGTGAATTTCTTCTGCTCCTGTGTAGTGATCAGCTTCAGAGTGGTGTTTGTAGCAGTTTAGGGGCTGTTAGGCTATTTGCAAAGGAGAGTTTTGAAGCTTTAGCTGACAAATAAATATCTGAAAGAGTCCTCTAGTCTTTGTCTCTACACCCTGGCTATCAGCAGAACCACCCATGTGCTTCTTGACTGTTGGACTTGCCCTCATGAGTGCCTTTGTGTTAGAAAGGTGCAGACACAAGTGTAATGTGAAATCAGGCTGGCTCTCCCTTACTGCAGAGCCCTCGAGTGACATTTCTGTGTCCTGTAGCCTCACAAACCATTTCTGTCCTGGTCCCCTTTTGTAGCTGGCCATGCGTGTTTTGTGTCCTTCAATGAAAAGCCAAATCCCTACCAAGTGTTTGTGATGGACCAGCATTATTTATAGTTGAGTAAAAGAGGCAGTGGGCAGGGAAACATCACTAACATGTCAAGCTTCTTGATCTGTGGGCCATTAAGGCTCCAGATTGTTTTTATTTAGCAACATTTTACCATGTAAATGATGACACTGCTGAGGCAGGGAGTGGGAGAGAGATAAGGTGTCTGAATGATTAATTGGTGTTCTAGTGACCATGCTAATTTTGGGTGGTGTTGGACTCCTATGTACATTTCCTTGTCTGATGCAAACAAACACAGACTCATTCTCCTCCCTCTGCCTTTCATTTAATTATGGTCCATAACAACTAATTCCTTTCCCTAGCCTGAGAGCAGCCTCTTCTGAAAGAGAGGTTATTCTCACTCTTCTCTTGCTCAGGTGCTTTGTGAAACTTGGTGGCCCTTCAGGTAGGGCATGAGGGCCACACGTGCACCATTGCTCGTTCAGAAAAGCACAGAAGCCTCAAGGCAGACAGTGGGAAATACTGATCAAGTTCTTTCAAGGTGGGTGTCAGATAAAGAGCAGATAAAATTGCCTGTCCTACTGCTCTTCAGCTGCACAAGAAAGGTACATTCAATTCAAAGCCAACACTGGATCCACACCACAGAGAGCTGTTGTCAGCACACTCAGCAGAGAGCTCTCCAGCTGGTGTTCAGATGCTCAAGTAGCCTCTGCTCCTTGGGAGGTGGCCCATCCCTTGGGCCATCCAGGCAGGTGGAGGGGGCAGCATTGGAAGGCTGACACCATCCTTGCCTATGCTGCATCTATCTTTTGGATGCTAAGGGTAAGCCTGGGCTGAGCATTAGTAAGCAGATATTCAACTGCAGAAGTATTCAAAGGCAGTTGAGAGCAGAATGAATCAACAGATGGATCAGTGAAACTTAGTCAGAGGTTAATTCTGCAAATGGATTTGTATGGAAGCTTATTCATATTTTCTCATTTTCGTGAGGAGTTTTGCCTGAATAAGCAAGATGGGTTGAGCCTGCAGTTGTTGCATTACTATTAGAATTCTTGTTTGCACTATGTGAACTGGACATTCAGATCCCTCAGGCAGCTGGGAAAATGTCAGCCCTACCCATGCAATAAATACCATCCATATTGACCTGCTGCAGGACATTGTTTCCCTTGTTCCTGGGGTGCTGAAAGAGGCTGCTGCTGCCTTCCAGGATAACTCTTCTGAGCTCTTAGTTCAGCCAGAAAACTAATGTATTTATGAATAAAAGTCATAGATTTAATATGTTCAGACATCCTTTGTGTATAAATGCCCAGAAATAGGTTTAATCAATCAATTTTTCTAATGAATGAGCCACACATACAATATCTAGCTAAGGGAAGGAATCTCTTCCTGCTGCATCCAGTTTATGACATGCTTCTGTAAATTTAAATATCTTTATGCTGATGCACAAGAGATCACTGAAATTAAAATATAAAAAAAAGGTAGTCAGTCCATGGCCGGAAAGTCTGTAAAGGCTCAATACTTGGGCTGAGCTCAAGAAAATAGTCTGAAAATATATCCAAAGTTTGTTCAGCATACCTTCAGCATTTTGTGGAGTGAAAAAGCTGAGAAATGTCCTGTTGTTGCCTACATTTGCTTTTTAAGAGCTCAGAACTTGACACTTCAGTGTTTTTGTCTGTGTGTGTGCATGTCTTCTTGTCTGTATTTTGAAAAGACTTGTATTGTTTTGTATGGCTGCAATAAGAGAGAGAAACACAGGCCACAGCTTGAGAGCCACCTGTGAGTAACTTGCTCTTTCATTTTTAGCTCATTTTGTTTCGTGATGTGTTGGCATGTATTGATTACATGGGTAGATTTTCAAGATGATGAGCTAAAGAAATTGAGCAGCACATGCAGTGAGAATAAAACAGTTTGATGAAGAATGATATTTTTAATTTCAACTTAGCTGCCACTTTGCCACTTGCTTTGTGCCATACTCTGTCTTTACCTGTTCACTGTTTAGTTGCTCTGTTGTAATCTAGACTCTAAACAAATCTGAATTTAGGACCATAAAACCACATTTTTCTTGACTTTTTTTTTTGTTTTTGGTTTTTTTTTTTTTTTGGTTTACTTTCTTACTTTGCTGTAATTTTATATTTAACCTGACTCCTGCACATCTTTCATGGGTTCTGATTGTGAAGTTTGATCTCTTAATTCCAGCTAAATGATGTGGAACAGGATGATAGGATAGTCAAACTCTCTTGGTTTGGGGATTGGGGGGAGAGGGTGAAGGACAGAAATTACAGGAATACTTAATATTGCAGTATAATACAATCATAAATAATTCATGGAAAAACAGGATTTTTTTTTCTCATTGCATTTTCTTCTATCACTGAGAAATCTAATTGAATATGAAGAGAAGAACAGCACTAAAGTATTTCAATAGGATAATTTGCAAAAGACAGAACATACCTTTTCTCAGGGGCATAGTGAACTTCAGGAAAAACACCCACCAAAGTGAAGATTGCTGCCTATCTTTAGGTTGTTTAGTTTTGTGCTATGTTTTACATCTTATCTTTTTCTTTTAGTTCTTCCCACTTACTTTTCTGTTGTTATTGTTCCAAAATGAATGAAGTAACTAAAGTAATTTAGACTATCAGAGGGTTTACAGGGAATGTACCTGAAAAGGTTGTCAAGGGTGATAATGTTAAATGTGATTGTCTCCACCCTGATTTGGACATTTAGGCTTGCAGTTTGACAAGGCTGATGACTGGACCACGAACAATAAATCAGATTTTTTTCCCCTACCATTTTTCTTTCTTGCCAAGTTTCATAGTTAAAGGCTGTGGCTTGTGGGATGGGGATTTCAGTTGTTGTGGCTCCATTTGCTCTGGTGGAGATGGAATGACTTCTTGCTTATATAGAGTTGATTGAAGTAAAATGAGGATGAAGGAAGCAAAGGAGAAAAACACATGAAGTGCTGTGTGTTATACCCTGCATGAGAGGGAAGGGGGGTACAATAACTTGCACAGCCATAAGTGTTTTAGAAACCACATCTATGAGAGAATGTCCTGGATTGACCAAGTCATTTGGTAAATGAATTTTGGTCCCTGCAGTTGACTTTGCTCAACTTTGCATAAACTCCTGAATGTGCTATGGACCTGTGACTGGAGTCCCTGGTACATCTAGTTGCAAGGGGACAGTACTGTTTTTAAGCACTCTGATATTTTGCATACAGTGCTCCAGCATGTTCTGCTAGTGCTGTATGTGATTCTGGGGAGCTTTAGCAAAAAGATGAAACACTGGAGTTTGCTGAATTTCTGCCTCACGAAGCAGGGAATTTGGTGATTTCCACCACCAACCTCTGACTTGCTTTCCCTTAGCTGCTCCTTCTGTGCCAGGGCTCTCTGCCAGCCTTTTATGGGGGAGAAATGACTCTGGTAAAACCAAACCAGAGGCTGGGTCCATTCTGCATGGTCAGAGGACAGATGTGTGCCAAGGTCTTTACAAGCAGTGCAGTGGGTGAAGGTGTGGGTGTTAAAGGAAATGTGAAATGGCTCTGAAGGTCTCCACTGACTTTGGGCAGCAGGTTTGTTACTGGGCCCAGGCAAGGCTCTGCAGAAGGCTGAACTTTGGGGTAAAACAGGGGGTTCAAGGGGGGGTATGGGGTAGGTGGTTGGGGAAGGCTGTACCTCCCTAGTGCCTCAGCATTGGGAAAGGCAGAGGGAGCCATGGAAGTTTGGATTAAAGGAGGCTGCACCCTCTGAAACCCCGAGAGAGAGAGAGAAAACCCCATGGGTGTGTGCCCCAGTGGGCTCTCTCCCTTTATTTGAATATTGAAGGACTCCTCTCTCTCCTTTTTGGACATAAACCTCTGGCATTTGTGGATTTTCCTGACAATGGTGAGTCTGTATGTTTGAGTGGTGCTTCGAAGAAAATGTTGCTGAGTCTGAAGTTCTGCAAAGGATAACTAGCATAGCATAAGCTAGTGGATGGGATTAGAATTTGGAGGAGCTGTGGTACTGTGTGTGGGCAGTTCAAGTGCTCTTGCAAGCTTCTGGAAGCACTACAGGTGCTCCAGCAAAGCCCTGTGCTGAGAATGGCACATACTCATACATTCCCCAGGTAGCTGCACATTGCAGATTACCCCATCCAAAAAAGAGCTCCTCTCTGGCAGCTTGGCTGTTTCCTCCCCTAGTCTTGCCACAGTGGAGATTTCAACGAGGTGACAGAAATTTCTGAAATCCTGATTTGCAGTGTGAAAGGTGGAATGCCAAATCTTGTTTGGCTTTAAAAGTAGTCTGAGTTGATTTTTGTGAAACTACCTCTGGTGCTCTGTATTTCAGTGCAGTAATGCAGCTCTGCTGGCCTTGCTTCAGCTCTGTGCCATGAAGGAAAAACCTGAAAAGAATGAAGAGAATGACTGTAGGCATAGCACTTACACTGCAGCTCTGCCATGTGGTATCAGTGTCTGCAGCAGGAATTCTACAGCTTTTTACACAGTTACAACTAGATGTAGACAAGACCACACTGAGTTCTCTCCTGTCTTCTGCCTTGCAATTTTATTTTGTTTTCTATGCTTAGACACCCTTAGCAGACTTGCATTTCATCAAGCTGGGCTCTGTGGCAGCCCAGCCCTCGTTGGGCAGTAGGAGCAGGGGGCGCAGAGGCACAAGCACCCACCCTCCAACAGCCCTGTGCTGCTGCTTGCTGCAGTACTCCAGAATCAAGAGCTCTGCCACTGCCAGCATAGCTGAGCTTGCTGGAAGTGCCCTTTGTGTCAGTCTAGGCACTGGTAGTGGCTCCTGTGGGCCAAGCCTTTTACCTTCATAGTTTGATTGAAACCAGTCATTTATTGTGGTAAAATGTCAGGCTTTCTGCAGTGTTTACACAAAAGCTTTCTGTGGCAGTCATTTACTCTACCCAACCATCCATATATTAAAGACATTGCACATTTTCCCTGTCTATGTTCAGACAAATCAGCTGCTGATTTCAGTCTGACTAAATGTCAATTTACAGAGATCATCCTTTGAGTTCACTCTCCTACCTTCTGCTTGGAGCAAGAGCACTTTTTGCTGTGCCTGTGCTAGTGCAGTTTTTTGTGGGCTGTTGCAAATTACTGGTGTAAAACTCACTAATTAAGTGAACTAAATACCTTTATGTTTACTTTTCCTTATCACTGCATAAAAGTATATTCCACTGCCTCATGAGGTTTTTCAAATATTAGTGGTTTGGAACCTACTGATATTTGCTTTATCAGTTATTCACAAAGTATTAGCTAGAGTTCATTTACAAAAATACAAATATTTTGTTTATTGCCAAGTTTTCCTAGTAACTAAATATCTGAAGTCTGAGAGTGTTTTAGTGTTTATGAAAGGAATCAAATAACTTTAGAAGAAAGTTGGATGGAATTCCTGTGAGCACTCTCCTATAGTGAGATGGTTGTTATGTGTCAGGGGTTAACTGAATCATTTCTGGGATGGGCAGCCTGGGTAATCGAGAACGCTTGGGTGATTTTGTGTCCTAAGAAATTGAAATGGATGTTTTTGATGTTACTCACTTAAAATTGGATGAAAGCTAACCATTGATAAGAGTCTTGCTCTTACTTAGAAGTAAAAAAAAATGTGCAAGGAGAATTCAATGAGTAGAGATCTTTGGGAACTGTTTTGCTCATCTTGGTGAGCTTTGTGCAGGGCATTACCTATTATCACTCCCTCTGCCATCTAGGGTTCTTGCTCCCTTTAAAGAGAGTGCATTCAAAAGACTTTATGCCTTTTCATACTTTCTTTTGTGAAAGAGACAGGCAGTAGTTCAGATTTTGACATTTCAGAACTGTATCCTTTATTATTCAAATAATTCCAAATGATTTGTAGGAGTATCAGTCTTTGTGCCTCATGGCAGTCAGATAATGTGTGGCTCTGAGGGTTATGGGTCTGACTATTTTGCTTGAGCAATCAAGACTTGTGCTTTTAAACTATGTCTCATCTTCTAGGTTTACCTGGATTAGAATTGCTTAAATCCATAGTTTAAATTCTGTAAATTATGATTCTATAGAGATTGTTTAAGATCATGTGATATATGACACGGAGACACTGAGGCTGCAGGGTGTTAATGGTACTTTATGAGCAGGTTGACTTTTTGGAGCAGTTTCTATGACCTTTGCACAGCATTTTCTTTGGTAGCATGTTTGGCAGACAGCTGACACACGATGCTTCTGCTGGTAGGGCTGGTCTTGAGGGCCATAAGTTTGAGAACACTTCACAAATTGGGGAGTTAGGTTGATTTAAATTGGCAGCAATTGTTCTTGATTTATCTCATTAAGACTCAAATCCTTTGCTTTCTGATACTTCAGAATCAAGTTTTGTACAGTCCTTGGCAGATGCTTTTTGCTTTTATTGCTGTTGTGCCAGCAGTTGCATAATGCCCTTCCACGTTTCATTGTTCTACTGGATCTTTGTGGCAGTTCTTCTTGCTGCAGCCCCAGGTCTGAAATCTGTGTGGTGATACACAGTTGCACATGGAGAATCATTTTTGTGACCAGTTTAAAGTTTTTAATCTCTCTTTGCCATCGTCTTTATTGTAACTAAAGCACTCCTAGCTTTTTTGCTGCCTTGGCTCATGCAGGTTTGAGTTAGAACAATAACTAAGCTGCTGGGGTTAGGTGACAGTTCATAAGCAAATAGACTACTTGTTGAATCCTAGCTTCAGTGATCAGCCCTCCTTTGCTGTGCTATGGGAAGGTAAGAACTAAGAATTAGCAGAAGGACATGATATGAGGTGCAGTGAGAATTTGAGCTACAGGCTGCTACCTTTTGCTGTTAGATGTGTCTACTTTGTTTTGGTTGGTGTGGTTTTGTTTGCCCAGTGCTTATTGTGTATGATTGCAGGGGATTCCTAAACCCTGCTCTCTCCCAGCCAGAGCTGGCCCTTCCCTGGTAAGGACTTTGCCTTTGATACTGTTGGTTTGACAGAATTTTGCATTATCAAACCAATTGTTTAAGAGTGGGATTTTTTTCAGGCAGCATTCAACATTGAAGATAACTCAAAACCCAATATCAAGCTGTAAATTTTACAGCAACATTTTAAAAACCAACCAAGCCCACCAAACCACCTATTTATCTTAGACTTTCAGGGTTGTCTTTGTTAAAGCTGACAGATTTGTGTGTTCTTGTGTGCACTGACCTTACATGGGATGAAGTGGGGATTAATGGCATAATTCTGCATCAGAGAGTAGGCTTGGAGCAGAACTGAGGAGGGAAGGGTGTTTGGAATAAAAAATCCATATGGAGTCTATATACTTTTAGATTAATAGATAATGCCAACTCAATATGTGGAAATTCAGGGCATTAAAATGAACAGCATCTGGTCTTGAGGAAAAAATGAAATAAAATAAATCGGGGACATGATGAACCTTGAATTATTTAAGCTCCTCCAGTGGTAGTGCTCCGTAATTGCTTTCCTTCTCTGTAAATGTTTCACAGCTGTGAAGTTTCCAAGTGAAGAGCTAAAGTGCTGGCTATTGTACAAAAATTAGGGCCAATTTCTGCCTGCCTTGATCTCTGGTAAAATCTCATCAGGGCTGCGTGTCCCTATCTTGTGCTCTCTGCAGTCAATTACACCTGTGCCAAGTGGTTGTGAATTGCTACTATTTATGAGCTGATGGAGTTCTCTCTTGCATTGTGCCCAGTATACAAGACCACAAAAAGCAGCACATAGTCCAGGATTGAGGACTTTTCTTACAGAGTAAGGACGTGCACTTGAAAACAAAGACCCGTCAAAAATACATGAAAACAGCAAGAACTTCAGGCAGCTGTCCAAAACTTGACCTCTGAAAAAAGCCTGGGGGAGGTGAACCAGCTGCAGGTTGCCTTGCTCTCACTGGACACTTGTGGGATGCAGTGTGCACCAGCCTATTTGGGGGTTGCCTGGTCACCCAGGCTCTGCAGGAAGTTGAACTCCTTCCCTTACAGGACTTGAGTGTAACTGAGTTCCTTTTGTATGTCTCTGGAGTGTTATGTATAGGAAATCTTAGTTTTTGTTTTATTCATTTTCACTGAGTGGTCTGGAATATCAGCAGTAGCTTTCTCCTGCGTTGTTTGGAGTGGGATTTCTTTCAGCCAGCATTCACAGTGAAGATAACTCAAAAAGTGCTTTTATTCTGATTGTGTGTGGACAGCCACCGCTTTGCGAAATGAAAGATAATTTGGAGCCTTAATGAAATTAGAAGAAATCTATGATCTGTCTGATTTCCTCTCTAGGTTTTTCAGTTATGCCTCTCTAGGTTTTTCAGCATTTCATCTAAGCATGGGAAAGTTCCAGGATTTCTGCTTCCCCCTGCCTGTGCACCCTCAGGCCCACATTTGAGACCAGTCTGACCCCAGCAGTGTCCAGTGTCCCCTGTGGGATGGCAGCAGTGCTTGCAACAATTGCATCAGGTGTGATGAGCTTGCCATGGAGGTGATGGATGTAGAGAGAAGTTCCAGATGTTGTGAGAGAGATGGAAAAGTACATCACTTGGAGAAAGCAAGATGGGAGGAAGAGACACCTTTCTTTCAGGATTGCTGGCCTCAAGAACACAAAATTGTGCCTGCTTTTGGGACAGGCATGTTGTAGTACTCACGTGAGGATTTTTTAGCTTTACTCTTTGAGCTAATATAGATTTACACTTTTCTGAGGGAATGACTTTAGAGGATGTGTGTCACTAGGGGCTGGCTACACTTCAGCAGTAAGCAGCATGGATTTTGTTGGAATTACTCAACTGTGTATGTAAATATATGTAAAACTGTGCTGATCAAAGCAGGATCTGCCACAAAATGTGACATAAAGATTGGCTTTGCATAACTCATACCACTGTAGTGATAATGTGGCATTTGACTACTTGTGCTGTATGGTTTTTTTACTTGCCCTCATAATTTCTTTAACTTTGTGGTTTTTTGGATTTTTTGGGGTTTTAGTCATTTGTTTTGGGGGTTTTTGGAAGGTGAATAGGTGCTGTTGTTCATTATTTCAAATGTTTTGAGTTGCTTGTCCATTTGATTTTTGAAATACTGCTTTTGCTCTGGTGCCAGGTTAGACTGAGTAAGCTGTAGAAAAATCCAACCTAACAACTGTATGGAGAAGTTAAAATACTATTGAATTGTTTAAGTTCTTTAAACAGTTTTTATTTCTTTAAATGCATCTCACTGGTGCTACAAATAAAATTGAATTAGTTGTAATTTACTACCTCTGCCCTATGGTAGAATGAGCTAAAAAGCTTTACATAATCAAGTAATTTAGAATTTAACTTGTTTATTTAAACAGAGTGTATTTTTCAGAGAAATCCATAGTCTACTTTGTAAATTCTTTTCAGATCTTTTTAATTTTATTGACTTTGATTAGCCAGCTAATTTGTACTAAATCAATAAGTGTGATTCTGATAGCTCATTTTGAACTCTTAGCATGGAAGTCTGAAACAAAGAAGGGATTAGTGAAGTGTTTTGCTGACATTCCAATCTATTTTAAGTGAATGCAAGCTTTCTAATAAATATTTAATGGATAGTTGTTTGTGGTTTAATAGAGTTAGATAATTCTATTAGAATCCTGTTTGGAGATTTACATGTACCATACATCACTGCTGAGGACATGGTTAATAATTTAGGCTAAGTGAGTAGTAATTAGAAACACAGAGTAAGCAGGGGTGTTTTTTCTGTCATGCAGGGATTTAGGTGGGTGCTTGCTACGCAACTGCAACTCAGTTCTTAGGTTCTCTTTCATACAGGGGAACTCATTTGGCAAGTTTGGGACAAGCCTCAAATGTGATAACAAAACATGAGGCCCCTGGGTTTGTTTAATATCTTATCCTCTGAGTTAATGAGTTGGAAAATAGTTCCCTGTTTATCTACAGTAGATTGAGCAGATGTTGCCAATTCAATTTTATGGAACGTAATCTCTGAGAGATTGTCTTCTGCCCATTGCTTTTCATGGTTTGAATCTCTGCTGTCCTCGGCCCCAAGAGAACATTTCCCACACTGGTCATGGAGTTGTCAGAAGATTAGTGCAGCAGAACTTGGTAAAAGCCAGTTAGGATGGGGAGGCTTTGCAAAGAGAGGCTTTGGAAATTTCTATGAGAATTCATGAAATTTAAGTTCTAAATGGAATGGCAAGGGAAAAGCATTTGAGAAAACACTGAGGAAAGTTAAAATTAAATATTAAATACTGCCACTTATATCAGCTTAGGTTTTCAGGTGAAGCTTTAGAAATGGTTATAGAGGAATCTCTATGGACCCTTAATTTAGGGTTAGTGCAAACAGCTGTTCTCAGCTGCAGTAGGAGACTGCTTGTTGTTTAGATCTGATCTCAGGGAGTGGGGTTTGACAAGAAAGGCGTTCTCATCTCCTGCAGCAGCCTTGGCATGTGAGGACAACTGGAATGTGTAGCTGAGTGAAGGGACCATGCCCAGCAAGCCCTGCATCCCAGCCATCCCTTGGTCAGTGAGATGAGGAGGTTGTTACCCATCTCCTGCACTGTGCAGGAGCTGAGCTCTTGATCTGTCCTCTGGTTATTCACGTTGTAATATCACCTTTGTGCATCTCCAGGACTACAGAGTAGTCAGGGACATCTATCCCAATAGTGAGGGGGATGCTGACCGAATTCCCTGAGGCATTTGCTCTCCCATTGATGTGTGTCTGTCAATTCTGGAGAGCCAGAGCTGGTGCTTTCAGGCTGATGCAGCATTTCAGCTCTGGTGCAGTTCACTTCATTCAGTGCACCTTCTAAGTGCTGTAGAGCAGCAGGAGCACTGTTGTGCTTGTTAAGAGTTTTGTCTCTAAAGCCTGGGTTACTTCAAGGTTGACTTTTGTAAGCAGGAGAGTTCAAGAGGCCATAGTACTGCAGAGTCAGCTTGCTGCCACTTCCCTTTTGTTCTTACCAGCTGTAAGATGTGTGTTACATACCTGATAGACATAATTTGCAGAATTCTTCTTTGAAGAACATTGATTTTGTGAGGCTGTATAGTTAGGATTGAAGAGAGAGAGAGTTTGATAAAGGCTAAAAAGTCATCCTTCCAAGAAATGTCATCCTTTCAAAACTCAGCCTTCTTTTTAATTGAAGGTGAGCTAGATGATGAGTGTGACTAAGTGTGTAGATTTGAGGAGTATCATGTCATTTTTCAGTGACACGGTATTGTCAGGAAGTGTGCAAGAGGACAATTTCACAGGAATCTTCAACTTAAACATGGCTGGAAAATGATGAAGGAATGGAGAGATGTGAAGTAAAGTGAGCATTTTTTGTTTGTTTGTTTGAATTTTTTCTTTGCTTTTCACTTCTCAAAGGTTCCTCCATAGCTCAGTTAATACTGTTGTGTAGTAAAACTGGCTTGAACTGGAGCTGGGCGCTGCCCTGGACACTGCCAAGCTCAGAACTGGACCTCCTGGGGTTTGGAGATGATTTAATTCCTGACAATTGAAGAGTCAGTTCTGTGGAATTCCTGTCATTCCTTGAGTTAAATCTGCTGAAGCTGGGGCCTCATCTGGCCTTTAATTTTAGTGTATGCATGTGTATGTGTGCATGTGTGTAATGAAACCTTACACACCTTCCTTGAAGTGCTCAGGGCAGGTTCTGAGGCATCACTGCTAACACTGAACTCCCTGTACAGTGAGGTTACCAGGCACTGCACTAGCATGAAAGATAGGATTAACACTCTTCCTTTGAGATGCTTTTTCTTAAGCTTCTCTTAGATTTTTCCTAGCCCTGGCATGGATAAAAGAATAGCTTCACCCTGGTTCCATTGCTCATTTGAAGTTTGCTCTGTTCCAGTTGTGTCTCTTATGAGGTAGTGATACATATTGTGTTCTCTGGAGAGCAGTTCCATTACTGTGAGCTGTTAGTTCCACTCAATATTCACTCCTTGGAAACAATGGTTTGATGAGCTGGGACATGGATTGTTATATTAAGCAAGAAAATAACTTGAACTGCTCCTGTAATTACTCTGCATGCAGCCAGTCTCGGGATTTCTGGCAAGCTCACCTTCATTTCTACATATATAATGTTACGGTACTTAGCATTTCTGTAACATGGCATTACACCTTCAGATTGTTTTCTAGTTATTAACTAATTAATCTCATAACACCCCTGTAAGGTATATCTGTTTGTTTCTGCTTGGGTGACTGTGTGGAGGATAATAATATGTGGCTTGAATATTAACAGAGGAACAGAGGAGTGTATTGCATTTGTACTTGGTGCTTTGTTTTTAGGTTTTGTTTTGGTTTAACCCTGGCTGGCAGCCACTTGCTCGCTTTCCCTCAGCAGGATGGAGGACAGAATCAGAGAGGTAAGAGTGAGAGAGCTTCTTGGTTGAGATAAAGACAGTTTAAAAGATGAAGCAAAACTGAAGAAACAATAACGTAAAATAGAGAATTAATTCTCTGCTTCCCATGGGAAGGCAGGTGTTGAAAGCAGGGCCCCATCTCATGTAAAGGTGACATGAAGAATACAAGTGCCACAAAATTGTCATTCCACTTCCTTCTTTCCCCTGGTTTTATTGCTGGGTATGATGCCACATGGTGTGGAACATCCCTGTGGCCAGCTGGGGTCAGCAGCCCCAGCTGTGTCCCCTCCCAGGCTCCTGTGCACCCTGAGCTGCTCACCCTGAGGCTGAGTGAGCACAGCTCCAGAGCAGGTGAAACACCCCCTGTGGGTGCTGTTCCCAGCACAAATCCAAAACACAGCAGCAGAAGAGCTACTCTGAAGAAAGTTAACTCTTTCTCACCAAAACCAGTACAGACTTGCTGGAATTCAGTTACATGTTTTCTTCCTCCCAGCATCCTTGTCTCCTATATGGAATATTGACTTGTCTGTCCCCAAAGGCTGAACAGAAATGTGCTGTCACACAAGTGGGTAGTCCTGCAGGAGTCTGACTGCCACAGCTGTGAAAGGAAATATTTTCCAAGAAAACAGAACTCTCACAAAATCTCCCTCTTCCTCAAAGGAAGAAAAGCAAAGAAACCCAAAACCAAATCAAACCGAAGCCTGACCAATTAATGCACTAAAAAAATTACCCCCAAAAATGCCAAACCAACAACCTCACCCTCCCAAACTACAGCATGCTCAGTCTTTGGACGTAGAAAGAACTTCCTTTTGTGGGTGTGTCAAGTTCTTTTGTATGTTCAGCAGGAATCTTAGCCTGATGTTTCCCTGACCTCACTCCTAAAATCAGATAGTAATTTTCCAGCTTTGTCCAATGTGGGTGTTTCAAAATCTTATTCTTTGCCTTCTGTATGTTTGTACGGTGCCTGGTGCAGTACAAGTATAATTTCACATAGGCAGTTGGGTTGTTCTAAGAACCTGACTCAAAACAGTGTGGTGGTTTTTTGTTTTCTTTTTTAGAGTTTGTATGAAGCAGCACCATTTGTCCTATCGCTGAAAGAAGAAAACAGAGGCACTTGGTGGAACCATAACTGTATAGTAACCATGGAGGACAAACAGGGAAGAGGAAGAGTAGGGTGCCCTAGCAGCTGTGTTGATTATCAAATGCCTGTTTTGGCAGATAAGCTGCAAGTAGAGTTGCCAAGGTAGTTTGAGTCATGACAAGCATCATTAGACAGCTCTCTCCAAGGTTTTGGCTAGGTCACTGACTAACTGTGAATTTGGGTCAAGGACCTGACTGGGTAAAGTAGCCTCATTTATCAGCTGCCACAGCTGAGATAACAGTCATCAGTCCATTTGACTAGCTGAGGAGGGAACAACTTATTTTGGTTTAGTAATGATTTGAGAGCCTCATCAATAAAATCACCAATACTCTTCAGTGCTGTAATCTGTCCATGTCTCAGTGGCCAGCATGATTTCTTGGCAGCAGAGAGAAGGGGGAACCAAGTGGGCAGGCTGCTTTCCTCTCCTCTGAGATTGTACACTGGAACCTCAGGACTAATTCCCCAAGGTTATCCAAGATGGATTCTCTTATGCTACAAAGCTGCTCTATCTTGTTGCATAGGAATAGTCAAAACCTACATAAGGCAGGAATATGCTCTGTTTTTGTGCAGAAACTGTTCCCAGATATTGTTCCTAGAGCACTGATTGAGCTCTTCCTCCTTATTTTGTTTGATTATAACAAAATAGCTCCCTTTGAACTGTTCCCAGCTCACGATGACAGAGACAAGCATTTCAGTAGGCCAGATCAGCAGGGCAGGGTGTTTTGCTAATGCAGTTGTGGAACTCTCAAACCAGGTAACATCTGGCCACCTTGGAGGGCAGGCAGAGCAAGTCTGCATTTCCCTGTGTGTCATTTGCCATTGTAGCCTGCCTGCAGCCCTGTTGAGCTGCAACTGCAGACAGAGAAACACTTGGGTTGATTTGAGCTAATTGAGTTGATCAAGTGTTGACGATTAGCTCAATTTGCACAGTCCCACTTGTCTTCACTCAGAGCAGCAGCAGTGCTGGCAAATGAATTACCTCATCAGAGCTCTCATCACCTATAGACAGCAGAGGCATGCATTGTTTCTGTAGTGTGGGACTGATTGACAGGCTTTTGAAAAAAGTTGGTTCCTTTCAAAATTTGTCTGACCCTGAGAGGTGATTGGTTTTTTCACTCACTGCAGAGAGTTTTCTGCAGGCTGCTACTGCCCCAGATGTAGAATTTATACAGCAATAGCTGAGTAGCTGCTCTACACTGTCTGTTTGGCCAGTGTTTGGAGTTCAACCTATGGTAATTTTAGATTTTCATCTATCTTAATTCTACATCAAGGCTTTTTTTTTTTTTCATTCATGCCCCACTTGCCACTCTCTGAAGAAATCAGTAAAAGTATCTTTAATTTGCAGGGTGATTTTTGCTCTTCTCAGCTGACACACAGTAAGGAAATGAGAAGCACTTCACAGATGTTAGAAGCTGTACAACCCCCAAAGTTGGGGTTTGGGAGAGCTGAGACAAAGAAGGGTTAATTGTTTTGCTTTACAGTATGCGGAAAGATGAAGTTTGAAATAGAAATAGGAAGAAGTTACATTTTATACTGAGTCCTGGGGAGCTGGCCTTCAACCGTTCAATTCCTGACTGAGACTACTGTGTTCCTGTCTGTCTGAACACATACAAGGTCTTCCCAACATAATTTTAGGTAACTAAAAGGACTGAAAATTAAATGTCATTAATATAATTTTGAATTTAAACTACTATTTAATTTAATTTAGTTAAATACTTGTTTAGCACTGGAGAAAGGGAGGTTTTCTAAACTCCAGTAGGTCAAACCCAAAAATTATTAATTACCAGAGAAATTTTCTTCCAAAACTCCTGCTTGTTAGCTGTGTTGCATTCATCTGAAAAGAATGCAAAAAAAAGAGTGTTTGCTTGTACCAAGTGAAGGCCCTTGGGCTGCCTTGGGGCAAGCAGGTGCTCACTGTATCCTCTTCTCCCTTGGCTAACTTGATATAAAAAGAGCTTGGAATGCAGCTAGGAGTGCAGAAGCACATACTCTCAAGTGACTTGATTTTTGTCTGGGTCTTTTTCATGTGGGTTATGGCTGTTGATGTCAATACAAGCTTGATTACAATATTTGGAACTTGAGGGTTGTCTTGCAGTCAGCACTAGTGGAACAAGGATTCTTTTCCCAAGGCACCTTTGAATGCCCTTCCTTGAGGATTCGTAACATTTTTGCAGTGCAAGTGTTTCAAGTCATCATTGTTGCATATACCCTAAGGTTTGGGCTATATAAAACAGAAGGGATTTTTGAGCTTGAGGCTCTAAATGGAACAGATGCTGAAATATTTTTTAAAAATTAAGTAAAATTACTTGGTAAGGTCTGGTAAGGTGCACAAGGCTACATTTTGTGCTCTGTGTTCATGATGGAAAGTGCTTTTATGCCTTGATCTATGCTTTTCCCACATAGTGGTATTTTGGGCAGGGGGGGGAAGCTTGTGAGTGCATAGGAGTAAATGTTACCTCCATGCAGATAAGCCCTTTTTCCTGGTAAAAGCTGAAATTTTTAAGGAAAAATTCTAAAGCTCAGCTTAAAATTCATGATCGGAAGTTTCAAATTTGGACCCAAAAAATTGCTTTCAGTGAAAACTGCCTGTCAGAAAAGCAAAACTGTTTGTCAAGTGACCTGTTGCACACACTCCTTTATAACAAGAAGAAAAGAAAAAGCTTTCTCTCCCTTTTCTCCAAATGCTTCCATGGAAAATAAAAATATTTTGAAGTCTCATGAGAGCTGACATTTTGTTGATTCACATCTCCCTTCTGCTAACTGCTTTTCCCATGTTGCAAATATTTAAACACCTCATGCATTGTGGGAGAAATAGTCTGTACATTTTAATTTGTCAGCTAAATATTTTGCTTCTTCCCCATTTATCCACTTCCAAAAAGGATAAAAATGCCCAGAATATTAATTCTCCATTGTCTACTGCTGCTTTTCCTCTTCTGTCTCTGATCTCCAATCAGTTCTACTTCAACACTTATGGGTAGTACACTTCCTTAATCTTTTCAAGTTCATTGTATCTGGAAAACATTTTTCTTATTTCTTTCACTTTTTGCTTTTGACAGCATTCAGTGCAAAGGCAGTACAGCCATTTATTTATCTTTTATGTCAGTGAGCTCTCTGTGAGTTTCTCTATGTATCTTTGATGTGCTGGCTTGGGATACAGAAATATTTAGAAAAAATAGAGAACAGTGTTTTTGAAAATGAGGAACCCCTGTCAGGAGGACTCAAGGGCGAATGTAGTACAGAATAGTACCTCTAACTCTACTTTAAAAAAACTAATTAATAAACAAAAAATGTCCAGCCAATCAAACTCTGGAAAAATTAGAAATTGTTGCTGTCCTTTTAAAGCAAATGTAAACTGACTCTGAAAGGAGCAGATGGTTTTCCTTTGTATGGAGGTTTTTGTTTTCTTACTAGTATGTGCAACTGTTTCTAAAAAGATGTGGTTTCTTTTAATGAAGCATTACTTCAGAGGCAGAGTGAGATGTAGTGCATGTGAAAGTTTGGGGGAATTAATTATTTGCAATTTATGTGCCTGTTGGATATTTGCATCCAGGTATATTTCTGTAAGAAGAGTCAACCCCAAGGTGAATCACAGCTTTTCAGTAACTCCATTGTGCTCTGCCACAGCAAGAGGAGAGGGGACAGTTGTGCTCATTCTGAGAAGATGAGGGGAGCTCCAAGGCTTGGCCTGGCCTGTTGGGCTGCTGCAAGGGGGAGTGGAGGTGTCCCCCTGAGCCCTGCTTCATGCTGTAACCCTCAAGTGGCAGCACTGATGAGACTCTTCTGGGGTGCTGGTTCAGGAGCAGGGTCTGGGCTGATATTTCTGATGCTCTTTGGCCCTGGGGAAGATGTTTATTTTGCCTTTTGATCATCCCGGATCTGGCTGCCAGTGTTATGCTGGAAGTGAGCAAGTGTGCTGACAAGCTGGGAGACAGCTCAGATTGGTGTGAGGAAGTTGAGAATTCCTCTGGATTGAGCTCCACCTCAGGGCTTTGGGCTTGCAGTACAAATCACCCCAACTGTCCTGCTCTTGTGACACACACCTGATCACACTTGTGCAGGAATAACTGAAGCCTTTCAAAAC
This sequence comes from Euphonia xanthogaster, assembly GCA_034509185.1. Lineage (NCBI taxonomy): Eukaryota > Metazoa > Chordata > Aves > Passeriformes > Fringillidae > Euphonia > Euphonia xanthogaster. Next base: position 5,942,406 of record JAYDZK010000039.1, on the reverse strand, counting down.
AGGCAGAAAACTTTGCCCAGATGATAGTCATCTAATTCTGGGGGCCTTTGGTGGGAAATGCTGTATTGCCTTCTTGTGGTGCTTATGCAACAATCCAGAGAGCCCCAGGCACAGAGCCCTTCCAGACAAGAGGAAAAAAGTGCCATTTTGTGTTTATTAAACAAACACTGATTCTTATGAACAGTGCTTATTATGAAATAACCACAAAATATTTCACCTAAATTTGATCTTTTTATGCCTTAGAGGTGGTAATCTCTTTTCATAATATTTTTGTTACTGTGGAACAAACATATGTTAATGTGGAACAAACAAGCAAGGCTCTAACAGCATGGGACTGCCTGCTCTGGGGGGAGCACTGCCTTGCATTATGCCTGTGCCCAGTCAATACTCTATTATTGCATGTTAAGTGGTTTGCTACAGTATCCTGTGTGCAAGGTATTAGAATGGATCTTATCTAATTTCCTAAGCAATAATGGTATAAACAGTATGCATTTTTTATTAAAAAACAAACTCTTGCCTCTGCTGAGTTAATGTTTCTTTTTTATACAGTTAGCACGCAGGAGACTGACTCATAAATCAGCAAAATTAAATGGAAAGTGCAAAGTTTTGGAAAACTAGAATTTATTATAGACCCAGAATCTTTGACTCTACCTGCAGATAAACTGTAAGTTGCTTAATGTAGGCACAGAGTTTGTGGTGATTTGGAGTGGGGCTGGCCCATCCCCATCCCCAGTGGGCACAGCTGTGAGCAGCAGGTGAGCAGCACTGGCAGCAACGAGCCCTGGAGAGCCCAGGGGCACTGAGCAGCCACCAAAGGGAGCAGAGGGCACCCAGGGGCAGTGCACCAGCATGAAGGGCTGAAGAACAAGAAGGGCAGATGCTCGAAGCCTTCTGACGTGACATGATGTTACTCTGTGTGGGTTGGAGCTTTCTGAAGTTGTGTAGTGATACTCTGGGCATGGTGGCCATCTCAACTGTGACATGCTCTGCACTGGAGTGAGAGACAGGTACCCAGGGAGTGTTGAACATCCTGCCATGTGATGTGACTGACACCTGCCATGTGGTTGGCCTTGTCTGCCTTTCCCTGAGGAAGGAAGACCAAGCAGGTTTGGCAAATGCAAGAGAGCAGTTGAGAAGTGCAGGCAGCCGCCCTTCCTGCGGAAGAGGTGTGCTGCAGAATCCTGTGGTAGCTGTAACTTTCCTAAGCCCTTGCAGATGTTTTCCTGGTACAGCACAGTGCTATAATGGAAGAGAGAGAGTGCACACCTTTATCCAGGTAGGAATCCTCTAGCCTGATGGGTGATGGGGATATTTATTTTTGCGGAGATCTCGAAAACAGCAAGTATTTATATTTATGAGCTTTCCTGGAGGTGTGAAGGGAATCCTTCCATTGCTTGCTGGTGCCAGCTCTGGAAATCATAGCCTGTTGTTTTCTTAGGCTCAATTCTTTGTAGTACCTTCTGTTTCTTCTCCTTTGCTGTAGGTGGAAAGACAGATCATCCCTGAAGTTAAAGTAGTATGCTGTATCATCTTCTAAGAGGCCAAAGGGAGAAAAATAAGGAAATTAAAAAAAAAAAATCAAAAAACTAAAATAACCACTGAAAACTCCTGTGAAAAAGCTGTAATTCTTATGCAGATACAGCTAGAGGAACGTGACTACCGTGGGTCAGAGTGGAGTGAAAAGGTCAGGGATTGATGGATGCCTGTAACTTCAGTGGCTGTTATCTGTGCCTCTGTTCATTGATGAATTGGATGGAAGACAGGATTTCTCAGTTGTTAGTCTGAAGGTCTGTGGACTTCTTCTATAGTAACACTGCCATCTTTATCCTTTCCATATAGCCCCCAGTTCCCAGAGATCTGCAGGACCCGCTCTGTGTGCCTGTACTTTCTCATTTCACTTATCAACTGATATCCTTTTAAGGATAAAACAGACTATTTCCTTAATAACATGTTTCTTGCAACACAGCAGGTATTTTACATACCTTCAAGATGTAAATTAATTTCTGTACATCTTTAATTATGACTCGTAAAAAAGTTGTGACTTGAATATCGCAGTGAAAACATCAATGCCAAAGGTTTATTGATGTTTGGTGTTTCTTGCTTATTAAAAATGCAAGAAAGAAATTGGCATTTCTTATCTTTCCGCTGTACACATCCAGATAAGTGGAAACAGTTTAATCTTTGTTTCCTGTAACAAGGTATTGGATTCTGACAAAAGGGATGATTCTGGAAGCTCAAGCATCCCTTTCCAACAAACTCTTTTTTTGGTATAGCAGATTTTTTGTTTTTAAATGATTACAGTGCCCACTAAAAATAAAATATTTATAAAAATTAAGTAGAACAGTAGGAATGCAAGCTCATGTATTCAGCCACATATATACATATGTATGTCAATGCACTCAAAGCCAACAGTGACTATAGTTAGTTCATTTGCATTCACTTGAATATGTCCTCAGACTTTTGGACTGTGAGTAATAAAATGCACCTGTGCCATGCAGAACACAGAGATTAATGCAGACAGTGTCCTAATAATTTGCTCATCCCACTGAACATTTTGGAGGTGTCCCTTTCACTGTCAGGAATTGATTACAGTGCTCATACCCTTTGTGGAGCTGGTGGGTCAGAGATGCATTCAGACCTGGCAGTTAGGCTGTTACACCACCAATGCCACACACTCATTGTCCTGCCAAAGGTCAACCCTCATCTTCATTATCAACACCCTTATTTTTCCTTTAGTTAAGAGATTGATTCCTTTAACATTGCAGAGTGGAAGAAATAAACTTCTTGTAGATCAATAGCATAGCACTCTTTCTTTTCTTGCCTCACACACACAGTCCGGGACAAAGCAGTTTTAAATTGCTTCTCTTACTGACTTAATGGCTGAGGTAGAAAGAGCAGAAACCTATGTTTTTATTTTTCACTTATTTATTTATTTTAATTGTCATCTGAATTTGGGTTGCCTACTTGCCATTAAGCTGCTTTAAAATCTCCCAGTAAGCATCAGTTTGGCCATTAAAGTCTTGCTGCTCCAATAATTTTTTTCTGTGTTTTTTTGACATTACCTTCCAGTAGTTTCAGAAACAGCATCAGAACACCCCAGGTTCACAGGTCAAATTAATTTGAAAGTTGGATGGAGCACTGAGTGCTATTAATGGAAAATTGATCCTGAGAGATAAAGCTCATTACCTAGGAATGCATAACTGGAGTATTACCTCAGCATAGGTCTCTCTGTCCTCTATAGGGGTAAAGTTACCAAACACACAAGAATTTATTTATATATTTTCTCTAGCAGGACTTTTAGAGGAGATTGCAGTGGGCCTGTGTGCAAACTGTTAAACTGTTTAGTGTTTGATGGAGGAAAAGAAAATCCATCCAGAATTTTCTCTAAGTATGAACTCACCGAATAAGTTTTGAAGTAAAAGCTGAGTAAACAGCCAGTGTGGGGCCTGACTGGTTTATAGCTGCTACTTCTCTGGGGAGCAGATATCTGCTAGAACAATTGGCATGACTTGGAACAGAGGGCATCACTTTGAGATCTCAATTTCAACTACATAGTTCTGGGATGTAGATTGTGTGAGCAAGTTGCTCTTCTGCTGTGCTTCTCTGTCAGCACCTCTGCTGAGTTTGATTTTGTGGGTGTATCTTAACCTCATCCCAGATGCAATTGAGAAGTCCTTTTGTGTTGGGCTTGTCACTAAGATGTCATTGAATGCTATTGCCTCTACGGGTGTCCAAGCAGAACCAGTGTCTAACTGGAGTTGCTTTGTCTGGAATGCTCACACTAACAAAGGAGGAGCCATTACAGCCTATTACAAGTGAAAGGATCTTTCCCTGCTCTCAGTAAGTGGTGCAATTTGTTTAAGAACTCCAGCAAAGTGGCCTAAGTGTGTTCTTAGTGATGCCCTGTAGACTCTGGATGGATCTCCTGCTGGGCCCCTTTGTCTAATCTTCATTTCAGTTAAGTTATTAACATCATTTGTCTCACCTCTGCCCCATCCTTTATCTCTGGTTCACTCAGAAAAAAATGAAGCATCATCCTACCAAAAGAAGGGTCTCTGTGGAGTTATTTGATTTTAAATTTGCACTAAGTTTTTCAAAGCAGTCTTCTTCATACATGGGAATTAAAACTTACTGATTCTAATAGAAATAATAGCACCTCTAGTGGTATTATGAATGTCTGCTATACATACTGGTAATTCCCTGCTGTAAATGGATGGACAGCAACCAGTGTGCCTCTCTCTTTGACACGAAAATCAAGTTGATAAAATTTGAAACTGGAAGACAGGAATTGCAGTAAGCTTTTCACCAGAGCTCCAGGCTCTGCAAACAAGATGCCCTAGGCAGTCATGATAAATGGACTCTCTGCCTCTTTCTGCCCAGTAGGGTCATGTCCAAATCCTTTCACCTTTAAATCACGTTGCCTCTTGCTTCACTATTGCATCTTGCCCTTGTTTCTGGTTTGTTGCTGCCTTAGAGACTTCTGTTGTTCCTGAGAGGAGAGAGGAACATTTATTAAGAGAGATTTATTTGGAAAGGTCAGACTCTACATTACCTCAGCATTAGGTTCAGTCTGCAGAATAATGATTTCATTTAGAACAGTGAGGTTTTTCAGATTTATCACTTATTTTAAAATATGGCTTTGAGGAATCAAGCATATGTTAAAGTGCGGTAAATAAGTGAATCTCTGGTCAGCTGAGGGCTTCTGAAGCCCTAGAAACTTTAATATTTTGTTCATTCATTTATATTAAATATTGATTTAATGAAAGAATCCTGCATACTTTTGATATTTTAAAAACAGAGCACATCTCTCCAAAATACTTTCTGCTCCAGATTAGAATTCAAGTGGCTTCATATTTCCTGTTTGAGCAAGAGAAAGAATAATAAACTTGGAATAGGCAGAAAATACTCATTTCTTATAACTGTTGATGTTAGTTTCATCATATAGTAATAATACCAACAAGCTTTGATTATGTCGCTGTGTTTTGTGCTGCAATTCATTAGAGCTTTCCAAGAAATTGTCAGAGCTTCTTTTTCAGGACTTAGACTGAGACAATAATAGAACTGTTGTAAAAGTCCAGGTTTTGGGGCCAGTGGTTTCAATTTTGGTTTCATTGGCAGGGACCTCATTCTAGGTGTTCTAGGGCTTTATGTTTGTATGATTTACTGAAGTACCTGTACATATATTTAACAATCCAGCACACAGGAACTGTGGCTCTGCTTATTAACACCTGGAAATTCAGATGTACACCAGGCATGGTGTGAACACAGATCAAAAAGACTTCTGCTTTAGGTATTTGAAGGATACAGCAGGTTGGGATGTACAGGGACATAACAAACAGTATTATCTGGCTGTGTACTTATAAAACAAGTGACTTATGCACTGTTAAACCTTTTGTGGGCATCACAGTATGGTTTAAAGAGCTGTTTGTAGAGCTATGATGGAATAATATAATGTATAATGTTGTGCCTGTTTATGGGAGATCTTCCCTGTGTTAGGGCAGCTGAGGAGAAAGTGCTCTTTAAAAATGTAACAAGCAGATATAAGATGCTGGGGTCATGGCTAACCTTAGGTGGGGTTTGACCTCCTGATGTTCTGTGAGAGTCAAGCAAGGCAGACAGGGGATTAGAAGGGTTTTGAATGTGGAGATGAGCAGCTCATGTTTGAGGCAACAGGGAAAGGAACAAGTGTCTAAATAAACTGTTTTTCCTACAGACCCTTTTGTTTGGGAAATTCTGTTTTCAGAGACTAGTATGGAAGTTTGCATAATTAAATACATATCTTGTAGAAAAGTTCTTTAAGGGTTTGATGTGCTCTGGATGTGAGGTACTACAGAGAGGCTGGATGTCTGAGGAGCAGCCTGAGCCCCAAGAAGAGGATGGAGAAGCAGTGCTGGGAAGATTACAGATACTTTGTTTTATGGGAGAGAGAAGGGAAGATGTTGGGGGGGGGATGAGGGCTCAAGGTGTCTCTCCTTATTCTGCAGGTAAAAGAGGTCACAGATGGAACTCAGTCTTGTAGTTTAAGGAGGGGTAGATCTGGAGTATGGAGAAGAATGACATCATAGCTAAAGCCTGGGTGGTGTTTGTGCAGCAAACATTGAGGGGCATGGGGGACAGAAGGGCAGAATGCTGAGAGACTCTTGCTAAATTATGTAGAAAGGTGGAGGGTGTGAAGAACAAATATCAGAAGAGTTGAATCAGAAAACTGAAAGACAGGATTTGAGAGAGAACAATGGTTTGTGTATTTCTTTTCTCCCTTTTTAACCTCTCTACTTATTTTACACACTGTTGTCAGCTCTCTTTTTCAGTATTTGCTTCTTGCTTAAAACTGTATCTGCTGCCTGTTCTTTTCCTTCCGTCAAGAGACATTGTCCCCAGGTTTTCCTTTTTCTCTTCATTTTTTTTCACCCTGCACCCCTTCTTTACCTTCTTAGACTGAATTTCTTCAACAGCAAATCCAGGTTTTTTTACTCATTTCCAGCATACATGCTTCCTTTGTCTACCTGGGAGTATTTGACCAATACTTGGCTTCCTTCCTCTTCAGCAATGTCTGTATTTGATTTAACATCTCAAAGGTTTCTTTCTTACTGTCTCATGAGCATGGAGAATCCTTCCAAGGCTGATGGATAATTTAATCTCTTCTTTTTCTGCTGCTATTACACAGAAGCAGCACAGAAATTACCAACTGAAAATAGCCTTCTGCCTTCATTTTTGTAGTAGTTATGGGCTGCTGGAGATGGGATGTCTGCTTCAATCCCATCTCAGGATACTAAAATAAAAGCTAAATAATAGTTGTAGAACTATTCAAATTTCTGTATCAAAAGCTTGCTTCTTCACTATCTTAAACTGCAAAGTTATTTTTCTCTGTTCAAAGTGAAAGCAAAACCATAACATAAAGGAGCTCTTCAGGATTGAAGTTGATGGAAAAATTGGGCATGAAACTAAAAAAAAAAAGTACAGCTGCCCTTACTATTAGAACTTAACAGAATGTGTCATTTTGTCAGTGACTGAAGGAAACATTTTAATAAAAAATAATCAAGGAGATGCATGTAGTGTGTGAATGATAGTTGAAAATTGCTTGCTGTGAGATTGACCCTTGAAACCTTAAAGGCAGTACTGGGTTTTCTATTCCAGCTGGGATTTCATACCCCTCCCACCACAGGGGTGCTTCGGTCTCTACTTTGCTTAAATCCTGCAGTTTGATTTGCAGAGATTAAATAAACTTCAGCAGATCTGTATTATTTACTGTGTATTATGCTTAGATCAAGTCTAACACAAAGAGTGACTTGCAGAAAGCAACATAGAGATCAATGGTTTAGCCTAAAAGTAAAATTCAGGAAGCCTTATGCCAGCTTCCTCTCTACCCACTAGACACCACTTAGTCCATAAATATGTGATCAAAAGATTGCTCTAATGAATGCCTCTACTTAAAAAAAAAAACCAAAAACAAACCAAACAGACCAAAACAAAAGACAACCAAGAAGAACCCTGGGAAAAAAAATCAATCTTCTTGGAACCATTTAATAACAGTGGGGTGACAATTTTTTAATTGTAAGTCAAAATGAATGAGTGTGTGACTCGCCATCTGTGTCAGATCTGTTTTTATTCCTGAAACGTGACCTGTCTCAAGTGAAATATTTAGGGGACAGTCCAATGAAGTCACCACTTATTTATGGGAACCTGTGAACTCTGATCAAATAGGAAAACTGTTGTCCAAATCGGCACTGAAATGAGCATGGAGCCTGACTGCCTGTTCTGTGCTGCCACCTACCATTTAACCAATCTGAGCACTGCCTGGGTTCAGTGTCTGTTCTATTCTTTCCCTCTACATGAAGTGTCTCTGCAAGCAAGAAAACCAACCTAGGATCCAAAAATAAGGTTACTTGTGCTTATGAACAATTTTCTATCAGAAAATTCAATCAAGGTTCTCTTAATCAAAACATTCATCTCTGACACCTATCACAAAACTTAGAGCAAACCTGGCTGACATTCCTTCTCTTCAGTCATTCTGAAAATGATTCTGAAAAGCTATCAGTGAAAGGTCATTGTGAAGAGAGGCAGCACAAATGCTGAGAAACAGTTCTAAACATGATGAACTTGATATATTTTGTTGATCTCCCTCTGTGAGTTCAGTCCTTTGGGGAGGCAATGAAATAGATTTGGGCAATGCCCATCAATAAAGTGAAAATCACGGAGAAACATAGGCTGTACACATAACAATGAGAGCTATTCACTTGTACTCAAAACCAGGTCTGAGTTTGTTTTTACTTAAGGGAGCTGCAAAGCTGTAAGATGGCAAGATCTAGAAAGAAAAGAGCTGTGTTTCTTCTTGTTTAGGTGACAGAGGAGTTGACTGTAGATTGCAGGGAACTTATCCTAGACCACATTAGCAATAAAGTCATTCAGATTCCAAGCTGCTGGTTTGCTGCTGAATGGAAGTGGAAAAGACAGATTAGCTCTCCGTGTTTTGAGGCCATTACTTGGGCTTTAATTGCAGTCAACACCTTTAGCAGGCTCTAAAACATTCATAATAGCTCATGGTACTGCTCTGTTCACTAGAATGTCTGCAGCCATTTTTTAATATGTTCACCTTCACGGTTGCAAGGTCCAGTGTAAATGAGGATGGGATATCTCCCCTCAGCTTCTTTTTCTCTTGTGCAATTTTGTTTTTTCTTATGTGAGATGTGTTTCTCTCCTTTCTTTCCCTTGATTTGTAATTTTAATATTATATGACCTTTTTCAGTGAAGACTTTCTCCAAATCTCTCTCTTTCCAAGCTAAAATTGTGCTGGCATAACAAAGTGATCTCCTGTCTGTGACTTTATCCAGGATACATTTGCTCTCATCATTCTTGGACATGGTGTTAATTAGATTTCTCTGAAGCCTATCTTGCAGCAGATGTTTTAGGCTTACCCTTTACCATGGATCTAACAAGTCAGAGACAAACTTTCCTAGGAACAGAGCTGTTTTTTGTGTCATGGAGATAGAGTTTGTTGGCTTTTTGGGCATTTTATGTTTCAAGATCAATGAAACACTGATGTTTAGCTGCAGCATCCACCAATTCATCTCTATCCATTAATAACATGGTGCAGTGGTATTGTAAAGCTCTCACTGTTTGATGGAAAGGATAAAAGTTAGTTTTTTCCCCTTTTTCCTGTATAGCAATAAACATCTGTGGGCCATAAAGTGTTGTTTACAGCCAGGAAATGTAATGTCTGGGGTGCTCAGTGCTGCCTAAGTGAATATTTCAAGTTCACATGCTCCCAGGCTTTTGTACACTATTCTGAGCAGTTTCTGATGCCAGAGCCCTTTGCTGAGGTTGGTGCTGCACTGCCCTCGTTGCTGTTCTCTTCCTCTCTCTAGTGAGATGCCAAACTCACCCAATGACTAGAATGTGCAAAAATAAATTGCGACATGGTAAGGACAGAGGAAAAAGATGATGCTGCTGAGTGTAAGTGAATTAACAAAGCCTGAGTAAGCTGGCTGCAATCAGGTCTTTGCTCCACCTTGCTTACAGGCTTCTTTCAAGCTGTTTTGGCAGAGCCAACAGCCCTTTTGTGCTGCTGGGCAGGGACGGCAGAGAAGTCTATGCCAGAAAGCCACTTGTGTCTGACTGCAGATGGCCAGGGTGGCTTCTGGTCAGAGGTCCTCAAGGGCACACTTTGTACTACTGAATAAACTCTTTCCTACTTAATGAAATGGGGACCTCTGTGTGATCCTGACATCAGCTGGCACAGGCTTACTCTGCCTGCCCTGTGTAGTGCTTGACCTGTTCCCATTAGAGCTGGATGGGGGCACCAACCCTGGCAGGGATTTTCACCTAAACCTGCTGCCCTTTGCCTTGCCTTCTTTTCTGTTCCTAATGGTTATACTTCCAAAATGTGGATGATAATGATAATCCCTCCCACATGGCCATACCTTACCATCTTCTTTGCAAGTGATTAACATTCCTCGAGTGCCAACATCATTGGCACAGTTCACTCCATGACCATCCCCTCTTTGCTCTGGGCAGTGCTGGCACTGGCTGCTTATTTTCACCCCACACTCATGGTTTGGCTGCTGCAGCACAGAGTCCTGATGGGTAGAGCTGGCAGTAGATTAGGAATTGCCTGGCAGTGCTGCTCCTGACAGCTCCAGAGGCTCCTGCTAACCCAAGGGGCAAGGACAGAGTTGGCATGAGGGTCCTGCTGCACTAGAGACTCAGCTGCTTGTTTTTGTGTTTGGAAAAACAGTACTGGGAATGGTGCTGTGACAAATTCATAGGTTTAAGGACAGAGGGCAGCCTTCTTCCAGGAGAGAGTTGATTTATACCGCCAGTTAAAATGTTCTGGTTTTGTTTTTAATATGTAAAAATATTGTTTTGCTTAATACATAGCAATAAGGTTATTTTGCCATTTTCTGCCTTTCTTTGTAAAGTGCCTGAGATGGTGTGGGGGCTTTTATTTCCAGAAAAAGCAGTGATATTGTGAATAATGTCTCAAAAGCACTTCTTTTTGGTGCAGCATTTCTTGTTTATGTCTTCTTTTTACTGGAAGAGTGCAGAGAAAGAAAAGGAAAGAAATGGGGATCAGGGGAAAGGAAAAGACAGCGGTGAACACCATTCTATTTACACTTAACAATGTTGCAATTGCCAGTCTTAACATATTGCTGTGGTATTCTGCTCCTGCAGACATTTCGTCTTCTCCTCTTTCTTGATAATGAAAATGAAATACTATTTCACCTTGAAAGCTTTACTTCTGCAATGGGATTTCAATCATGGTGCATTTGTCCAGAAACCACCAAACCTTGAGATGAATAAAAGGTTTGACAGCTGCACATCAGTAAGCTCTTTTGACCTATTTTCCTGTGCTCCTACCTGCATTATATTGTGAGACCAGGCTATACCAAATGTGTGATTATTGCTGCATTTGTAATGTGGTCCACCCAGAATCACAAATAATGGATTATAAGAAAAATTACATTGTCTGGGGGAATCTAAAGAATAAAATTATTTAATAAAGGGGAATTACTGCCAGTCAACTAGTAAGTCTACTCGAACAATTTTAAATTAGCTCAAGAATTTTTTTCTTTAATGGCTCGCTCTGTCTTGGAAGAAAGGAAAAATGGGTAACTAGCTCTCACACCAAGCCCCTGCAGCAGAATATGCAACTTGAGAAAGTATCATGTGTAGTATAATTTATTAGTGTACAGGTTGCCCACAATATGTGAGGAATCCTCTGTATAACTTGTTAGTGATACAAAGATTTTGAATTTTTTCTGAGTACTGGTATTTCTTTTGCTTTGTGAATGTGTGAAGGCAGATGTTATTGGTGTCATCTCCTACAGTGGAAAGGTACAGCTAAACTGTAAGGCTGGGGTGCATGGTCAAGCTAAAATTACAAAATCCCAATAGCATAGCAGCTCCCTGTGTAATCACAATTACACTCCCACGTGTAATCCACAGCATCCACAGCTCCCTGTGTAGTCACTGTGAAACACACAGGTACTTCTGAAGTTTCTGAGCCTATAACCAGCAGATTTATTACAGCATCCGTAGTGACACGTCTTTTCCTATCGCGGGCTGCTGGAAAAGTGTGATCTCCATGAGCTGCTGTTTTGACTGATAGTGAATAAATTAATGACTAAGCAAAGTGAGGACAGACTTTGGGTGATGCTGGTTTCTGCCAAGCAGTTCAAATTTAGCACAACTTTAAGCATCAGTCCACAGTCTTCAGTGAGGCAACCCTAAGCATCCTCTGAGCATGGCATTGGCTCTGTATGTACAGGAGGAGGTGTGAGTTATGGGTGGAGCTGGATCAGTCATAACCCAGGATTAGCTGTTCTGATCTGCAGAACATGTGTCCAGGCTGTGCAGTCATCAATGACAATCCCAGAGCTATCCCTGACTGCCAGAACTGGACATGTGGAAAAGCCCTTTCTCTGACATTGAATGAAGAAATTAGGAATGGACTTTGGTGTAGGAGAGGAAAAGATTTCCACTCAAAAGGGTTTCAAGGAAGATAGATGAGAACTTGTAAAGAACTGTCTATTCTAACAAAAACACAAAATCCCCATTTTGTTATTTTCTGTCAAGGGCTGTAACAATGATTTCTTCAGAAATCATCAGTCACTTCCTAATGGAGAAAAAGGTAGTTATGCACTGCCTAGCTTCAGTTAGTTAAGAAGTTTGCACAAAAGACGTGCCAGTGCTGTAGAGAGGTGCTATAGAAAACTCCTTAACAGCAATGGAACTTCTGGTGACAGCTTGAAAGTGAGTTGTAGCTGGCTGATTTATCATCAGTGGGATGGATAAAGGGACTGACACAGCTTTGTAACCACTTGTGAATGCTCTTAAGGTTTGTGCCAAGAAATGGAACTTTGAACTTCAGGACAAAGTCCTAAGAAATAAGTGCATAGACTCAGCAGTGAATTCTAAACACAACTGATCAGTTGTATAGAGAGGTTTGTTCTGAAGTTTCATTTTCTGAGGATGACTCTCTTCTCTCAAAAGTACAATATAATGCAAATGCCTGATGGTCACAGTGCTTGGCACTTTATTATTTCAATATGTTTATTTTTCTCTTCTCACTGCCTTGGGAGTCACTGCAAATCTCATTTAAGATGTTATTGGGCATTATGTTAGTGAGAACAGGGGAATGATAAGAAGAAAACTGAAAGCTTTGAGAACAAGGAAGCTCTGGATAGCCTGGTGGGCATACAGTAAAGCCTAGTTAGTCCTGTCTGCAATGCAGGGCTGTTGTCACTGCCATAGACCACATTAAAATCTTGCCTCCTGAACCACAGCAAGCTTCTGAAAGATCCAGAAGTGCCTTCTTGTCATGCAGTGGATGGTAAAGTTCTGACTTACCATCTCTTTCCCCAGGTGTAGTGATAACTGGGAGAAAATTCTTATCAGAACGGATATGATCTCTTGTTTTATAGTAGGTCAACAAAAGAATCCTGTTCTTTACACTAAAGAAAGTTTGCTGATTCAGACCCATTGTCTGGCCTGGCATGCACCAATATGTGCTGAAAAGATGATATGTAAGTATTCTGAGATTAAGAGACATTCAGTGAAGTGTTCATTCTATTAATTCCATGTATTCACATTGCAGAGCCCCAAAACTGTGAGACTGTTCCTGTGCAAGGAATGAGGCATTGGTTTTGGGAGGGAATTACAGAGCTATCAGATGTCATGGAACACCTGGAGAGAACATTGCTGAAATGTAAAGTTGAGAATTGGAAGTTAATTACTGTTAAGAGAGACTCTCAGGTTGCCAACAGGTTTCCTTCATGGAATGCTGTGCTGGGCACAGATGCTAAATGTGTTCAGTTAAAAAAAAAAAAAGGATGTAAAAATAATTCAGATTACTTGGGACCTCAAATTCTAGCAAGTTTCAAGGTGACTCATTCCTAAACCTCTTACCTGCAGTGAGAGAGAGGTGCACTTTGGGGCTTCCTAAGTGCAACATCATGCATGTAAAATAGGGAGATTACTTGGATAAGAAAGTGGATTTTGTGCAGTGTTCAAAAATAATTTGAAACTCTTGACAAAAGAATAATAAAAGCCACTCAGGGAACATTGGGATGGTGATGCCTCTGGAAGCTGCTGCTTCACAGGTTGCTCAACACAAAGGTTAAGATGAAGCCCTAGATAGCATGATAAGTACATTACCTAAGGTGATTCTGAATAAGCAATTTTCATATTGATGGCTTTCTTGCTGTATTAGTGGAAAGATGATTTACCACTCTAATGGGGACCTTACTTAAATTACACCAGAACTGCTAACATAGAAACAGGTTGTTAATAAAAGTTAAAAGTTTTGTGTGCTAACAACATTCCTGTTGGGTAAATAATGAATTTTGTATTCACAACTCTTGTTCACAAGAAGGGAGCCAACCTATTATTGTTTGTGATAATGTTATTTATATGCTAGAACCTGTCTGGTGTATCAGAAAATGCCTGAGAGCTTCAGTGGGGACAGAGATGTCCAAATGACAGACAGGAGTCTGGGTGGTCTCCTGTGACTTGTGAATCTGTTGCAGTCTGGAATTGCAGCTTCTGGATTGCTAGCTAAATTCCCTAATGTGAGAACAAAACTTCAGTTTTGGAACTGCACATCTTAAAGGTCTGTAAGATTAAAGTGGTTCTGATCTTTAGGCATTACATCAAAAACCCCTCACAGACAAGTGTAGCATTTGCTTGCATGTTTCTTTAGAAATGTTTTTTGTCAATAATCAAAGAAATTAAAATGTGTTGTTCTAATTGGAAATTTTTATGTGGTTTATACACACCCATACATCCTGCTGCTAGCAAACAGACACACAAAGAAAGTAAAACTGTTCCTTGAGAAAAGGCTGTTTGCGCATAGGACGTCTGAAAAATAAAGTACTTCAATCTCGCAAAGAAATGCTATCTTTTGTAGAAGCTGTAGTAGGAATACAAAGAACATAAATAGAAAGTATGAGATAAGCTGGCTGGTCTTTTGAAGAAATACTTTCTCAGTTATTGTGGTACTTGATATTTTGTGAATGTTTCTTGAAATGGTACATTTTTTGACTTTGGAGAGACCACTAAATATGAAATATCGAAAGTGGCTTCTACAGAGAACCTCTTTTCAGGGAGGGCATAATACCAGTCTTTGGCAGAGTAAGTTGCCTTTTATGTTTTCTTCTGAAGCTTGGTAGGGAATTTTGTAAACCCAGATTCACTGGTCCCATGTAGTAGTATTGTTACAGGAGCTCAGCTTTGCATGCAGTAAAGTTCACATGAGTTTTTCAGTAAACATAATGGTTCATGTTTTCTTAGAATGTTATTGAGTGACATTTCAAATGGGCAAAATAGGCAGTTAAACTGCATGAAGAGTAACTTCAGGTGTCAAGTGGTGGTCTGTCAGGTTTTAAGGACTGTTTGAAGATGTTCTGTGCTCGGGGTTTTATTCTGTCCTAAGCCTTGCACTGCATCTGTCTCCGTGGTGTTTGGGTCCTACCAGCAGTGCACAAGGTGACATGTGCTTGTTCTCCCACATGCAAAATTTATCCAGAGGAAAGCTTTGTTTGGAAAGGACACGTGTGCATCTATTGGAGAAGGTGAGGTCAAAACCCTCTCATCCTCACCTGAAGTGGTGTACACAGGTCCTCAGGCCTCTGGGAGTTCTTTCACAGCTGTGAGCTGGATTCCCCACAGCTGGCTGGTACCTGTTGCAGTGTGCTCTGTGAAGGATCCATGCAGCTTCATCCAGCTACATTTCACTGGAGCCAAATATCCTGTTAGTCTCAAGTGCCTCTTTAGAGAAGCATGAAGCATTTAAAAGTAGAGTGTTCATCATTTCCAGAGGAGATGGATTCTAATGGAGCACTCCACAGTGCAAATGAATGTATTCCAGTGAAAAAAGAACTCTTAATATTTCATTATTAGTATAAATAAATATTGGGGAAATCAGACTGCAAGAGAAACTGAGTAATGTTACTGCAGAGCAGAGCTGATTTGATAAAAAGATCCAAGTGTGAAAGCTTTGCTTTGGTTCGGGTGTGTAACTGTTTTACACTCTCAGCTCAGATATGTGTCATAGGTGCTCACACTGACCTGTTGACTAAAAATGCTAATGTTTGTAACTGATGATTAAGTGTTAAATTAATGTTTGCTATTGATTAAATCAAATATTTATGGTACATTATCACACAGATCAGTTAATGCATTTACTGTCTCTTTTCCTCATTGCAGCTCGTTTATACAGAACAGACTGCTGCTTTTGTGATTTTCAGGACATCTGATGCACTTCTGGTAAGGAAGTTAATATTCATTTTCAAGTATAAGCGTACATTTGACTTTTAAGCTGGATCTTGTTCACATCTTTTAATGTGTTATTCCAATTTTCTCTAGTGTGGCTGTACTCATAATTGCTTTCTAAGAGGAAAAACAGATGAATTTTGGCCTCACTAATCTCTGTTTCTCACTGCTAGAAATTGAACATGCTTCAAAAAAGATCTATCTGTTATGTCCCCTCACATGATGATTACAAAGTTTGCTTTTGCTTTTTTGCTTGCTTGTTGCATTCTGTCCCTCTGCCTCTGGTGCAGCTCAGAGGTCTCCTTGGAGTCCATGTGCTTGTTGAGCCAGGATATTTCAGAGATCAGTCTCCCTTTAATGATGATCTTTGAATTTCATTTTGCTGTTCACGTGCAATACAGTGAAGCCATTTTAGGTTTTAAGATCTTCAGAAGAAACATGATCCTATAAAGCCTGTTATGTGTCTGAGTCACTTGGCTTGAGACTGTGGGACTGCTCCCAAAAGTGAGCAGGGCTACAGACCTCAATTATTTCCAAGTCATTTGGAATTTCCTCAGTCACCAGCCTCACTGAAGTCACAGTGCCAAAGAAAAGGGAACTTAAGGTTGTTGGGGTTTGATTTTGTAAGTATTCTGAGCTGGGCATGTGAATGGACTGTAGTCTGATTTCTCTTAAAGCAATGTGACTGAGGAATTCTCCCAGGTAGGCTGGAGAAGAAGAAGGCAGCAGCAATTCTTTTTTCAGTTTTCAGTGTAGTCTGGGTAGATGTCCAGCAGAGGATGAAAGCTCTGCCATGCTTGCTCTTTTTGTTTTCTTTAAAATTCAATGAGACATAGATATTGTTTCCTTTAGAAATCAGTGATAATTGGGTGCCTAATTCTTTCAGGCATCTCTAAAAATCCCACTGTCAGACTGGGGGGGCTATAGGTGCATGTTTCATCAGTGTGTCTTGAACATATCAAGATATTTGTGGGATAAAGAAATAAAAAGGACTGTGTACTATGGTACATGCATTTTAAATGTTGCAAATCATTTCTTGGTTGCTCAGCAATGAATGTGTCTTCTATGTGCTCTGTTACATTGTTTTTTAAAATCACAGGTAATATTTTTTTTTTCCAATGTTACTATGTAACCTTAGAAGTTAATTACTTGAGATAGCTGGATTATTTTTGCTTATCTTTATTCAGCTGGGATTACATACAATTTGAATGTAACACCATGGTTGGAGTCCACTTCAGATACAGTCAATTATATAAGTCTATCAGCAGCTATTTTATTATGGGAACAACAGAGACAGAAGGCTTGTGTTCTGTGATGAATGTAGATTAGAAAGAGGTCACCCTGACACACATAATTAGTTTCAGAATTTTAAATTAATAGGTAGTGTGCCCCCAAGGCATCCATACATTCAGGCTGAGGCTGCAGGATATCTGGTCCAGCTCCTGCCTGCTTTTGTCAGCAATGACATGGCTTAATGCACTGCTTGTATAACAGCAGAAGATATTATGGCAGAGCTAAATCATTATAAAAACAACATTTGCATAATACTTTGGTCATACTACATATATTTCCCTTTGGAAACATTTGCACTCTGAAATTATTATGCAGATTTCCAGGAGATGGTTGGCTCAGCCTGGTGTGTCTTCAGGTGCTTTGTGAGCTAAGCAGATGCTTAAGCCAGTTTCTGCCAACAGTTGATTGAGGGGATCTAGAGGTGTTTGAAATTGTGGCCTGGCCTGTTTTGTTAGCAGCCCTGGCTTCAAGTGACTGAAATGAAGGAGAATGAAGGGAAGGACCCAGCAAGAGCTGAATTACAGCATAGAGTTCAAGCTTCTACCCCAAACTTGAACAAACCAAACCTGAGAATTCCATTTCTGGGGAACTCTGATGGTAGCTCCATCTCTCAAAATGGGTAAATCCTTTAAAGTTTCTGTCTGCCACTGGCAAGTGGTTATAGGCAGGATCCCACATCCTTTCCCTTTCTGGTTTATAGACTTAGGTATGGTACCTAGATTTCTTGAGCTTTTTTGAGTTGCTTTGGGTTTCAGTTTGGGTTACAAATACATCTTAGATATTCCAGGAGTTAAAATTCTGAGTAGCTCATGAAATCTGTAAGCATATGACAGTTTTAAATTAACTTGACACAGTTTATTTTAAAGTTCATTCAGGAATCAAACTGGAAAAAAAATTAAGTAATTCAGTATTTCTCAAAAACGGAGACAATGTGGGCATGAACTTCAAGGGATTGAAACTACTGAATTGTAGTAATACTAGAGAAAAGAAACTAGAAAAGATTTTCAGTTGTGTGGGTTTTCTGTATTTCTGTTGATGTTTGTAATAAAATACTTGATAATCTTAATGAGAAATGTCTCAGGTACTTTTCTACACACCAGCAAGCTTTAGTTGACATGCAAAATATCAGTAGCCTATTGTACATTTTTAGAAATGTTTAAGTCTTTAGATCTCATATGAGTGATATTGTTCTGAAATATACAGAGTCCAGAAATCTGCAGGTGAAGACAATTGATAGTGCTAATTTGCTGTCTCTGTGAAATTGTTTGTCAGTCAGTAGCTCTTATGCAGCCATTGGTAGGTAGAGTTGGGTCAATGGAATGTGATAGACACATCCACAACTATTCAACTGTTTTGCCTTTTTTTTTTTTTCATTGGACGTAATGCTCTTCAAATAAAGCCACAGAACAATGGTTTCCTGCTGACACTGAAATGCTGTAGCAAAACAAATTTTTTATTTTACGATTAGCCATTTTATGCAAAAGAAATACTGGAGGAATCCCTGGATGCTTATTTTGAAAGTAGAAGACCTGGATCCTGTGACAGCCCTCTATGATGATGTATTTACGTCCCTTGTTATGGCAAAGGATTGATGGATTGCAAATGGAATAATTTTGTCTTGTGGGAACTGATGTAGTTGAGTGATTTTCACACAGTGGTGGTTTTGTTGAGTTCCTGTCTGTCCCTCCCTGTGGTCAGTTCAGATTACCTTTCTATGAAAAAGTACTTGATTTCCTGTCTATCTGTGACTATTTATCTGAATGTTTCCCAGGGCTGTTTTTACATTTCCCATCCTTTCTCTGTGCTGTCCTGTGGTTTGGCAGTGAGGGAAATGCAAACGTTCCTCTCCAGTTCCGCTTTTGTTAAGACCCCTTTGAAATTCTCCTTCTAAATACATCTACCTACTGACAGTGGTATTCCACAGCTTCCACAAAAAAGTTAATTTCATCCCTAGTGGATATTAAATTCCATGGATGAGAACACGTGAGAGGATCAGAGAAAAGAATGGCCAAACAAGGAAAAATTTTTATTTATACTCCATATGAGGAAAACACAGGGAATCTGTAATTGACACAGGCAGAAGCACTTCCTATAAAAGTGACTGGACCTCCAGAAATATTTATGTTGGTTTCAATTTATGCAGTTTAAGAAGATAAGCAATAGCAGATTTCTGAAGACATTGACATGAATTCAGAGAAATATTTCTGTAATCTTCTCCTGAAGATAAGTTTTGAGAAGTTCTTTCATATGCTCTATACACAGCATTTTTTTCTTCCCCACTATGAAATAAGGCTCTGTAGAGGCAACTAAAGGCACTTCTTCCAAAATGGGTTAGAATGAGGAGCTGAAATATAAAATTCATTTCAGACTTTGACAAATTGAAACTGCCATAAGTTTTCTTTAATGTTCTTAAAAAAAAAATGTGTGACAGGAAAATTTGTTTTCACAGGTTTTTCCTAATTTTAAGTGTAATAGACCTTACTAAAACATCACTGCTATTGTGGTAGTAGGAGAAAAGGCTGATTTTCTCAGTGTTGCTGCTGTAGGTATGCATTTTTAATTTCAGTCACAATTTCCTGCTGTTCCAAACATGCCATATAATCTGCAGGGATCTGGGGAATTAATTAGGTACATTTCATTTCTCCTCTAACTAATCCCCTCAATTCTCTTACTTTAGGGAGCTGAACACACCAATGACTGATAAGCCACAAGGGCCTTATTTACTTTACTGAAGGTTCTGCAAATCCCAGTGAGACGTTGGCCTGTGCTTAAATTTTCTCCATTTAGTCCTTGGGATCTGGCATTTCAATGTGACTCTTCAAATCAAAAGCACTATTGCACTTGGAAAAAGCAAATGATGGTAGATGAATGAGAGTAAAAACCATAACAATTTAACAATAAACCTTTTCTGTAGCCTCAGGATACAAAACAAAATCTGTGATAAGCAGAATGAACTGTGTCCACTCCAAAATATTCCATAGGAATATCCTCAATTTCTGCATGTGGTTACAGTTTGCTAAACTGACTGTTTTTCAGTCTGGTTTTAAACTGCTCTTTAGTTTCTGATTATCTCTTATTATCAGAGAATTGAGGGAATGATAGAGCTGAATGGTGTAACTGCTGGTGCTGAGCTGTGTCACAGCAAGCCCAGCCCTTTCTGCTCTGCACGCTGAAGATGGTGAGCAGCAGGCTCACACTCAGCTCTGCCTGGGCACCTCATGGGGCCAGGGAAGGAGGAGAGAGGTATTTGGGAATGGACACTCAAGGGAGGCAGGGGCTCAGAGTCATTTTGTCAGACTCATCTGGGGCAGTTTCTTCATGGCTGTAAACTGGAACTATTTTATTTTGGGAAGGGCCAGCTGGCTGAGTAATCCCATTGATTTTGTTGATTTGCTGTGTTATATTTTAATAATTTTAGGACAGGGATTATTGAGGAACTATGTGTATAGAACCTGTAAATCCATTCTGAGGTTTTCTGTTTTTTTTTTTTTTTTTTTTTGTTTTTTTTAATGTCTGTTTATGTAGTTTTGAAAGGCTACAAAAGAAATAAAATAGATTTTTTTTTTTTGTTTGTTGCCCATAATTGATTATAAGAACAAACATGCAGTGTGTCCTAGCTTTTCTTGAGTGTTCCACAGTTGTAGGGTGGCTACAGAATAAGGCCAGTCCTTGCCAGTCCATTCCCTCCTCTCTTACCATCACTGGTGCTGTGTTCAGTTCAGGTCAACAGCGTTGTCTGTTGGGTCACATTATTTGTTTCTTCTTATACCTTTGTGTCATTTATTGGGATAGAATCCCAGCTTTCTTTACTGCAGGAAATAAACATTGACTTAAGGTGCCCACATGGTTGTATGAGGAGAGTGAGAATAAAATCTCCAAAATGCTTTTCTTGGATGACTCCTTGCAAGAGGGGAAACTACATTCATAGTAATTCCTCTAGGCCATTTCTTCCCAAGATTTTAGCACTATAATTGTGAAATTCTAGGACACTCTTTAGCAGCTCTGAAGCATTAATATATTCACTTTCATCATTAGAGTGAAACACAACAAATTTTTAGCAGTGAAGTCTTCACATTAGGTTGTTATAGGAGACACAACTTAAAAAGAAAGATTTGTTAGCAGTTCTCTCTTTGCATAATTTCTGACATTACATATCCAGAATAGTTTGCCTGATAAATGTGCAATACTTGCAGTGTTTATGATGGTTCTGAAGGTTGTATGAGGCCCCTTTGTCAGAGTCTCATTCTTAAGTCAATTGACTGGTTCTCCACAAATGAACCAAGGAGCCTGCATAGCATCCCTTGTCTGTATTGATCTTTCCTCAGAGCTCAAAGGAGCATCTTCATCCTGTGGCTCATTAACGTGGCAATACTGAGAGGTTTATCTGGGGAGAGTAATGATGTCATCTGCTGTGCTGTAAAACCACCAGTTCAATATTCCACCTTGGAAATAATAGCTTCTCATTGCCTTCTCTTACCTCAAGTAAGATCAGAGCTAATTAGGCTTTGCTAATTTCCTTTGTTTTATTAGTTAAATAGAATAGTTCAAGTGCACTATCTTCTCTGTTAGTGCTATGACTATGCTATGCTACTAGGCAACTGTAAAAGTGCTGAGATTTAGAGAGATCAGCTAGCATTCAATAGGCTAAGATCCAAATAAATCTGCTGGTTTATGGTGCTTTCAGTGATATTCTGTAAAGTTCACTTTAATTCAAATAAGCAGCCAGACATCTTTGAAAAAAAGTCAACTCCTGTGCTGGAAAAACTGGAGTATTTCCAGGTCTGCAGCAAACTACACAGCACCTAATGGTTGGGACCCTTCTGAGCATCACAGAACAGAGCTTGTTCTGTAATCCAGGGCTGGCAGTGACCTTCAGAAGTCTCTGCTCATGACCTCAGTTGAAGTGCTGAAGCTAAAAGCCAGGAGCACCACACACTTTGTGCAAGGCTCCAGTGGGAGGCTGTGTTGGGGGCATGTGCACAGACATGTCAAGGGATAATCCCTTGCTTTTTCTTAATGGAATTTTGTCACCCAACTACCCAAATCTTCAGTGAAAATTCTAGTCCTAATTTCTCCTTCTCTACCAATATATTGCATTACACAGTAACATATGCAGCTCTGAATAGGGGATTTCCCCCCCACATTGTAACCAAGAACCATTGTTAGCATGTCAGAAGGTGTCTGACACAAGAACAATGGAAAGAAAAGAAACTGCCAGGAGTGTTGTGACCATATTGATTACTTGGAGCTTATCTTCCCTTTATGTTCTCTCCTGTCTAAAATAATGCTATTCTTTTTCCTATGAGTTGAGCAAAAGCAGTTTAGCAGTTTTGTACTAGAAACCCAATAAGAAAAAAAAAATCCTCTTTTTAGCTGTAATAATTTAGTTCTCTGAGGTAAAACACATGCTTCTTCAATGATAGTCTCATTTAATGCCATAATAAAAAAACATTTCAGAGAAATAATCTATTTAATTTCACTGGCTTTGGATGAAGTCTTTGCATCATTGATGTTGGTTTAGTTAACTGTCAAAACAATCTTTTTTTTTTTAGTGAAAGACTGATATTAATGTTGTTATTTATACTGCTGCTCAAATTTTTTCTGTTTTAGTACTGGTAATAGAGACAAGTTATTTAGAAATGTTTCTCTAGCAGTAAATCTACTTGCGTAAGAGATTTAACCAACTCTTCGTCGTCCCTGAACTTCATAATGAAAACCAATTTACAATCCAGAATCCTGGATCCCTGAATACCCCCTCATCCCCATCGGTGTCAGTTTCAGGATTTCAGTCTTCACACCAAAATCAGATAATTGTTGGCTTGTGTTCAGGCTGAGAAATTGGGCTTTGTAATGCAGAACTGGGTGGCTAAGAGCTCTGAACAGAGACTTGGCTTTCTAAATGGCAAGATTTAGCCATGTTATTTAAAATAAAGTTTACCTGGAACACCATCTGAGTTGCTTAAAATCACACTTTGGCATTTCTCTTCAGCAAGAATTTATGTGGTCAAGCAGTGAAAGTGTTTTGGTATTTATAACTTTTTTTCTAATGTGAATTCTGATATTTTGAATAATTGAGAGAACCACTTATTTTACAAGTTGAGGTGATAAACCCCCATGTTTTTATGGGGTTAAAACCACTCCATGTCCTCAGTAGCTTTGCTTTTACCAGGAGATACATTCTGTAAATGTTCATAGCTTTCAAATCAGACTAAAACTCAAAATTCAGTGTAAATAGATTAATTCAGTGATCAAGGTGGCCCTTCATGGGATTGTTATAAATAAGAAATTAAGCCTGCTTAGCCCTGGTACAAGAAGGTGAGATTTGAGGGTCATGAAAATACTCTGTCAGGTCTCCTTATCCGGTTTTGTACTCTTTGTGTAGTACCAGAAGCAAGTTGTGTCTCTGTCAGTAATCCTCTTTGCCCAAATACACCTCTGTAATGCTTCTGTGATTCTTTAGTGCTCAACCACAACATCTTTATTCAGATTTTTAGTTTCATTTTCTCACCTTGAAGTTTCAATAATGCACATCTGTACTTCCTGTTTTCAAGTCCCAGATATGAACAATACAATCATGAAGCATAATTTAAAGAAGCACACAGATCATTAAATTCTCTAGACATGCCTGAAATTTTCTAGCTGAAACATGAGAAAATTAAAATATTTAGTAAATTTAATTCTTCCGTCTTGTAGTAGAGGTAGGAATCTCATAATGAAGCATTTCCTAAAGATTAATAAACAAATGAAGTTAATGATGCTGGGCTGTATTTTGGGATATCAGCTCCTCCCATGAGGTTGTTAATTCCCAGGAAGCCTCCTGCCTGAGTTGTCGTTGCTTAATTAGACCATTAGGATACTGCATGTTGATTGCAGCATTACAAAAGGGAGTAGATGATGGAATGCTTATGAGGATCATCAGCATCAGAGTAAGATGATTGCAATATCTGTAATGGTTTTAACTGGAGGAACCCTGAAATCCTCTTATGCTCCTATGGGAACCTATATTGCCTGGGTGAAACAAGAAGCAAACAGTCTGACCAAAGCAAGGAATACAGAAGTTGATGGATTTCTGCATGAATTGATCTGAATTAAAATGTATTGTTGATTCCAACCCTAACTTCACGTAATGATCTGTTGAGATGGTGTTATAATTCCATCCAGTGACATTTTATCATGTTCATGTCCTCTATAATCACATGTGCAGATGTATCTTAAAATTCAAGTTTCACAGGTGAGGCTACAGAATTTCTTTCAAGAGAGTGTCACCTGCATCAGATAAGCAGAAAACTGGGAATTAAAGCCAGATTTTTTTTTTTTCCTTTAAGAGAGATATAAGCTAGGAAATGCTTCCTTTTTGCTGATGCATGGAAGTTTTGTGTGCAAGCCATATAGCTTTTATTGCCTCTAATTTTCATACAGCTGCATAAAATAGGCAGTTGTTGAGTGGTTTATTTTATTGGAACCTACTTAGACAGGTTTTTCTATCCCTCAGTCTGTTACTTTTTAGGGAAGGTCTTCTCTAACTGTTGTGATGAAGCTGCTGAAAGAGAACAACAAATTCTTGGTTACTTCAGGGTTAAACCAGGGAGTGTGGGATAGAACTGGGACTGAAAGCTGGCCAGTGCAGGAGGTGATGAGCTCACCAAGGTGTTGCTTGAAGTGAATAAGTCTTCAGCTCAGTTTCAGTCAGGAGGAATCATAAGCAGTGTAGGTAGAGGCAGTTGCTGACAAGAGGATAATGCGTTTACATGTAAACTGTTAATCAAATTGCACAAGCCCAGGGGTGTTTGTAAATCAAAAAACCAGGAAAGCAGGCTGGGAGGACTTGAATCACATTTTTACTTCAAAAGACAAAAACCACTTTGGTTGCATCTTAATTATTTTCATTGAAAATCTGTACTTATGGCCTTTATCATTGAAAATGCCTCTATGATGTGTCTCTGAATCAGAAAAGATTATCTTGTTTTTCCAGTTCAACTTTTAGCTTATTCTAGCTTTACTATACCTTTTCAAAGCTGTAGAAATTTCTTTAGGTAAGTCCCAAAGTATTTTGAATTGGAAAATTATATACCAAGAGATGGTACTTACTGCCTTCATGGTAGAATTCTGAGAATAACTAAAACTCTTTGGGCAGGGCTAATATGTTGCCAAATTAAGCTAAAGTTTATCCCCCAAAAGATTGTTCCTTACCAAGAATTTTACTTACTTTTTCTTAAGATTTTTTTCCCCTTTAGCCCTGAAAGTTACACTTCCTTTTTTTTCTTCCAATATAAGATGCACTGTTTAAGGCAGAGATCATGTCAGATTGACGTTTATACAGTTTCTTTTTAATCTTAAATGTTTTGGTTTTTTTTTTAATTTGAAAGTGAGTTCTGCCACGTATTTTGATGTGTTCAAACATAAATCTGTTTAAAAAATTGCCATCTGTGTTTGCATCTCTTCTGGTAAAATATCTTGCCCAACCCTACTTCATATTATGATCAGCTTAATGGTATTTAATCTCTATTCTTTAGTTTGACCATCTGCTAATTTTGGACAGTATTTCATATGTATCTCACAAAGGTATTGTGAAGCCTGTTTCATCCAGATTTTACAGCCAGTCCTTGGGGCAGAATAACCAGAATCAACTGAGTAGATGCAACAAATATTAGAAATGTTTTTGCTCTTTAGTGTTGTAAGATGTTATTTACATAGGGATCAGTATAGCGCAGGATAGCAGAGCAGTCTGTTCTGCATATCCAGTTTGGAAAAAAGGCCTCCGTGCAAAGTTTTAATAGCAGGTCTTGTAAACTTATTTCCACAATCTGGCAGTGGTTGTTTTTTGTTTTTTTGGTTTTTTTTTTTTTGTTGTTTTTTTGGTTTTTTTTTTCCCATGGAAGGTTTCTCTTTCATTGACTTGACATCTTGTTTTCCTATTTCTTTAACTTGGTAACCTATTTAACTGTGGACTGCCCTTTATGAGGTGGCTCATGTTCTTCAGGGTCTGGACAGTCTGTCCAAGTACTTAGCCATCCCTATTGGTTTTTTTTTCTTCAATGTTCAACTGGCATTTTCCTTGCTCTTTGTAACTTTTGCTGTGCACCTGCAGCTGCTGCTTTTCTGTGAGCTAAATGAAATTGGCTCAGTCACACAAGCATCTTATTTATCCTCTTCTTGAACTCAGTTTTTCAGTTGGGTCTGGGGATACAAAATGGGACAAAGTTCTCCAGGTGTGTCCTTCTGAGTGCTCAGAAAAGGGGAACAGACACTTCCTTCAACTCTCCTAAGTTAATTATTTAAGAGGATCATGGTTTTGGAGCATGTTTTTTTTTTTTTCTTTTTTGCACTACATTACTTCACCTAATTTTTTTTTATCATAGATTCTAATAAATATAAAACACACAGACACACAAGCAATTACATTTGACTAATGCACTGACTTTCTGGGAAAATACAATGTAATTAGGTGAATACATAGAAGGATAGCAGGGTTGTTTTCTCCTTATCAATACAGAAATTTCATTGTCTGTCATCTAGAACTGGCCTTCCTCAGCCTGAAAAATAGAAAAGGAGGGTAATGAGAGAAATTAGAAACTTAAATTTATTTCAAGTCATACATTTCTCATTTTGATGGAAAACTTTTTTCTCAAATGAATGGGTTTTTATTGATTTCTCTGTAAATAGTGTACTTGAATTATCCTTTCTGCAATAACATATTGGAAAAATCTTACAGTTTATTCAATATCTGAGTAGATCTGCACGCTCTGTCTTCTGCTTTGACTAACAGCATCAAGTGTAGCACATTCACACTATATTTCAGGCATTGATTTTTTTTTAGAAACTAAAACAATATTCTGGATTTTATTTGCATTTAGGAGGTAGCTCATGTCTTCACCGTGATGCTTACAATTGCTGTACTTAAGTTAATTTTGATTTTATATCTTTTTTTTCATTACACTGTTGCATTTAGAATGCATTGATGGAGTTCTTTGACATCATCTATCATAAAGTCTGAAGCATGTAAAATTTGAGAAAGGATAGATGTGATGTAGCATTTTACATCTACATCTGTAGATTAAAGCTACTGAAAGTAATAATTACATTGAGATTCCCTGTGTTCTTGGATCTTTCTGTAATTGTGATCTATGTATTGGTCGTGTGTCTTCACTGCAAATATTTCAATAAGAGACCAAACACAGTAGTACATGGATCATTGCTTAGATTCTACCCAGTGACCATACCAGTGTTTCCATGTAGAAATAGTTACTTGAAGTAAAGTATTTTTTCTTAGAATGACTAGTGCTATGATTTTCAAATTAGGCTCTGGCTCTGTGCTGGCCTTCAGTTTAATTAATTTTTTCTTATGACAATAATAATCTCTTTTCTCCAATGGCTCATTTTTCACATTTTCAATCCTGATAGAAGACTGCTCTGTTAAAAATCAAGACACTTCAAATTATGCCTACTAGATTGTATAATATTGATAGCGTGACACAAATGTCATTTACATGTCTTACACAATTATTCAGCAGAGAGTAGGGTTAAATGGTTAATTCAGGGCAGGTAACATCTCAGGGGGGTTGCACTTCTTCAGAACTATGCTTTTACATGCCAGCTGAGAAACTAGACCTGCAGCTGTGGCTTGGTTTTCTGATTTCCCAGTGCCTTGCTGTATGATCTTTATCACAGCACTTCTGCCTCATTTCTGCCTTGGTTGATTCCAGAATTTTGCTTTTCTGATGTGTTTATATGTAAAGAATAAAGTGGCTGAGGTATTTCAGTAGAATCTGGAGGAAAGAAGGAAATGAAAAGCAGTTATTAGTACTTCTGTGAACTGAAGCTTAATGGATTAGCACACATAAACTTAACCTAAAGTTTTTATATATAAAACAACATGCATGCATTAAAGAGATATCTCTAGAGTCAAGCTATCTTCAAGTTATCTTCGTTTCTCACCCTTACAGTTTTAAATATCTTAGAAAGTTAAAAGCAGTGATAAAATGAAGAAAAATATTACATTGAAAACAATTTAGTTATGTGAATGAGGTGGTCTTGTAATGGAGAATCAAATGGGCAGAGCTTTACTTGCCTGATAGTTCCAGTGATTTAATCAGACCTCTGAGGAAACAAAATATTGCTCAAAATAAAGTCAGGTTGGTGGTATGGTAGCCCTAGGTCCTGGGCACCTATTATTGTATTTCAATAGTGCTAATTTACATTTCTGTAGAACATACATCCAGACACCTTTTTAGATATTTGTGAGTTTCACTCCATTTGTACTTAAAAAAAATCAGAATCTGAAATCCAATATCTGGCTTGGAATGTTTGGTTTCTCTTGTAGGAGAAACTCGAAGTTGGATGGATGTGTCTCACCAAGAAAATGGATTTATGCCCACACTCTACTGTTCTCCAGCTGGTTAGAATAGCCTTGCATAATTTCTAGGTAGCTGAATGTACAATACAGATTAGTTAATCTTTTAAATGTTTAGTCACTTGAAAAAGAAGCAGGAAGAAATGCTGCCATTAGTTTCTTAACAACAGGTTAAAGCGTTGCTGATTGTTCTAATCATGAATGAAATAAATGAAATAAATTAGAAAAAACTACCAAAACAAAATGAAAAAAACAAAATCCCAGGTTACTGTAGAACTTCGTAGCCAGAATTCATTCCATAATAAGGAAAAAAAATGTGGAAAATGAGTGTTGTGTGTGGATTTGGTTCATCCATTTCCAGCTGCAAGCTCCCAGCAGGCATTCCCCAGGAATGTGTATGTATCTCAAATGGCATGTTAAAACTGACCTCATAAAAAAAAATTTAAGAGATTGGTATTGAACAGTAAGAATCATAACTGGGTCTTCAATTCTGCTTTCCTTTTAATATTTATTGTTACTGCACAAATCTTGTTCCATTTCTTTTTATTAGTGTAATGCTTTCCTCATTTCCATTTCCATTAAAAGCACATTCAGAGCTATTAGTGCATTGTTATTATCCAGTACTGTATCAATTAGTGAAGCCAACACGCAAAGAAGATGATGTAGATCCATTCTACACGTGAGACATTGTTCTGGTGGACTGATTTTCTTATTCCCTGAAGTATTCACAGAGAAGTGATTTCTTATCAGGAGCTGGAGGGTTGAGAAAGAGAAGAGGAATATTTAGCAGAAAACTTGAGCTTCAGCAAAGGCACAAATCCACATGTCCTGTATCTTAGTGCAATTGAATCAGATTAGTTTGATGCATTTTGATTTTAAATTTTTTTTTTTTTTAAGGAATGTAAGTAATGCACTGTTTAGTTGCTTTCAAAATCATCTCACGATTTCCTTTTGTTATATACAAAGCTGGGTCTAGTTCTGGCCATACACCTAGCTCAGCATTTTACATTTCATAACAATTTTTTCCTGTATCTTCCACCTTTTTGTTGAGTTGCTCTGGTAGATTTCAGACTTCTAGCAAGTCATTATCCGAAATATGTAAAGTGTTTTGATGGAATAAATAAATGCTGTTATAGCATACACAACATATGGAGAAAACAATAAAAATCTTTCCTGCTCACACCTGTTCTCCTATAAAGTAAGAATAATTACAATGAATCTCCTGGAATTCCATCAGTGCAAGGAGGAGGGGAAGGAGCTCAGATGAGCTCAGTGCCTGTGCATGTTCTAATGAAATGCTGGATATGTTCTGGCTGTTGATTCTGGGAGGGATGCAAGTCAGTGCACCTTCAATCAGCTGACTTTATCTACAGCAAAAATCTACAAGTAAACAACATTTCTCCTCATTTTCCATTTAGAGTTTCTGTCCTTTGCTAGAAGAGTAAATTTCTCTCTATTAAGACCCTATATCTAAGTTTTTCTTTGTGTCATGGTTGTGATTTTTGACTGTTATCATTCAGCATTATTGCCATTAATTATTTTGCCATTCTCGTGTTTTGTTTTTGTACTGAAATATCAATTTCCTTTTTTTTAGGAAAATGAATTAATTTTTCCCACTTAGTTTGTTACAAGTCCTAAGGTTTCAGATTTTACAAGGTAACAAAGTACCTGCTCCAAAATGTTTTAATTAAAAACTGCCAGGGGGAGGTGAAGGATTACTGTCGAGGTTCAATTGATTTCATCTTGGATGGTCCACAGACATGAATACCTGTAATCTCTCATAAACAAATTCACGTGCATGCAGCCAACCTGTCAGTCACGTAGAAAATGAACTGAGTATAATAAAGAAAACTTATTATTCAGCATTTTATGTAATTTCATATTTTATGTAATATCCACTCATAATTTCTGGTATCAAAAGAAAGCCTTTCCTGTTTAATAAGTAACTGTATTCTAAATGTAGAATATCATTCTTTACTAACCTGGTTCTTTTCTACTGGTAAATACTTGTGTGTGCAGATCAAGTTAGGGCAGATGTTCTATTACCAAGAGTTCATTCTGAGCAAGAATTACCTAGGAAATAGAGGCTCAGTGCAAGACTTAAAGGTAGAAAAGCTCAGAATAACAAAAAGCAACTAGTAATTATTTTTCTTTCCACAATATAGATAAGAGACACGTTGAGTTGACAGAAGCATACTGCAAAATCAGTGAAAGTGAATTTAGTTATTTAAATTTCCATGCTGCTTGTCTTTTCAGCCTAAGGATGTTCAGAAATTAGGATCAGCCCTGATTTTCAGCATACTTCCCCCCCCCCCCTAATTTTATATTACAAATGAAACATTATTTCAGTGATGTATCATATACTGTGGTAACCTGGGTGAAAAACAGTTTGAGTCATTGTTTAGATTTCAGATGTGAGCCCAAATTCTTTGATCTCCTGAACCTGGTTCCTCACCTAGATCCGCACCATTACTATCCAGGGCAGCCTAATCTCTTGTGTCTTGCTGTCATCCTGTGGTGGGATTCTAACAGAGAAATTAGTTCTGTAAACTACAAGCCTTGCAGGGAGATGGAAAACAAACTGGGCTACAAAGAAGATGAAAGGTTTTCCCTGGAAGGTTGGTGTCTAGAAAACAGGTCTGACCCTACTGGATCACTTTATTTAAGCCACTGAGCTGTGGTAATCAGAGTTAGGAGGAAAGAGTGCTGATATTTCAGAAGGCTGACTTGCTGACTGCAGTTGGCCTCTGTGGGTTGAGCTCACCCTGGTTCTGCAGTGCCCTGATCTCCAGGGACCATCTGCTCTCAGCACTGCAGGCCAGCAGCTCTGAGGTACATCAGGGTCCTCCATTCCGCACGTTGTCTTCCAGGAAAGAGTTTAGGAGATGTAAAGTAATGTCAGCTGCCTCTGTGTGCAATACCAGTCATTAGCAATGGAAATATCAGGCGTTTACAAATGCTTTCAGTGGGTGATGTAGTCTGGCAGTGCCCAGGACTTTCACTTGTGGTGGTGCTTAGGGCAGGGAACAAAGTGAAACGTGAGCTTTTGTTGCACCTTTCCTTTTTTTTTCTTTTTTTTTTTTTTTTTTTTGGTCTGCAGTAATTTTCACCTGGCCCAGGGAGGCAGTTGGGCCTGGTACCTGCTCATCCAGGTCATAATTATTGCAAAACTTCTCCTGAAAAATGCCAGGGGTGTGCAGGCTCCCTAAATAAATCAATATTCTTTATTGCTGCCCACACTTGCTCATGGCCACGAGCAGCCTTCTAGAGCCCAGACTTATTTTAGAAAAGGAGCAGGCTCTCCTTGTGTCCAGAGCAGAACACCAGGAGATGACTTGCACCCAGTGTCAGAGCAGTTAATACAGATCAACCTTATTGTCAGACAGCTAAAATATCTAAACGTAATATTCCCCAAACACATACCTTATTTGCAGGTGCTGAATATTTGCTAAATCACAATCTGTGGAGGCATTTCCAGGCCTAATTAATGTAAGCTTGGCAAGCATTTAATTTTGATCTGCCTTGCAGGACAGGAATTACACTGATAAATGTAATTTATGATGCTGTGAACAAAGTCCCCTGTAGGTGGAAATTGAGGCTGCATAAGGGAATATTGTGCTGTCTGAAAGATTTCAAAGGGGAGGGAGGAGTGGACACCTTTGTTTTAGTCTTTACTTTTGGGAATTTTCTTTTCCATAGTTTTAAGTGCAAAGCAAAATATTTATGTATGTATTTCATTGCTCTTCCTAAAAGAAAAGCTTATTTTAAATTGTTTTAGACTAGTGGGAGCAGGTAATGCAGGACTGATATATTTCCTGTACATGTAGCCATTTAATAAGAGCACCAATGTGTCTAGGTGGACAATTTGGTGGCTATTCCAAAGGTGGGTCCTTTCTGTAATGGTCAGGAATGAGGTTGTGAAAGATGCAGTGGAATTCAGCAGCCTCACTCACTCTCACCCAGATTTGCCATTTTCTTTTCACTTCACTGTATTTATAATCTTTTTACATTTCTCAACATTTTTATATCTATAAGCCTTATAATCACTCAAAAAAAAACATTCTAAATTTCCATGTGACTGTGACAGCACCTGCAGATGTTTTTGTGAATATGTATTTCAAGGTAGCATAACTGATTCAATAACCTTTAAAATTCCTGGCTTTGTGTGCCTGTCTGTTCATTGGTTTTCTGTTTCTTCTCACTGAGGCAATTTCTGGGTAGATGTTCCTCAGCTCATACAGGAATATGCTCATCAGAAAGAGCTCTCCACAGCACACACTCCTTATTGAATCAATCACTGAAATGGGCACCAAGAAGTAATGTTAAGTGTAAAGCATATGAGGCAATAAAAACCAGATAATGCCACAAACTTCATTCTCTACCTGGGACATAATTCACCTAGAGGAAGAAATGTGAATTTTCAGTGCCATGGCTGAACTGAGTAGATACTGTAGGGACAGTTGTGGGCTAAAGATACCCAGTGCCCTTCTGTACTGCAGTCAGGGGGCCCAGGTCAGGTGAAAGGCAGGAAATGCAGAGTGAAGTTGTTTGAATAACTCTTAGTGGAGTATCTGTGCTGCGCATTTCTGGCTCTTCTGGCAGAATGAAAACCATTCCTTTTTAGAGAAATCGTGTGTGCCAGAGGACCCTCTGATGGCAGAGGATTTCTGCAGCAGGCAGTGCAGCCCTGCAGGGCCTGAGTGCTCCCAGCAGCTGAGCCTGGCTGAGCAGAGCTCTCACTGCTGCCAGGCCTTCCATCCGCTCTGCTGCGGAATGACTGCAGGCTCTGCTCCCCAAATGCTTTTAGGAGCTTCAACTTGGCAAAATCGGTCTAAGCAATGAGTGAGAAGATGCTGCAAAAATTTCAGAGCTGATTCTGTCAGCCAGCATTGACAAGACAAGCTGCCACTTCAAAAAATAAATAGTCAACTTGCAAACATGGGCAGAATATATGTGGGTGGCCCAAATGTTATTTCAGGGTGACTGGATTAAATTATTTTCTCCATTTTAGAGTTTATGGCTTTATATATAGCACATTTATGTATAAAATGACAAATAACATGTTTGGCCTTTATTGGTTACATTTATTTTGTGAAACTCAGAAGAATTGGTTCATCACTTTCTCTGGAGATTCACAGCCTGAATTACTGAAAAGATGAATGATAGGTAGGTAGGTGCCCATGGAGGAAAGACAAAACAGTTCAGGAACTCTCAACTCTTCTTCTTTTGTCAGAAAAAAAAAATTGTTTCAGAAAATGCGAAGTTAAAACTGTAAGATTAAGGCAAGATTATTTAATCATATAATTAAAAAAGAATATGGACTTGGACATAGTGTGTCCTTGGAGCTGGCAGGCAGTGCCTATGATTAGAAATTTGCTGTGGGCCACATTTAAAATGAAGGAAGGTAATCTTGACTGTTTGGGTTGGTTGCTTTTTTTTTCTTTCCCTACTTCTTAGAAATACCTCATAGTGACACTGATTTGATACTTTAAACTCCCAAAGCCTCTTAGATTGTGAGGATAGAATGTAAGAAATTTTGCTTGGTGTCAGTCAGTAACTTTTGCTTTTCTTCAGGTTAGAAAAGGTGATTGACAGGAGTAACAGTTCTGCTCAATACTACAGTTCAGATTGAACAGAAAATTAGATTGACTGGCATTGGATATTTTCTTTTCCTTTTAAGCAGCTGAAAACAATAGCAGTGAGCAGAATGCAAAGAGTTCTTGATTGACCTGCTGAACGACTTTAAAAAAAAAAAAAAAGATTAAAAAATATGTTGTAAGCTGAGAATGTGGAAAGAATCTGCTAAATGAAATAATTTGTTCCCTCTTTTCTTGCATGGGTGTGTATGATCTCTCCTGGTGAGATGAAGGAAATGGTTGAGAGTCAAACACAGCAGTGAAATATTTGTGTTTTTTCTTTTTGCCCTCTCTGTGTTCCTAGTGGCAGGCAGGTTCACTGGTGGCAGGCTTTGGGTCCCACTTGTCCCTGTCTGTCCCTGCAGGGGCCAGCTGGGGTTCATCTGCAGCTGCCTGGCAGTGCTGTGCCTGAGTAAGGAGGGCAGGACTGCTGCAAAGAGAACTTTAGGAAAAGCTTCTTTGTGGAGCCTTTATGAACAGATGCTTCACTCTTAGGATTCTCTGATTGTACCTGTGCTGATGGCACTTCCCTGCAGCCATGGCAAGGTTTGGAACCTCAGGCTGAAGAGCAGGGAGTGTGTTGGGGTGACAGTTGGCAATAAGGATTTATTTGGCTGTCACAAAGTGGCCAGGAGAGAACTTGAACTACTGATGGTGTCTGCTGATTTCTCTTTTAGGCATCTGTGTCTTAAACTTAGGTGACTGCATAAAGGAGAATTTATTTCTTTCTCTTTTTAAAAAAGAAATTAAAATTTGGTGTGTGGATGACATATGTAGCAATATTTGCAGCCAGGGGTACTGTCCACAGCTATGAAATAACATTAATGCATCTCATCTCTGTCCTTTTGGTGGGTCAGACAATAGAGATCAGTCTTCCACTGGGACTGCAGTGTTCAGCATCTGTATTGCCCTTGATGTATTACATTACTAAATGCACCAGAGGGAATTTTTGAGGTCTCAGGGCACCACTGGTGGTGAGCAAAGACCCTGAAATTTGTCTCTTTGATATTCCAAAAGAGCGTTTCAGAGGTTTGTAAGTTGCCTGTGGGATCAGTACTTCATCTGGAAATTTTTCTGGCAGATTTTGAATTTCTTACTAAGTTAATGGTTGGGCGATGCAATGCTCAGCTTTATTTTAGAAGGAGTTTATTCAATTATTCTCTATCTTGTTGAGGTAAGAGCTGAGATCACTGAAGGATTTATTGTTGGGAACCTGATAATGTTCACACCAGGTTATGTTCAGGGGTTCTTGGCACTGCTCTGAAATTCTTAGTTCCTCATGGAGGTGCTGCCTTTTTGTAAAAACTGCCTAAGCAGTTATTATTTGTATTTTTCTTGCTGGATATCTGCCCATGTAGCTGGAGTTCTACAGTCAGAAAAAGGAAGGTTCATTTATGTTCCAGCATAGTATATCAAGGCATGGCAAAGTCAAATCTCTTAACAGACAAGTTTGGAAAGGCTGAGCTGATCCTGCCTTGCATACAGGTTCAAACTGCTCTTGTAGAACAAAAATAAAAAGACAGGTCTCCATTGAGCTGTGGAATGATAGGAGATGATTGTGTTATCTCTTTTTAAGGTTTTGGGATATTTTTAATGAATTTTAGCCTTCCTGTTTTTCTTGCAAGTGCTTGAAACCACCTGTTTTCTTCTGCTTGGCTAGATACTTCTGTTCAACACATATTTTTCCCTTTATTACAAGAGCCACAGGGTTTCACAAAAATGGTAGGTTAAAGACATAGTCTTTAGCAAATCTAGTGAGGTATGAAAGGAAATACGTGAGGCACCTGCTGAAAGACAACAGGAGCAGAGGCATTGTGCATGGACAGATGCATGGCATGCTTCCTGCCCCTGTGAAAAGCTTCCTCAAATGCACAAACCAGCCCTTGATTTAGCACAGTAGGCAAAAATCAGGTGGGCAGTCAGTCTGCCTTTTTTGTTATGCAGCAGTTAAACTGAAAGTGACTGTGTCCAGCTGAAAGAGTTGCAAATGTACCAATTAAAAGTTGAATAATGCCTAGGGAGCAGAGCAAAGAATTATCTATTGAAAATGCTTGAATTGATAAAAAATATGTTCAATTCTCTACTGTATAAACCATATCTCCATGTCCTTGGGAAGTCAGACAAAAGCAAACTAGCACAGGATAGGCTGCATACTGCAGGCTGTAGAAGCAAAGAGCCAACTTTGATTCAGTGGAAGTTTTATCTGATTAATGAGTCAGACTCCAGTATTTGTTCTGAAATAATTAGTGTGAGACTGCATTCATCTATCTGCACTTGTAAACTGAACGTTGCAATTAGAAGGAGGAGTGTGCACTTTGTGCATTGTTTTTGTACAAAATGAATTTCTGGGGACATCACTGCTGTCTTTTAGTCCAGCCTTCAAAAATTCTTGGGTGTTTGAACTACAGTTGTACATCATTCCTTTGGAACTTCTAAATCCATACTACTCTGTTACAGGCCTGTTGTATTTAGTGAGCAAAACAGAAGAGGAAAGTTTTGCTCAATTTTTTTTTTGGTCCTTGAAGTTCACTTTCTGTTATATTTATTGCCCATTGTTCAAATGCAGCTCCTAAGTCAGGGTTGCTAATTTTCTCATGGGCTTTTAAATGGTGTTTATCATATTCATCACTAAGGTATGTAAGTGCTTCAAAAACATCAATGAGCTTTCATAGAACCTCTTTGAGATGAATTAGCATTATCTATCTTTTGAATTAGCATTATCTATCTTTTGAGTTGGGAATGAAAATACATAGAGATTAATGCCAGAACTCACTATAGGTGCTCTATTAGAGATATTTAACACCTTTCTCCTGTCTACCTCAAATATTTAGTGTTCTGTAGCAATTTGTGCACTTAAAACTCATCTCATCATCTTTGGTGTGTCTGTGAATACCAGAAAATGTGCACAGAATTTGAGTATTGAACCATTTCCAGGTGGGCAGAAAGCCTCCAGATGAACTGTGCAGTTTTGGAACAGTTTGAACAAATGGAACTAGTCACTCGCACCAACAATGTGGGCAAACTGTCAGAAAAGGTAAAATATCTCAGTTCCTCAGTACTCATCTCTTTCCTGAAATCTTAATCTTTTTTATTCTGCACTCTCCAGTTTCTACAAATAGAATTTAAAAAGGACCATGTCTATGATCATTAAGTATCTTCTGTACTAACAGATCTGTAGTAAGGGAAAAAACAGTAGCAATGGAAAAGTGTTCCCATGGAATTGTAGAAAGACATAATATAAATACAGGATTACAAACACATTAGGAATTTTCAAAACAGCCAAAGGATGTGTTGTTAAGAATGACTTGGCTGGTGTACCATATGCACATTGCCAAAGCTTAAGATTTTTTTTTTTTTTTTTTTTTTTTTTGCTGATATATTGCAAATAGCAAATGAAAGTTCTTTACCCTGAAAATTTCTGGATAATCCAACCTGGACACCAGCACCAGACTTTTAGGAGCAAATACTTCTGCAGGCTGAATTAAACCAGACTCCTCTTCACCTTCAATTTCTTTTGTTCCCTTGAAAACAGAAACACTTCAATTAATAAGGAGCAAGAAAACTCAAAACACAATGTTAGAATTTTTACCAAAAGTTAACATTTCACAGAGCTTCAGAAAAGTAGTGCATTATTTGAAACTGGTAACAAAATCAAGTAACAGCAGCACACTTCAGTGGTTGCCTCAACTCCCTAAAGGTTCTCGATGTAATTCAGTTTATTAAAACTCACCCTGGGAAGTCAAGCACCAATGTACCTAAAATAAAGTTCTCTTAAGAAAGCAGTTTAATAGGACACAGTTCCACATTAAATACTCCCTGTGGCATGTTTTAGATAGTCAAGTGGATGACAGAACAGGATCCTTCCACATCAAAGTGTTAGCTGATCTACAACCTCTCCAAATACAGAGATCATGCATTTCACAAAAGAATGGCTGTCCTCCTCATATTAATATAATTCAGTTTCTTACAGAATTCCCACTAACATTACAGCTGAAATTATCTGTAATGTCATCTCCAGCCTGACCTAGAGAATTTGGAATTTAAAGATATTTCTTCACCAGAAAACTGGTTCAGATTTCTCAAAAAAATCCCTCACACTTAGGAACCACTAAGGTTACCAAAAAAAAAAAAAAAGAGAGAACAGCACAGTGTAGATAAACTTGCAGTTGCTCATGATATTGTGCAAGTGGCTAAAAGCTTCTTGCCAGAACTTATTCAATCACTAACAGTTTATTATTATTCATAGCCAAAACTGAAGATGTCACAAAATATTTTCATTTCTAAAATTCCATACATTCTTTGACAAATTAAGTTTTCAGATGACAGAATGTCCTTGCTTTCCAATTTCTGGATGTAATTCTCTCCAACCCTGCACCACCCACCAAATTTCTTTTATTTGTTCCTCTGACCAAGCATTCTTCCAAGCAAAAATCACTCAATTATCTTAACTAGGAACATGAGAAAAAATTTGTCCATTTTCATATGACAACATGAAATATTTGCCTTCTATTTCTGTCACAGTACTACTCATCATTTCGGTTCCTTAAAAAAAAATCCAACATTTCTCCTAAATGGACGAAATCTGATAAAAATGCTCTTAAATGCCAGGAATGCTACAAGTTCAAGAGCTTTATTTCACAATCATAACTCAGAATGCACAGTTTCTTTAGGCAAATGCTAACCCACAATCCAGAATTCAAGTTAAAATGATATAAAAAGAGAGTACTTGGTCCTTGGTTAATAAAATATAACACTTTCATACCAAAATAAAAGCAGTTGGTTCAACAGTGCACATACACATATGGGCAAACCCTTGGCTTTGTACATTGAATTTTACCTAAATGTCCAGCAATGCATTTGCATCGTCTGTGCTTGGTTGAGTCTGCCCCTCATTTCTAAGATAAAGTTGTGATTCACAAATTTCACAAATAGAGAAGCACAAAAACTCAACAGTCACACATCCCACACAAGTTCATTCATTTTCATCCATTTTAATGCTGACAGGGAGAGCTTTTACAGGAATTACAGTTCCCTCCCTCTGCTCCCCAGAATCCCCAAATTTTTTAATTATCAGCAGAAGTTTACTGTATCAACCATTCTAAAGAGCAAGTATGAGTTCTAGGCATGAAGACAGTTTCTGGATATCTGACAAATCGTGGGCTCTGACATTAGGAAAAATGAAATTAAAACACATTCCACACTCCTAAAGGCAAGGGAACATGGAAGCTCCTCCATATTCACATGGTACTAAGATAATGAAACCTCAAGGTGCTCAGGCAGGGAGGAGCTTTCCATGCAAGATCTTTCTAATAAAATCCACACAACTTCAGACCAAGTCTTGAATTAATTCATAATTAGATTTAAAGCTTTCAGGGCACGACAGCAGCACGATACTGACTGATAAAGCATTTACACTCTTCAACCACTCTCTCCTACTTCACAAAAGATTTACAGAAAAATGCAATGTGACTGCTGTGTTTCTTCCCCAGCTCAACATTCTGACAGGCACACAGGCACATTATTAGGAGTCACTAGACTAAGTAGATAATCACTTCAAACACATGACTTTTAACCTACTTTTCAAGCAAAGTATTAACAGCATAAGCATTCTGTATCAAAAGTAATTACAAAGCAGTAAAGCCACAAATGTGATTGTATTTACACTTCTGGTCAGACACACACACACACATTTCATCTTTCTTTATCCCTTTTTCCATCTTTCTTTATCCCTTTTTCCATCTTTCTTTATCCCTTTTTCCATCTTTCTTTATCCCTTTTTCCATCAAAGGAAACAATATTGTCTAATAAAAAATAACAAAATGAAAGAGTTTGTTATGTGGGGGGGGTTTACAATAACTTTTTATTTTATATGTGCAGCATTTAGTTTACAGCTTACCTAAAAACAAATGGATGGTATGGAAAGCCTTGCTAAGGATACACAGATTGAAAGACGAATTTAAATTACAGAATCACAAAGCCACAGAATCATTCAGGTTGGAAAAGACCTCTGAGATCACTGAGTTCAGCCTCTGAGTGAACACCACCCAGCCAATTAGACCACAGCACTGAGTGCCATGTTCAGCTTCTCCTGGAGCACCTCCAGGGATGGTGACAGCAGCACCTCCCTGGGCAGCCCATTCCAGAGTCTGATCACCATTTCTGTGAAGAAATTCCTCCTGATGTCCAACCTGACCCTCCCCTTGAGGCTGTGTCCTCTCATCCTGTCACTCATTGCCTGAGAGAAGAGACTGGTCCCCACCTGGCTACAGCCACCTTCCATGGAGTGGTAGAGTGGTAAAGTCCCCTCTGAGCCTCCTTCTCCCCAGGCTGAACACCCCCAGCTGCCCCAGCAGCTCCTGATCAGAATTGTGCTCCAGACCCTCCTCCAGCTCTGTTGCCCTTCCCTGAATTTGCCTTGGTTAATTGATATTGAAAGAGATTCCTCTCCCCCCCCCCATTTTTCTTTTTATTTATTTGAAATAAGCAAACTTTGAGAACAGCTGAATTTAGAAAAATGTACCACTAGAGAGCAAACCAATGTTCCAGATCCTTAATAATCCATTTAGTTTAAAAGGTGATAAACATCTAAAATCTAATCCAGAAATACCTGTGCCTTGAGAAGGCAAATGAATAATTTGTCTTTTTTACCATCCATTGAAAAAAGCCCTGAACAAGACTTTCCCATAGGCTACAGAGTAGGTAACAGAGACTGATCTAACAGTATCCAAGAACTGCATGAGCTGTGGTTATACACAATTTCACCATGCTTAAAATATTCAGTCCTTTGTACTTAGACATCACTAAAGCCCATCAGGGTCCCATTCCCTGCCTGTCACACCCAGAATCCTCTTTTCTTCTGCACCCTGACTTGGTTTCTGAAGTTATAAGAAGAATATAATGCAGAGATCTGTAAACTATGGCTGACTTATGCCCTTAGAGCAGTTTTCCCAAAAAATTTCCTGGATGTTGCAAACCATCATGAAGACTTGCATGCAGCATGACAGTATTGAATGTTAACATTTATGTCACATGAGATCAAAAAAAATGTATAGGAAAAATTAAGATAGTAAATTTTAAAACTAAAAACAGTATTAAATTCTTGAAAAATTAAAATACAATTAAACAAGCAATTATTTCTTATATAGGTAGAACATGGTTGAAGATGTATCATAAATTTGAACAGAAAAATCTTACCTGGTTTTACAACAAAATGTTTGATTTATTTACTTGCTGGGGTTTTTTTCCCATCTCTTTTTCTGCATTAATAATATTTGATAAACAAACTCAGAAAATGGTGAAACTTCTTTTGAAGGTCATAGGCTGCAATTTCATTTTGCTTACCTTGGCTGCCATAGCCATAAAGTGGCCTCTTAAGAGACTGGCCAAAATATGTGTGTGTGTGTGTTCAGTGCACCTAAAGCACACCAATACATACATTTAAACTCAGATGTTTTCGTCTACTTTAACAAATGTTCACACTCACATCTACAATAAAATATATGCATATATATATATATATACAGGCATACACATACATGTATATATATATATATACACAACTCCCAGAATGACACAATAATCACTTTCACAGGTTCTTACAAAAATGAGAGTACAGACTAGAGAGTGCACCTGTTGCAACTGTTGGCCTTTCTTCTTTTAGAGGAGAAGCAGCCACTGAACATATTTGTGACCTCAAGTGAAGGGGTAAATTAAAATATGCAATAAGCAAACAGCTGAACTCACAGCATCACTCCATAGTTTATGAACTTGTTCTATAAAAGCAGCTGGATTAACAAATGCATTAAACCAGCTTTGATCCCTGACTGATAACCAACAATTCAGAAAAATTAACTGTGATCACCACTG
Organism: Euphonia xanthogaster; assembly: GCA_034509185.1. Classification (NCBI taxonomy): domain Eukaryota; kingdom Metazoa; phylum Chordata; class Aves; order Passeriformes; family Fringillidae; genus Euphonia; species Euphonia xanthogaster. Next base: position 5,900,493 of record JAYDZK010000039.1, on the reverse strand, counting down.
TTCATCATCACTCTCCTATTTATTTGTTTCCTTGTTTTCTGAAAACAGTTTGTTCCTCAGGTTAGCCAAGGGATGTACATGGCATCAAGCCCAAAATGGACAAATCCAGTCTTATTATTAAAACATTCTTTTAATGAGAAATGTAACTGACAACTGCAGTCACCAGCAGACCGGGCATGATGTCCCAGATCCTAGAAAAAGGTTTAATACCTTCTCAGCCACTGTAGTTAAAATGGAATACTTGTGGGGTTTATACACATTAAGTAAGGTATTGCTTTCTTTAATCAGTGTCCTTCTGCTCTAAAAATCCCTCTACATCCATAAAAAAGTGTAAAGCTGAGCAACTGAGTGTAAAACTGGAAAGTGAAAACGTGTAAAGTCTGCAGCATTTTATCAAGTAACTAGATAGGAGTTGAAAGTTCCTGAAATTAGAAGAAAAAGCATTAAACAAAAGGTAATTATGATAACAAAATATTGCATATTTCCCTCAAATAAATGGAAGTAGATCAAGAGCAAAATACTTGCTTAACACTGAAATGTATATTAAATAAACTAAATATAATAAATATTAATAAATAACTGCATCCTGCATTACAACAAGAAAATAGGTACTCACAGCCATGAATTATTTTTATTTCATGTACATTTATGTCTAAGTTAACACATTTGTGGGTTACCTGATGTCTGATCAAGGCTGACCCTACACTCCAAGTTTTCCATTGAGCAGCAATGGACTATGAAACATCTCTCTGCTTCCCACTCACTTCCATGAAATTACACTTCCTATGAGCCACATCTGGCTGACACTGGATGGGTTTCAATGTTGCATGGGGTAAATCAGGACAAAGCCAGACATTCTCATGCAAGTCAATTTCCGCTTAAAAAACTATGCTAAAACTTCTAGAAGAAAAAGGTGACTGATTTTGTGCTACTTCAGTGAAAAACTGCAACTCATTCAAAGGCAACAGATATGGCAACCAAAAAACAAAGCTTTAAAAAACAACTTTACTCATATTAACCTTCTCTTTTATTAAACAGAGATATTAATTGCCATGATCTAGCCTTCAAACTTTAAGGTTTCCTCTTGAAATTTTATAAACTTGATTTTGCCACAACAATCACATTATTTTAAGATGTCAGCTCTGTTTCTAAATATTGACATTAAACTTAAAGATAACCATCTAGCCAAAATCAACATTAGAAACCAAAGTCAATTATGAAAGATCAAAAGGACCTACCAGTATGGTCCCAAAAAATTCCCCCTACTACTGAGTTCAGTATTATCATTTGCTCCATCAACATGCAACTGATTTACAGCACACATGAACCATAACCACCCTTCTCCTATCTCTTCACTCTAGTCTTCAGAATCTGGAATGCTGGTTCTGATTCATGTTGAGCACAGTAAAATTAGGCTTATCCTCATGTCAGAGGGAGGAAAAGCAATCTAAACTGAGGTACTGATAGAAAAGTTAGAAGAAACTTAAGGCCTTAGATGTAGCTGTGCTGCTCTGAGGGTGGAAGCTGGCAGGCATTATTTGAAACTCAAAGGAAATCAAATGTGAGCAGAAACTGAAGTTACAGTTGTGCTTTAATAATTTGTTCCCCCTTCGAAAGAGAACAAACTTCTCTCATTCCAAAACTTGCTCTCTAGTTCTTCATTATGTCAAAACCAGTTTGCCCTATGCAAAATTTTGCATTGAAATTATGCCAAGTTCACCAAGCTGTTGTTTTTCTGCTAACTGCCCAGCAAGGATTTAGAGACCAGGTTCAACTTCTTATTTTAGGAACAATTATTTGGAGTTTACTTTAGTAATCTTATGCCAATTACTCATTTGGGACAGATCCCTTTCTCCTTCTGTGACTTGGTCTCTGCTTGTCTTATTTGCAGCCAAACACAGGCTTAGCTGCTTTATTAACAATCAAAGGCCAAAAAACATTCAGCATCAATTAATTTTATTTACTTGTCAGAGTATATAAATGCATGTATCCAATAAATTCTAACACATGTAGGAAAGTTAAAATAAACTAAGCTGCCTGCTGCCAGAAGTCAAATCTGCAGCCTGCCTGCAATCTGCTGTACTGAGCTAAAACCACAGGTGAAGAGATCTGCTTTGTGGTTTGCCTGTGTGCACAGAACCATACCACTGCAGCTAAACCTGTACTGGAAAATATTAAACCAGCATAAAAGCCATTATCTTGATTTAATTATTTCAAAATGGGGATAATACAATGTAGTAATGCACAGTAAGGAGCCTATCAACTAAAAAAAGATAAGGATCAAAGATCCTTTAGTTGATAGGCTCCTTACTGTTCAGGTCATTTTGAAGATCATAAACTTATCAAATACAGTAATCAATAGATTACTCTATTTGATAAGTTTATGATCTTCAAAATTACCTGAAGATCATAAACTTATCAAATAGAGTAATCTCAAGGTTTTATGACAGGTCAGCTTGTTCACTCCCTATGTACTACTGACACTTCAGAGTACAAATGTGGGAGGAGAGAGTTTGCAATGCACCTTCCAGCACTACACAAAACTGACACCCCACAATCTATCAGATGTTTACCATTTAATACCCTCACTTTGAAAACCTCCAGAAGGTGTTGATATGGATTATCAGATAAAAACATGACAGCACTTTGGAACCAAAGTAACCTCACAGCCACACTTTGCACATTTCAGTGCAGCTTTCCAGCCAAAATGTCTCTCTGGAACAGGATGTGCAAGCTCCAGAGGATCTGGGAAGTCCACGATGATGCCACTGAGTTGTCCTGCTGGAATATCAATAATCAATTGCATTAAGTAACTGCTTTTACCCCTGAGGAATGGGAAAGAACTGCAGTACCAGGTCCTTAGCAAGAACTATGCAGAAGCAAACATCATTCCAGAGCTTCAAGTTTACTAAACCTTTCTGAATTTTCCTTAAGGCAGCTAACCTGATCCATGAATTCACACACCCCTATACTAAGGTGAGAAAACTGCAGACACCTATGAAATACATGCAGAACAAAAGGCAAAACTCAGATCTAAGAATCCTGTAATTCATGCCCTATTTTAAATCACTATTATGTTTTTGATAAATAATACAGAACAGCATGTGTAGACAGACACCAAGGCAAAATTTTTCACACACAGATTGTTTTGGCTAATTAAAACAGCTAATCCCTTTGAATTGCATATGGGGAAATGCATTGCAAAGACTTCCAGTGAATTGCTGAATTAGGATCATACTAGTGTTTAAAAGTCAGCTGAATCTGATCTCTACTGACAAAGAAATGCCTCTGCTGAAAAGATAGCATCTCCTTGTCCTGAGAGCTGAACTTGGGGCCTCTGCTCAGCAACACAGGAGTTAAGAGGACAAGGTGACCTTTACCCAACACACGTTTTTGTACCCTGCAAAAGCATGAGTTCAGCTGGGGGATGTGTGTGCAAATGCACGAGCCAGGGGATGAACGGGGCAGGAGAAATTATTGCCAGAGTTATTAAGATGGAAATATGATTTCCTCTGTACAACTGCTCTCAACTTTAAATTCTGATGGTTATCTTAAATGTATAAAAGGACATTAAAATACAAGTCTGTTTCTTATATAGGAAATTATCTGCAATCTGGCCTTTACACCAGACTAGAAAGGAAATAAGGCATTATTTAAATCTCTGTACAATGTCACAACAGCCATTTTTCAGTAGATTCAGAAAGATGATGATGCAACACACTAAACATTGCTCTTAAAATTGGGGGGCTTTTTACACAAAATGTGCTTTAGGGCATTGACTATATGAAGAAACTTTCAGAATAAATTCAGCATTTGGGATACTAACAATTATTAGAAGAACATGCTCATTTAATATCCAAAGGGGGGAGGGGGGGGTCAGATTTCCCACACAAAACAGGTACAACTGAACTGAGTGTTCTCAGCTTCTGGTAAAACATCAGTGACTCATTGAGCAGCATAAGCCTGAGCACAGCAGGATCACCAGCTCTCCAGTCCTAGCTGGAAAAATCGTAACATTTGAAGCACAATCATTTTGTTGGCAGTTTTTCCCTTGACTCAGGAAATATCTATGAATGTTGTGAATCTGCCATTTTATGGTTTGGGATTTTTACAAGTTCTTTTTCCTCCTATTGCAAGGGAGGGCAGAGAGAGGAAGAGAATGTGAACGGCAGGAAACAGGAGAGCTGTGAATTATTACTTATGTCCATTCTCCAGAGCAATAGATTTAATCCTATATTTGTGATTGCAATATTTTAACACACACACACACACTTGAGACAACACACAAGCATGAGACAATCTTGCAATAAGATTGTTATAAACAAATGTTTGGGGTGTTGTGCTGATCTCACTGAGCAGATTTTCTGTAATGCAAGAAATGCAGTTGCACAGGCTCAATTGCTGGCATAAATCATCCTCTAATTTGTTGATGGTGAGGTTGGGAAGAGAGGGCAAATTTCTTTCCAAGTGCAAAGCAATGTACAAATTGACCATTATGTTCCTAAATTATCTGAGTCAACATTTTTTAAGAAAGATTCTATCTGTGGTGCTCTTCCAAACATTGTTAATATAAATTCTAATTGTGTAGCTGGTAAGAAGCACAACTGAGGTCACTAGAAGTATCTGCTGAGTCAAAAGTATTAAATCAAGTCCTTGTCTGCTAAGTGGTAACTGCAGGAATTGCTGTTGGAAATGAGACCCTCATTTTAGCAAACTGTGTACACTACACAGCACTAAACATGTTAATGTATGCACATATATGTATACAAATATATACTTTTTATGATTAATAAAGCTACAAACACAGAGAAACTGAGTTTTATGGGTGAATTCTGTAGATCTAAGCTATGATTCTTCTGAACCCCTTCTGGCTGCTCAACAGCTTCTGGCTTTAGCTCCCAGAAAAATAAACTAAGTAGACTTTTTTTTTTTGGTTGATAGAACAAGGTTTTTCGAAATCAATGACATTTCAAATGGATTTCAAACCTATGAGGTTTCAAGTCCACAGAAGCAATCAAAATACAGCAATGGGACATAACACACCTCCACATCCTCCCAGCCCCTCCAAAAAAACCAACCAACTTTGAAGGCACTGTGAGAGGAAGGGAAACAGAGCTATTGTGACTTACTCTCCTCCTCCTCATTGCTGCAGGCACATGGCAGTGAATGAGGCACTCAGCTCTGTTTGCTAGAATATCTAAATGGCACCTTAAGCCAGACAGAAAGGTGGATACAGCCAAGCACGTGCTGGAAACACAAGAAGCTGGAAGGACCAAGAACCAGAGCAGTGTCTCAGATTTGTTTACACTCACATAGGAACTCGAGGTGGGAGAGAAACCTTGCACAGAGAACTGCTCTGCAACATGCTCAGGATGCCTCTGAATGACAGCAGCTTTATCACTGCTAATTGAACTGCCTCTAGAAGTGTCTACACACAATCCAATCTTTTCTGCTCTTAAGGTCAAACTTTCTAATGCTTCATTTTAAACTCAGATGAGGAATATATCCTTATCCAGCTTTAGCAAACATAACTGGGACAAATAAGTGAGACTAGCATCCTAAACCAGAACAACTCATGAAGGACTCCATGGCAAAGCTGTGTCACCTGAAGTCACACAGCACCAAGTGAGCTCCATTCCCCTGTTTAATGGAGTGTGCTCATCTCACCTGTGCCTACAGATATGGAGTATTAATCAGACTGAAGTTAACAACGATCTTTTTTTATAGTATCACACCTTTCTGAGAGCTGATTGCTAATCAAACTGACCAGCACCCATGCAGCTAATAAATTCTGGGTCAGTCAGAACTGCAACAATGCAAAGGATGATTCATAGATGCCATCAAAGAAAACAGCATCCTATTTTCTGGCCAGGGGTAAGAAGTTGAAAATAGGCCATCAGCTGATTGATTACTAGAGCCTGTGCTTTCCTCTGGAAAACTTGTTATGACATTCAACTGCCAAGAGCCTACACGGAATCCAGGACTTTCAGAGACAGCAGGGAGGATACCTTTTTCCTGCAGAGTGTGTAGTTTGTACAGCTGCTATATTACCCTTACACCCTGGGTTATCATGGTATCACTTATGTATTCCAGCTGAGTACAAACTCCTTACACTTCTGGTAGCATTTATTTACAAATTATCCTGTAACAAACAACTGAAGCAGGGATGAAGGGAACCAAAACAACAGAAGCCTTCTTGAGCCCTCCTTTGAGTCTTCTCAGACTCAACTGTGTCTAAAGGGTTTGCATTATTATGCAGAAGGTTTTAAAAAGGTTTGATGGTTCTCTTGGAGCATTCTGAGAGAAGAGTTTCTTTTCAACTCCCAGTTTAATTAACCACAGAAACTTCCAAGTGGTTGATTCCATTTTTTTTTTTCTTTTTGTGAAGATGATTCTGCCAAGCCAAACATCTCATCTGCTGCTCAGGCTGAATTCCAACCAGCCTCATGTATCAGCAAGGTCTACCTGGTGAAGGCTACTGGGAAAGAAGTGGTTTTGTGGGTTTTTTACTGAAATTTAGTCTTCCTTTTGCCTCAGTAAGTTATATCAGTCAGTTAAGGAAAAACTGACCTGTATTTATCTGTGCAAAGCACTGTCTAGATTTCATTTCAAGTCCTGGGCACGATGTTTCATAGATTATTTAATTAAGCATGCATCTGAATGGTTAAATCAATATTACTGCCATAGCCCAATGCTGTGTGAGCTCAGGTTTCATTACAGATTGTCCACGTGCTGGATTCTTGTCTAATGACCATGAAACAGGGCACGTTCAATTATTCTCTTTGGGTTTCAGAAAGAAACAGGAAGTTTTGCTATAAACAATGCAGTCATAGAATAAATTTCACCACAGCAAGTTCATCTGAAAAATATGCATTCTTTACAACACAGCCAGGAATGGCATTATGAGAACCAACATCCTGCTGCAGTCAGTTTTTTATTGTTTTTTACTGTTTTTTACTTGGGGTTATTTTGTATTAATACTTAGGCAATATAAGAAAAGAAAAAGTTTTAGTTAATACTGGATGTTTTGTGATGAGCATTACTTCAAAGAAGTGGATAGGGAATCAAAAGCAGCTGCTAGAAACCACAGGATAAATAACAAGTTAGCTAAATTTAGTTTATGTTATGAAATACATAGAGTGGAGGAAGAGTCAGCCATTGTAAATTTTTATCAGCTGGGAAAGAATTACTATAGAATATTTCACTCTCTACTTATAAAATAAAGGAAATATGACAGACAGTAAATTTTTTAAAGGAATGCGTCAGCTGATCTACACTAAAGCTTAAGATTAAAATACATCTAATATTGGGGTACATTTCTGCTTTCAAATCCTTCTAAAAGTCCACAAAAACATCCAACTCAACTGTAGCACTAATGAAATGAGAATAACTATTATTCTCTGTCTTCCAACTGTTCCCAGAAAAAACACACCATTATTATTATTACTACAACACATCTTCCAATTATTCTACAAACAGGGTAATCTTTCAACTCCAGTATTAAATGAACATAGTGCTCTTGGATTATTAAAAACATTTTCCTAAAATAATCAATAGTGATACAGTTCTTTCCTAAAAGAACAAGAAATTACTTTACTCAGCTATTTATTTAATCTCAGCTAATTCCATTATACTTAGTGCCAAGGTTTCACTTATTTTTTTAATTTTCACATAGGAAAGAAGATATTTCAAAACATAACAATGGCAGTCTGCAAATACATATTGGATTAGGTTTTCCCTAGGTTCTAGATTCTAAAGACTTCAAGTATTAAGTCACAGCAGATATTCTGGGGAGCACTTTACATCAAATGGGAAACAAAATGTCTATTTTTGAAAGACTGAGGTTGCCAAAATAAAATGAAATACATGTTAAAAAACAAACAGTGCCAAGTAGCCAACACCTCAGATCTGACCCAACTAAAAACTGAATAATTATTCCATCAGTTTTCTAAATCTTGCCAATAAATGCACTTACTCCAGCATCCTTTTGGAGTGCACATCTGCTCTGACAGAGCAGGCCAGCAGAGGGAGCAGAAGTTAATAAACCTTCTCCCAGAATAAGGCTGGGACTCATTCACCCATGCTATGTCAAACACGAAAGGAAATGAAAAGAACACCATATTGCTTATCCCATTTGAAAAGGAAAAGGTGGTGGAGAAAAAGAAATTCTATGATGTGTTTTTGGCTGGGTTTTTTTTTTTGTTTCATAGCAGATGAAAACTCCAAACACACAAAAAAGTGCCTCAAGCTCACCTTTTGCAAAAACACATGGATTTCTGTAGGACAGGAAAATGAACCCTTAGCAGGAACAGCAAAATATTTTCTCACGTTGCTGTCTATGACACGGATCCATTGTTTGCAGGCACATTTCAGTTCCTTGCTGTAAATCTCTTACCTGCAGGTTAATCTCTGCTTCATAGAAAGTCAGGCAGGAGCAGTAGTGCCTCTCTGAGTCAATGTCAGTCAAAACCACCACGAAGAATGTTGGCTGCTTCCTCTCCTTGGAGAGCTGCCATCCTCCAGGCTGGCAGAACTAAGGGAGCAAACAGACAGACACAGGTAAGCAGTGACACCAGTTGTTTTCAGAAATATGAAAAATATTTCAGCATTATCAAGGATCATTTTGTTTCAAGTGAACATATGCAGGGTTGCAAAATTTGAAGAAAATGGGGAAAAGCCAATATGTCTTGAACTTGTTAAGACTGAGAAAAATTTAGCTCTATAAACATTAAGGGAGAGAATAAACACTATAAAAAGAAAATGTATTCCTTTAAATGCAGTCAGCATTTAAGAGCATCTTTGTGGTGTTGAACAGGAAATAACAGGAATAAATTGACACATTAAGCAGATTTCATTTGGATAAAAGGTTAGAATTTGAAGCTAAAATTCTTGTGTCTTAAAACATCTCTATAGTTTTCATTTATTCACTTATTTCACTAATTATTTATCTAATCAAACATAGATACATATCATTTGCACCTACTTGCAAAATGGGAAGTGAGTTCAGTACTCACTCCTAAAAAGAATATTACAGAACAATATTTTTCACCTATTTATTGATTACTTCTGTAAACTTCATTGTAAACATTTGAAATTTTACATGCACAAGCAGCATGGACAAACAGAGATCTACAGCTCAACAGCAAAGTGGACATTGTGAGGGTTTTTTCCTTTTTAAATGAATACTCTCTAATGCAAGAGTGTGCTGAAATTCAGGGATCAGTTTGCTGAAGATACCTGAGATGGCCTTTACGGCCATCTGAGATGGCCTTACCCCTCCTTTCTTTTACTGAAGGTTAAAGTCACATCCAAAAAAACCCCAAAATTAATTATAGAATTTAATACTTAATAGTAAAATTATAAACCTAGAGTTTAAACAAAAAAGCAATAACCCTTGTACGTATTAAGAGTAATAACAATAATACAAACCCACAATAAATTCCTAGAATTGTTAAACAATGCAGATACCAAAGGAACCAAACAGAGAGGAGAAAATCTCAAGTTTCCAGAACGCTTCATTTCTCTAGACAGATGTTAAAGACTGAAAGAGCATGGAGAGTAACTTGTAAACAAACATTTTCTACAGATTCATCTTTAGAACCTCTACCATAAAACCTGCGCAGTCTTAGGTGAACACCAGTTAAAACTCTGCCTCTGATATGCAGCTTCTTTTATGATCCTGGGAAAATCTTCAAAACCAAAGTTTTCTCATGTTACATTCTTCAAATTCTAGATAGTCAGCTTAACACTTGTGAGTCTGTATCCTTAGAAGTGCTAAGCACTTCCTTCTACATCTGAGAAAAACTGCTCTGAACATCAAAAAGTACTCTGTGAAAAGATATCCTAGTCATTCCAAGTTAAGCATCCAGTATTAGTCCATGATTTTGATAATATTGGCCTAATCTCCTTTTGTTTTTCATCCCATGTCAGTTAAAAACAAGAAGATACTGCTATTAATCTTGCAGGACTCCTATAAAGATAATGTAATATGGCCAATATATACAGGCATTACAACAAAAACATCATTACAAAGTTTACACTAAAAAATCATTAAGAGTTCTCTGTGAATTGCAGAGTTTGAGGGGTGTCTGTGTAATAAATGAAGCCTGGAATTCACAGTTCAACAAGATAACCCCCAAAACTGTGAATTGCTCTTTGCTCAACCAATATGAGCCAAAATGCAAAGAATGCAGCAAGAGCCTAATAATAAATAAAACCTTGCCATGATATGCCATTAAAACCAAATTATTCCTACAAGGTAGGTCAAATTAAGGCTGTTCATGCAGCTCAGGCTTCCTAACATCCAAACACTCGAGTTTACAATCTCAACGCTCCTTCAGACCTGCCCAGTCTCCCAGCTCTCTCAGGAGCTCCTTGCTGGTGCCACTGCCTTTCAGCTTTACAGGTGATGCCCATCTCACACCTGCAAACAACAATCTCAGACTTCTGAGAGTCTGGAATTCTTGGACAAAGCCCCACTCTGCCCATTCCAAGCCCTTCCCTACTAAAGGCGCAGAAGCACTTTGGTATCTTTTGAAAACAATTCTTTTTAATGGGAAAATGCATTATTAGCAGGTCTGCTGCATAAAATCTATTCCAACATCTGTCCTGCAAACTGGGAAATGCAAAGAGAAGCCCTACAGCTAAACCCTGAACTACCAGAGAGACTTTGGATCTGGGCAGGCTGCTGTCAATAGCAACCTCTCAATCAATGCATGTCTAAAACCTTCTCATATCACAGGTGAGAGTTTTCCCCAGTTTCAAAGTGATCTTGTGTACAAAGTGATGCCTCAGGCTCTAGCTTTTATGTTTTTCAGGTTCTGTACTACTTTGGGGTTTAGTTCATATTAGGGGATGGTGAGCTCTCTTCACAGAGTAGGGAGACAAAACAATTCCTTCTCTAGCTGGGGACCAAGGACAAACGATCCAAATTTCAGGCCCAAGAGCATAAACAAGGAGGGCTGAAGAGAGAAAAACAAGAAGGATGGGACTTCATGGGCTGAAGCTGTAACTGGACAATTAACTCCAACCTGCAAATGGAGCAGAACTTATAAAAGGGACCCTGTTACCAGTCGTGTATTTTGTGACCATTCTGGTTCATCTTGGGTGCAGCCCTGGCTGAGTTCTTGTGCTGCCCAAGGTGTATCCATCGAGGCCTTCTAATAAATCCCTACTTTATTCTTCAACTCCATCTTGCCTCTCTTCTAGGTCAGCCTTCATCAGGCATCAAAACTTTCTAGATTTAACTATTTTACTAGAATACAACAATTAGTGATTGCTGAGGAAAACAGCTGAAGTAGAGTACATCCAGTGGCTACACAGACAGTCTGTGTTTTCAACTAAATTAGAAGGAATTTATAAATAAAGAGATTGAGGATAAAGACAACAGGCTCTCCCAAGAGATTAAACAATGACTGTTTCTCAGTTTCCTTAAAATAAGGTAATAAATATTAGCGCAATATTTGAAATGCAAGCAACATTGAGAAGAACTTTCCAAACCAGTATAAATACAAGTTACCCTCGGGATGATTACCAGCACTCTCTGGCTACTAAGAACAAGAAAATGTTTCCATACCAAACCAGATGCTTTACCAAAACAGACAAAAGCATCATTGTGAATATAAGCCAAAGGTCATGTGGCTTCTCCAGTAAACAAGAGTTTAAGAACCAACACCCTTCCATATTGTTTCACTTATTTGCCAGAATTCTCGGAAACAGACTACAACTCCTATCAAAGGCAGTGAAAATAAGGACGAAGCAGAAAGTCCAACTTACAATTTATAAGACAGAGTCCCTAATGCTTGGCGAGTGCTTCCAACAGACTCCATGTTAGAACTGATTGCCTTCTAAAATTTACTGCAGATATGCAGAAATTGCACTGAAGAACATGCAACAGATCTTACACTGCAGGTGCTGAAATTACACTTTATGCATTGTCTGAAACTGCAGGTGCCCACTGAAGCAAAGAACTTTCTCTCAATTATTACCACAAATGCTTTCAGACTAAACAAGAAACCAGACAGATTTAAAAATGATGCATGGCGTTTTAAACCAGTGTAACTGGGTTTGTTACCTTCAAAAAATTTGTATGTCATCACCACAAGCCTTCTTGCTAAAGTCTAGACATGATTAATCAGTTTAAAAGTGACATTTCTTTCTTCTGATTTTTATAAGCTAAACACATCATCCTTGCTTGATTCATAGATTTGTTCCCTCTCTCTAACCTAGAGCTACAGCTGTACTGCTACTCGCTGCCTTGTCCCTCTCTATTGAAAGAAATCATTTGCATGAATCAGCATATCCCCTAGATACACTGTACACAGCTTTGGTGTCCAGAATCCTAGGACATCCTGAATGGGAAGGGACAGGTTGTGAAGCAGATCCTCACTTGAAAAAGGACATTGAGATGCTGGACTTTATCCAAAGATGGGCTTGAACACCCAGTGGTTTGAGGCCATGACAATTTCCCCAAGGAGCACTTTAAAGTCTGTTGAAAATTGAAGAAAATGTTGAAATTGTCACAATTTCTATCAAAGCACTGGAGGAAGAAGGCATGCTGGTTAATGTAAATATGAAGGTTAAATATCATGATAATGAACAGTAATTCCAGAGTGTTCAAGTTTCATTAAAGAAGAATTTCAGTCCTTTGTATCCTTACCATAGTAAAACTATAATATCCGTGTCTCAGAAATTTGATCAGAAATGACCCAGCTGCTGAACTGCACATTAGAAATTCATCATTTTCTTCTGGCCTTGCAGCCTGAGCACAACCAAGTCCACAACAAAAACTGAAATCAATATTCTAGCTGAGTCTGTGCAGCCACAGACTGCTCCCTCTGCACTTTACATTGTTTGCTGTATCAATGAGCTGCTCAGCTTTCCATCAGAAATCCACCACCTCTGATGGCATGACCAAGGGAGAAAGGGAAAAAAGCTTGTTCAGAAAGTTTACAACATGAAACATTCTTTGCAAGTCATCCTTTGAAAGCATTTTGGGAAGGGTTTACACAGAGCAGTAGACAAGCTCTGTGACAGAATCCTGCAGTTGAAAAATTATATTTAAGACATTTTCTGACACTGCATTTTTTTCTTCAAAATACATTTGTGCACTTGCTCCTCATCAAATAAAATCCAAAGCTATCTAGGATGCACATGAAACAGAAAACACTTGAACTACATCGACAAAACTTGAATTAAAAGATCCCAAAATGATTTTAAAATTCAAAACATATGACAGAGATAACCACTTTTCTTTCTAATTCAACTCTTTCACCAAGCATTGAATTCTCCCTTGAATCACTCTGGGCACAAAGATTCATTTCATTAAGGCTGCTTCTGTAGACTCTTACTATTCAAGTAACTGTGCTTTGTTTTGAACATGTATCATCATCATCTTTCCTGCAAACCTCCCTAAAAATAAAGAACCATGTTCTGGACATTATGTGAAGGAAGTTTGTTCCATCTGGACTTGCATGACCTAGCACCAGCTGCTGAGTATTTCACCATTTCTCCGTTCACTTATGTATGGAATTTTGGCAAAGGGAATTTTCTTTCTCAGATGCATACCTCTACTCGAAACAAAACAATCACAATGCTCACTGGCACAATAAAAAAAGCAATGTTATGAAGCTGTAAATATGAAGAAACGCCTGGAGCTTTTGGATATCTCTGGATGTAAACAAAACACAAAATATAGACTGAATTTTGTAACAGCTTCCTGCCTTTCAATAGCTTGTATCTAAGAAACCATGTATTTATCCTTATCCTGATCTAAAATAAAACCAGGATAAAATACCAGCACTTAAAATACAATCCAAATTATTTCCAGGTAAAAGCCCATTTGCAGTGTTGCAGAATATTCTGGTGATCAACTGTAAACAATTAAACTCACTCACAAACAAAGCAATAGCTTTTAATCCTAAAGCTCTAAAAAAATAAAAAATGAAGGCCTTTTTAAAATTTCTATCTTGGAATGAACTGAAATGCAGCATTCTCCAAGAGGAACCTTTCCATAATCACCTTGAGGCACCTGTGAACAGTGCTGCCTGTGAATTATCTATATTACAGGTGAATAATCCTTCCCTCTCTGCCCAGGTGCTGAGGACATTTCCACCTCAGCTCCTCCCCTTAAAGCCATGTAAAAACAGACACAAAGAAACATTTCTCTTCAGAGGGAAGATCCACAGCCACATTCTTGAGCTTCCTAAGGCTGAAAGTTGTTGGAAGATCTCTCAGTGGCACAAATCCTGCACAAAGGACAGACCAGGAATTCTCTCATTGGAGCTGCACATTGAAGGGATCCTCAATAACCAGATGCTCAAGCTTGTCACAGAGACCCTGCAGCAAAGCTCCACAAAGCAAGAAAACCTAAAATACGCAGGAACACCTCATTAAAACCAGTCAATTCATCTTCCAAAGTCAAAGACTTCAGAAAAGACTTTTTCTGAAATTCATCAAAGTTAACCTCCCCTCCACACCAGTAAATATATAATCCTGAGTGCACATCTGCACATGCACTTGGGTAAAAACCCATCAGTTTCAAGTTCGTTGCTTTACCTTTTTAAAACCTTGTACCATCGTGTAATTTTAAATGCCTTTCCTCAATGAGCTGCTATAATGAAAACTCAATTGGAAAAAAGCATTTGTGCAGCAACTGTACTCCTAGTTTATCTTCTGGAAAAAAAATACAAAAAACAAACTGAATTGGCTTTTAGAAAGAAAACGACACCCACTGGGAAAACAGTTCCTTCTTGTGTTTTCAGAACACTTAGTATTGCCATTCCAGTGGCTTATTTAAAACAACAACAACAAAAAGCTGTCAAATACTCCTCTGACCATTTCTGAACAAAACCAGGCCAGTCTACAGAAATGGTGTTGTATGAGTACATACTGCAAGCTAATGCCTTTATTTCAGAAATAGTACAGGATTAATAATGGCATTGAATGGGGTTTTCTTCACAAAACAAACTTCCAACATCTCCATTCTAATGAAGTTTAGTAAGAATGTGGAATTGGCAGGCTTGTGCAAATATTTTTTTATTTTTTTAACCTATTTAACCAGTGGTCCATCCTGTTGCTTTCAGCCAAGTGTTATCAAGATAATCTTATGGAAATTTAAAAATTCTGAGACCCTTGGACCCAGAATCTTTTCTTATCACACTCACCCAGAGTAAAACCCAACACTGCTCTGAGCTGCCTCAGATAGCTGCGGACAGCCACCAGGAATTCTCAGATGTACATCAGTATGGCAACCCAAAAATCCATACATTTGGTGTCTGAAGCACATATTTTACACCAGAGAATTTTAGGTACTTAAAAAAAAAACCCATACATTTTCAACTTCATCAAACAGGTTAAAAAGTCATAAAATTAAACTTGGGTCTTGCACCTGAAATTCAGGAACACAGGGCCTGCCTTCAGAATTCCTTTTACAAAGCAATCCTTGCTGGTCAGCAATAATTGCTGCCCATGGTACCACAGGTCAAAGGAATAAGAGAAGTCTGGAAATGAATTGTTCAACACGAAAGCAGAAAAGACAATTTACAACACAGCAATAAACCCAACTAAGACATGAGTTTAGCAATTCATACTTCAGTCACAGGCTAGTGAATACAGAATAATACAGTTCTAGTGATGTGCTGTGTTTGTTATAGACAAAAAGACAGTATGGAAGGAGAATTTCTGATATTTAGAATACTTAAAGAAGGACTATGAAAGGATAACACTATCAAGGAAACTGATTCCTTGTATTCAATGCTTCTGTTTTAATTTTCATCACAAAGTAGATAAAGAAGCATCTGTGTCCCTCTTAACCTTTTCAACAACGATTTTTCAGGAATGGTTTTGAAGATGCATTGTGACATGATACTAATAGTTAATTCATTTGGGAAGGGTCATTTGTTTGCTTTTGTTCTGGGGCTTGGTTTTATTCCTATTTGTAATGACCCCTGACCTTCTAAAAGATCAGGCATCTGAAGTAGACAAGCCTGGAAATACAGTTTCTATTTAAAATGATAATTGAGCATTTTATGCACAATTATCAGTGAAGCACGAAATATTAACCTTGCCTATTGCACGCCTTTTGCTCCTCTTCTCTCCTTCTTTCTTTTTCTCTTTTGGCAGGAGTAGCCCTGTTACAACAGCAGCTATAAACATTTCCCAGTCTTCAGTGACTTCCCAACTCATTTACTAGATAAAGAGTAAACTAGCTTTAAAATACATACAGCATGTGCAATTATTGCATTGGTTGAAGAACAAAAAAACCAAAATATAGCAGGGTAATTAACATACATCACTCAACAATTACAACTGGCACCCAGCAAGCAATTTACAGGAACATAAATTTTTATTTATGTTAATGATTAACACTACTCCAGGTCAATGGTCTATAAAATACTACCATAATAAACAAAGTCCTCATTATCTCATTTTTACCACTCACACCTGCACAATCAGACATTAAACCACACTGATAATACCATGCCACAGTTTGGAGATAAGTCTGTTGCTCTCTAGCAATCGTAAAAAAGCACAAGCAGCTTTGTGCTAATGTATGTTAGGATTTTTGTATCCATCATCTTCTAACTCCTTAGAATAATATGCCAGAGATGGGTTCAAGTCTCAACACCCAGAAAAAAGCACGTGGGAGTTGGGGGCAGTGTGTGCAAGCACATGGCACTGCAGTGCACACTGGAGAGAACACTGATGTGACCTGACAGAGACCCAGCCATCGAAAGGCCTGGGACTGCTGCAGCAAAATAGACTGAAGAGACTCAAAAGAGATGCCAACAGCCTCAAGATGACAGAATACAGAACAGGAAGTCTTGAAACAGGCAAATTAATTTGATGTCAGAATTTGCTCTTAAATTAGCAGAAATTCAACTGGAACATACACTTGTGGAGAAAACCACAAAAAGGGTAATACATACCTAAAACTCCCTAAAGAAAAGTGCTCAGTGCAAAGTGATAACCAATTCCTTTTTTGAAGTACATCCCTTCATGATGCAACTGGGGAAGTTTAAAAGGTTTGGCACTGGCCTTGCCCAGCAGGAGCCCTGTAGCCATGTCAGGGGTGGAAGGTCTGAAGGGAGGGCTCTCCTAAAACCTCCACCTTGTCACCCACAGCCATTCCCAGCAGCACCACACCTGACACTGCTCCATCAGCCTCAGATCCACAGAGATGCAAAGGCAAGACAGAACTACACCAGCTCCCTGCACCAAAAGCCTGACTCAGCCAGGAAAAGTTAAATTAAAAATAAACAAAGGAAACTATAGAAAGGGCAGTACATTGCTGGTCTGTTAATTTTGGGAATTTAACAATACTTCTTATATGAGTCATTTTATTGTTTCCCACTTAAGGTCACAATTGATTTCCCCTTTTGCAGGTGTGGGTTTCTACAAGGAAACAGAAAAATACATAAACATAGAAAAATTAAATGTGACTAAAAATCTCACAGAGAAACATCTTATATAAGGGAAAGACTAGGCTGGGAGCTAAAATAAAAAATACCAAACAACTGGATTGCAATATGAACACATTGCACCAATGAAGTTCTGTACACTGGTTGCTACTACTGAATTCTACATTTCCACAGTGCTAATTAAGAAAAATATGGAATGTATTTCCTGTCAGCATTCTCACCAGGAACGCAGTCAAATGCGTAGCATGAAAAGACAGCTGAAAAGTTTGGTGCTTTCCACTGAGTTTCAGTTTCCTGTGCAGAGAACTGGGATCAACAACATGAGACATACTTGTCCTCTCTCTCTTCCCACAACACTGGGGCCTGTATTATTATTGTCACATAAGCAGTGGGCATTAGTGCTGGCCTGCACTACAGGATACCTCTCAGGGCTGCGGTAGGAGAGCGTGTCTGCCAAAAGCCCCATTGTAAACAAAAAGCCTTTGTGCCACTGCAGATGCTTCCATGTGCACAGCTGGCATGGCAGGAAACAGCTACTTGGAGCAAGAGACTATTTCCTCCAGGTAGGCTTGCTGAATTTAGCAGTTTCTGCAGTACAAGATTCCAAAACAGAATGAAGCTTGAGAGAGGTTTGGCACTGAGGAAGTTTGTGCTTCTAAGTCCCTATCTACTCATGGCAGCCACTTTTCCTCCCTTCTGGCAGCTCTCCAGTGCACTCCACGTTTGGACAACATGCTAAACTGGAGTTCTGCACAATCACCACAGGACTGCAGCTTGCATGTGCTCTGATCTCCACTATATGGCAATTAAAACAGAGCATCACAAGTTTTTATGGGGGAGCAGACTTCTGATGCAAGAAGTTACTGGAACAAAAAAAACAAAATTAGACAATGAGAGCACCTGTGATAAAACTCAGTATTTTCAAGCAAACTGGCTCAAGCAACTTGCATGCAGCAGAAAAGAACTGAGGAGTTCTTTACCACTAAACTCACTATTCCAAAAGAGGAATTCCCAGAGGCCCAGACACCAAAGACATAATTTTTATGCTTTAAGAGGGTAAAAAAAAATGTCCATAGGAAATTACTGACTAGTTCAGCACAACAGTCAACTCAGGTGAATGAGCAGAAGGTAATTTAAAGCTGCATCAGAGCCAAAATCAAGATACAAAGAGAATGATGACTGATATGTTTCTGTAAAAAACAAGGCATTCAAATGTTTTTTTTGGGTAGGGTAACAGCAATACATTGCAGCTAATAAATACAATCATAATTACATAAGTATACCTGGATTTTTTTCTTTCCTAAAAGTGATTTGATGTTTTGTGGCAATTATGTTTGAAAAACACATTCCACAGATTAAAGACAAGCCTGCTGAGGGACTGGAAAAGATAACCCATCTTTGTTACCAGTGACACACAGCAGTGAAGGCACCTCTACTGAAGAAGCATTATTTAATACCCAGCCCTGCTCCCAGCTAAAAAGCCTCATCCTGTCCCATGTGTCCTAACTGGGCAGGCACAGACCTGCCAAAAAAATCACTTTGGAACATGGTGTAGAGAATACAAAGAGTTTTCCAAGTAAGACAAAAAAAAAAGCCCCAACACTTGTGGTGGAAAACAAGTGTCATACCATGAGTTTAAAAAGAGCTCAGCTTTTGAAGTTCAGTGCAGAGTTGAAAAACACATTATAGAGTGGTTATTTGTAGATAAGGTGTTTGCTAGTAAAAGGATTTCAGATAAGTGTTCAGAATTCATTATCACAAAAATTCAAATCTCTAAATAAGATCTCATACTCTAGTCAGTGAAGGGGATAGAAAATAAAGTCAGGTTATCAGGGTAAGCATTATGCTCTCCTCAGCTGGAGCTGGAGTCCTTCAAGTAAAATTGAACAGCTTTTGGAAGAAATTCTTTTGTCCATGTGTGTCAGCACAAGTCAGCTCAGACCCGTGTGGGACCTGGAAATCTGTACAGGAAACCTCTTGCTCTGAAACTTCCAGGGGCTGGACGTGCTCACAACACTTGAAGCTTTCCATTATTACACAGCTATAATCAGAACTCACACTTCAGAGCTTCAGCCACTCAAGCATAGAGATTTAGACAGCACTTCCACCTGGATACCTAATTGGACATCTGAGTTTTTGCAAGAGAGCCAGTGGCAGCCATCCAGCACTTCATGGGGCTGGCAGGTACTTACAGAGAGGTCTGGCTGGCCTGTCTCCTTATGTGACTATAAACTGCATGCCAAATCAAGGGCTGAGATGGAATTTTCTACCAAATCAAGCTGAGAGGGATTCAGGGATTTATTTTCCTTGTTTGTTTTCCTTTGTAGCATATGGCACGTTAGCATCATCAGTGTAATCAATTCCCTTAAGCTCAGGAGATGCTCTGGTTTCATCCTAATCTCAAGAACACTATCAAATTGGACAGGACTGAAACTAGCTGGAACAACTAGAATTGTTGGACATTGTATCACAAATCAGTGGTGCTAATTAATAGACTCTGGTCAGACTAAATAAGCTGATGTATCACATCTGGTCTCCTCTGTGAATCAAAAAAGAGGGAGGGGGAAGTTTTTAAAAATAAACTGAAATGTTTTAAAAAGAAAGCAAACTTCATTGCTTGAGTGCAACATATCCAAAACATTATATCATTTCATACCATAAAATTTAGTTCTTGGAAAGATGTGAGTAGGATTGTATATGAAGGAATAAGTATTTTTCAAGTGGATTGGTAGGGATTAGATAATTCTATCTTGTCTTCATAATTTAATGTAAAATCATTGGTCAAATTATACTTGCAAATGGGTTTACTGCTTATAAACGCCACTTATTGGTAATTAATTAAAACGATGCCATGTGAAGAGAATTGAAAAATGTAAGCTGGTAACTTCACTGCTCAGAAAAACCATGCATTTCCCCCTCTGTCCCAAGTGGGTTAACAAGTGCAGACAAAATATAAGCACTGCACTTCAGCTGCATCAAAGTGCCCTCTGCAGGGACAGGATGCCCAGAAAGGGCCTCCTCTTTACCTCTTTACTGGTGGGAGAATTCCAGTCCCTTATATCCAAAGGGACCTGGGCTGCCCTTATGGTTCTTTGAAACTAAACATTACTGAACACCAACAATTACAGATCCTCTTATAAAATACAGGGAGCAGAAATAGACACCACATCTTTATCATCTAAATTGCACAAGAGAGGGGGAAATACATTATTGTTATTATTATGCATGTCAAATTATTACCAAATAATTACTAAACAATAAAAGAGGCTATTGAAGAGTAGGAATTAATACACGGAAAATTACATTGTAAATATCACAATCTCATTGAAAAAAATTAAATAACTAACATGTTTCCTTCCCCAAATTAATCAAATGTTAGTGGTACTCTTATATATAAAAATAGAAACACCAGTCAACCATGGGGGGTTCCCTTCTATTGTCCCACAAGCATACAGAGGAAATAGAAATATTTCAAGGCATCTGTAATGTCTTACATACTTTGAATAAAATAAAGAGCCAAAACACTTAACAGTACTGAATTTTATTCCAAATTATACCCAAGAGGAAGCCATCTGCAGGAAAAATAAAAAGTAAGACAAGAAAAAAAACCCCACTCTTGCCTTGGACATCACTTGTGCAATACAGCTATCCAAAAGGACAGCATGTTCTTTTAAAAGAATGACTACTTATTCCTTCATGATACAGGCATCACAAAAATCACCTGAAAATGTTTGGGATTTTTCTTAACTACTAAAAATAAATTCTACATTGGTTCAGTGAAACACTGAACTACTTTTGGCTCTTCTATTGTTCTCCTCATCTAAAATCAAGTATTAATATACTGGCAAAAGCCATCTCTAGAAGACTTTGAAACTGTCTGAAGTTACCCAGAGCCAAGCAAACCCCTGCTGCTATGGTCTGGCTTGAAAGGAGACTGAACCCTGAGGTCTAAAATGCATTAGGAGTTCAACATGGACACCTACAACGCCACAAAAAGTCTGAAACCTTTGCTTTAAGTGCCAGAAAATGGCTGGTAGCATTTCAACAGGAAAACAATAACATACAGCTTAGCAATACGCTCGCAGTAACACTAAATTCAAGCTGGTAAAACTAAAATTTGGTTTATGAGGAAGGCTGGAAGTCGGAGACACAGATGGTAGGACGGCGAGCGCGGCGCAAGCGCCGACGATGACAACATCTGAGACGTGATGGTCCTGTCTGGGCAGCAAGGATGCAGAGCTGCCTACAAACATTAGCACAGTCATTCATTTGTCTCAGGAGAAATGATACAAGATGAGCAGAAATACCCTAGTGCAGGCAGCACTTCCTGGTGCATCAATGTTTCCTACATTCCTGAGTCTCCCAAATATGAAACAGATCATACGAAAGAAAAATAATACGAAAAGCATTTGCTGTAAACTCCAAACAAATTAAGTGAAAATTTGAAAATAACTATGTAGTACTGGACAAACATTAAAAGAATAATAGATGAGCTTTGACAATGTGTGTATGGGTTACATTAGAAAAAAAAAAAACAACAAAAAACAAGCAAACAGCCCCCCCAACAGTTGCATACCAGGAAACATGTGTTGACCTACGACACTTGAACAGCAAACAACAGTGTCCTACGCACAACCTCCAGCAGCACAGAAAAGAAGGAATCTTTCAGAGTAATTAGGGATTCAAGGACCCTGTAAAACATTACAAAAATTTCCTGCTATTTCTGTTTTTCCTAGTCAACACCATGCGACTTAAGAAACTCCTTCGTTTTCTTGCAGGAAGGTGCAGCCGGCAGTAGATACTTTATCAAATGGTTTTGGCCCACACAGATGAACTCAGAGTAGATGCCAGAATGGGTTTTTGATTATGCACAGATTTGCACCAAAATAGAAACCAACAGACTGTTCTTCACAAAAGAGTATTTCCTACCCCCCAGGAATATGTCCTTAAAAATCTCAGCTGCTACAGCTTGAAAACACTGCTGGAGAGCTCAAGTCACAAACAGAGGCCTACACATTTGTGCAATGGTCAGGAAGTCAGTGCACTCCATTTTGCAAACTACATTTCACCCAGAAGGAATAGAATTCTTCATGTAAAGCCAGAACTATGTGTTAATTTCTTTTAATTGAGCTCAATTCTTGAATATGTCACAGAATCACAGAAGATTCTGAGTTGGAAGGGACCCACAAGGATCGTGGAGTCCAGCTCCTGGCCCTGCACAGGACATCCCCAAGAGTCCCACCCTGTGCCTGAGGGCATTGTCCAAACACTCTGGAGCTCTGTCAGGCTGCTGCTGTCAGCACTGCCCCGGGGAGCTGCTCCAAACACCTTCTGGGGGAAGAACCTTTTCCTGACATCCAACCCAAACCTCTCCTGAATCAACTTCAGGCAAATCCCTCAGGTCCTGCCACGGGTCACCAGAGAGCAGGGATCAGTGCCTGCCCCTCGTCCTCCCCTCAGGAGGAATTTGTAGCTGCAGGGAGGTCTCCCCTCAGCCTCCTCCAGGCTGAACAGCCCAAGTGACCTCAGCCACTCCTCATGCAGCTCCAGACCCTTCACCATCCTCCCCTGGTCCATCATCCCGATTGGAGACAAAGGCAAAGAATGCATGAAACACTTCTGCCTTGCCCATGGCCCTGTTTGCAGTGATCATCCTCATCCTATAATGGGCCAGCTATTTTGCCCATTGCTGTTCATGCATTTTTAAAAACTCTTCTTATTGTCCCCCACAGCTCTGGCCAGCTTCAACTCCAGCTGAGCTTTGGCCACAAGAATTTTCTCCCTACAGTGGCAAGGAGCACCAGTGTATTCTTCCCAGGTCACCCGACCTCCTTCCTCTCTGCACACAGCTCCCTTTTCCCACCTTATTTCCTAGAGAAGATCCTGCTCAGCCGAGCCAGTTTTCTGCCTCATCTGCTTGACTTGCGACATTTGGGAATTGCTGTTCCCTTGCCCTTTAGGAGGTGATGTTTAAGAAGTGACCAGAATCAATTCACATATAAAGAAGTTCTCATCAACTTCAACAGAGGAAATGCAAAGTCCTTCACCTGAGGAAGGATTTTTCAGTAGAAAACCACACGAGTACATTGACTTACTTGTTACTGTGCAGTGAGTTTTAAAGACCTAGTTTTACTTTCTGTTCCCTGCAGATGTGGAAAGGAATCCATTACAGCAAACAAAGACTGGCTGACACAAGAGCCTACTCAAAATGTTTGTAGCCTTCCCCAAGAAATTACTGCAACCTACTACATTATCAAAATTTTGAACTCTCACCACTTCTCATAATGAAACCAGAAAATATTTCATTGGTATTACCATGGAACAACTGACACATTTTAAAAACAATCCTCCATATATCCGTTTTTCTAAAAAGAATTAAAATTAAACAGTGAAGCACAAGAAAAGTGACTTAAGCGGATGAGCACCGGATACAGGAAAGAAAAACATACCACAATACCAGAACAAAATGAGGCAGAGGGAACAGAGAGATCACTTCTGCCAGAATCTAGACAACATTTTCTAGAAATGTTATGGGTTATGGGAGAGCTCATAGATTGGAGCTCTGCATTTGTAAACCACAGCTAAGCAGCACCTCCGAGCCACAAAAGTTGCCATCAGGCATCACATGGCAGAGCAAGGCTGTGAAACAGCCCCCTCCAGGCTGCCAGGCACAGAAGTGGCATCCCCTGCTCTCCATGCACCAGCTGATGCAGATAACTCACCCTTCAAAACCAGTGAGATAAAAACCAACACTGGGGAAAAAGGGAAAGGTCAAAGACATGTCATCTATTTCATTACCTTTAATCCAAAAAAAACCCCAAAAGCAATGTACAAAGATCTATCAACACTTCAGAGCAAGAGCTGGATATATAAACATGTTACAGACTGAGTGGCAGACCAAAACTTGAGTCATTATCCACAGACTTTCAGTTGGTATTCCCACCCGCATCCAAGAAAATGTAATTTTCTGCCATAGCTGACCACGTACTCTTCCTGTCACCGGTGACTCACATCTTTTGGACCCTTTCTTCACTTACCTCTGGCACTAAAATTTCTTTATCTTGTACCATTTCCTTTATAACCACTAATAAAGATCTTTCTTTTATATTCTATTTATAATTACCCAAGTTCTTCAGTATACTGAGGAACTAAAGCACTTTAATTTGAACTGTTTCTCTTAAAAATCCTGCTCAGCAACTTTCTTTGCTTCAATTACATCAGCTCCTTTGCAGAATCCTTTCTTGTGTTATCTTTTGGACAGCCATGCTAAGATTTTAAAACCTAGACCAAGAATTTACTTACCCCTTTCACAAACCTTTACACTTGTTCACACCTAAGAATAACCTATTTTTTTGATGCAGGTATTCATTTCCTTCATTTTCTTCTTTTGTAGCCATCTGGAAAGCTCCAGAACTCTCTTCACAACCTTTTCCAATTCAATTCAGCTTGAGTTTCAACAGTGCTCACTTTGATCAGAGACTTTGGAGGCATCCCATTTATGAAGAGCAACTAACATACCCTTGTTGAAACCTTTTCCTCAATTCAGGAATTTCAAAACTGTTTTAAAACTGGACACAACACACTTCACAGGAAAGCTGCTGAAAAAATGTAGGGAGAGCATCATTACTTGAGAAAGAAATACATGGGAAAAAAAAAATTGGATAACACTCCTACTTTTGCATGGACAGGTCTTGAGTGCCTGGGTGCATCTCAATTTTTTGTCTCACTGAAAGCTGCCATTCCAGAAAACATTCCCCCAAAAGCACAAAGAGACAGCAATGCTGTAGCCATAACTAGTCCCGAGGGAATTGTCATCTTTTCCCTCTACTATTGTAAATTTTATGTTTCTTTGCACATATTGAGTACCCTACCCCAAAGAGTCTCAGAGATGAGCAACCCCTTAATAGAATTCTCATCTTGTAGAAGTGAAATTGGTATGCTGCAGAAGGAAAACCAGAAAATCTCCTAAACACAAAATCTTAACAATAAGCAACAAACACCATCACATTTTGTACTTCTTCAGCTGCAGATTACAAGACACAGATCTTCCAACACACGGTAATAACAAAATCATGTACAATTTAAACTGCCTGATGCTGGACACATCTGCAAACCCATCTGCACCAAACTGGCACGGCAGAGTGTGACTCGTGACTTTGTGCCTGAAGCGCTGACCGCACCCTGGAACCGGAACAGCAGTGATTCCAGCCTCTGGAATGACAGGAGGGGATTTGAACAATCCGGGCATCCCTCCCCTGCCCTGCTGACTCTGCTTGCAGTGAGGTGCATCTGTGCTCAGCTAAATGCTTCAAGGCTTTTCTAGTTTAGGAACATTTGCTTAATATTCTTGGGTGAAATAAGTCAGATCTTCACTAACATCTTCAATTTCCATTGTTAAAGGTTTTTCCTTAATTATTTGATTTTCTTGATGGTAAAAACATAGCAAAACACTCCAGCACTGAGAATGTGGCATATTCTAGAGTGTATTCACAGCTACCAGTGCAATGGCAGCAGCTCAAAAACAAACCCAGGTCTTCTTTCTGTAAACTAAAATGAATCCATTTCTACATGATTTAATTGAAATCCCCAGACACAGTGATGTCTAAAGCATGACAGCCAATAAATGTGGTTACAATTAAAACTAGAGAGTTACTCTTCCGATCTCAATATTCTTCAAGTCCACTTTTTCCTCAAAACTACCATTCTACTGCCCTTTCTCTCCTTTTGCTTCCAACTGCTCAGCACCAGCCAGCAAGACAGCTTACACAGCAAATCAAGCTGTGCTTGAAGGATAAAGTAAAAAGTACAGCAGAAAACAAAGACCAAGAACAATGTCTTATTTATAACAGAGCAGAAAAGGAGAAAATTGCAAAAGTAGCTAGTCTGGTCTACAAAGGATTTAAATTAGGAATGAAACAAAAAAAAAACATAAAAAAGGGAATATTTACACTGACTGGTACTCATCCAAGTTTTAACAGTTAACTGTAAACAGTGCAGTCGAAACTTTATAGCTGAGGGAGAAAATGATGTATAGAATGACAGCTCTTTTCATACTGTGAGTTACCTAGGCGCCTTAAAAAAGTGTCCAGTATTAATGACAGCTTGCAATTCAACATTTTGCAAAACAAGTTACTAGAAGGAAAAAAAAATGCTAAACAGAAAGCCTGGATCATACCCTTGTTTCTATAAACCCCATGACTTGCTAACAGCTGTGTAATTACCAGACACATTTCACGAGTGAAATGCAGATTTAATGATGCATTTTGTGATTTGATGCCAATATTGTCAGGATTAAAAAGCTATGAATCTTCAAGTAACATTAAATGTATCTTCAGTGTATATTTAAAAGTTGCACCATAATACTTCCCCTTTACTTAACATTTTCAATAATCAACTTTGCATGCAAAATGTCATCGACCTACTGCACTACTTAAATGCAACAAGAATTGTTTTCAACTGCTCTAATGGCTTGCACTACTCTAAAGCCATTACAGAATTATAAAATGTCTTCCCCCCCTTTTCTTTTTTGGTTTTTTTTTACTATTTCACAACTATAGTTCAAAACAAGTTTAAGGAGACAAGATGATGTTCAGCTCCATACTTTGCATCTTTCAGCCTATCAGAAAGCCATACAAAACCAGGGAACTATTTCAAATCCAATATTTGCACACTGATTTGGAAACTTTTCCAAACTCCAGAAAGCAGGGTATGAACTGATACTACTACTACTTCCTGGTAATAGAAAGATAGGAGTGGAAAATACTCAACTCCCTGAACAAATGACTACATCCACTTCCTAATGATTT